>JAVJGI010000036.1:1065624-1089008 GCA_035590275.1 Ibycter americanus
CCCCCCCCCCCCCTTTTCTTTTTTTCTTCCTTTCAGCAACATTTTTTCCAACACACACGAATGGGTCGGGCAGCGGGCAGCAGCAATCCAACCTGCAGAGGGGACGTGCAGGGCCAGTGCTGGCATTAGCTCTTTCTATGGTGCCGGGAGGGGACCGGTGGGACCCCCAGGGCCAAGGCCATTCAGCATTAAGCCCTCAGCACATCACAGGTGCCAGATGAGGCTACATGAGTGGGAGACACCGGCATGGGACCACCATTGAGCCCAGCACCACCCCAGTTTGCTGCGGGAGCCCAGACCCTGCGATAATTAACTGGTGTTTGCTCCCACCTGCCTGGCAATGGCAGGGTGGCGGAGACGGGGGGCTGCTCAGATGGAGCAGTGCTATGGAGGTACGGAGCGCTGCTGCCCCTGCCCGCAGCGCTGATGTACCTGGTCCATGCCAGCCCATCACTGAGGGATGTGGAGTTTAGGGCCAGGGTAAGGCAGGCAGGTGCCAGCCCTCTACCTCTTGCCTCCGTCTGCCTCTACGGGGGTTGCTCCACTTCCAGGGTCATTTCCAGGCTTGAGACCCCATTTCTGCCTGTGACCCCCTCCCTGCTGCCCACACTCACATTGCGGAAATCCCGGAAGGGCACAAACTGGACAATGTCGCGCACAGCCTCCTCGCCGGTGTAGGAGCGCAGCACCCGGCTGTCCCCATCCAGGAACTCCATGGCGGCAAAGTCGGCGTTGCCCACCCCGACAATGATGATGGACATGGGCAGCTTGGATGCCTGCACCACAGCGTGTCTCGTCTCGTCCATGTCGCTGATCACCCCATCCGTGATGATGAGGAGGATGAAGTATTGCTGCCGAGGGGAGGATGGAGGGTCAGACCCAGTGGGATGCTGGTGCACCCTCACACCAGAGCCAGAGCCGGCGAGGTGTGAGCAGCCGGGATGCTCGGCATGTTGCGGAGAGGCAGGTCTCTCGGGGGGAAGCCCGAGATTCACTGCTTCCCAGGACAACCAGCACCACCCGCTTTAGCAGCACCCAGAAATTTCAGGTGCTCCCGTTCCCCTTGGTTTTTTTGAAAGATCATAACCAAACAACAAACCAACTCCCACCCCAAAACATTTTGCTGATTTACTGATTTACTGTACTTAGTAACAGGAAAAAAAACCCCAACCAACCTGTGCAGAGCTTCTATGTCACGGCCAGGAGTTTGGGGCCAGGACACAAGCCCAGCTGGGAGGTGAAATCTCCAGGGGGACACATTTCAGGGCATCCCCACTGACACATCCCTGTGCCAATGGGGAGCATCTCCTGCACCCCACTGCTGATGGGGAGCATCTCCTGCATCCCAGCACCAGGCTGTAGGGCAGGGGGGCCTGTCCCATGCTCAGGGCTTGTCCGTCTCCTGTACAAAGCTGTGGGTCTTGGAGGCACTGAGGGGGGATGCAGAGGGTACCAGCAAGCTGGGGGGATGCCGAAGCAGCAGTGTTAGCATCTACCCCTCTTCCCATGGCGAAAGGAGGGTGATGGGGCTGATCCTGCAGAGCTGGGGGGATGGATGGATAGACCGTCCTGCCGGACTCAGCTCAGCAAATCAGGCATGTGGACCCCCGAAAAGCCCATCTCCTCTGCTTCCAGGGAAAGTAATGGTTCAATTTTAGCACATTACACAGCTTGCGTGTGCTAGAGAAATGACGAAGACAAGCACTTAAGCACATTAAAGCCCTTTGTTCCTCTCCTCATTCTTTCCATTTCCTCTGAAAACCACTAGTGCAGCCGTCCTGGAAAAGCAAGAGAAGGAATGCCATCCAGAGCCCATTTTCTTGGTCTTCCTCCAGTCCACATCTCCTGAAACCTTCCCTCGACACTCTGGTGCTGAACTCCCAAGTACAGACAAGGCTGGGTCCAGCTTAAACACAGCCCGAGGACAGGGGCGAGGAGGTTCTCCCAAGCCAGGGCCGGCAGCCAGCCCCTTCCCCACCCCAGCCCTTCAGGGGTTAGTCCTGCCTCCAGAGCACTGCCCAGGGTTTAGTTTCTCCCTAAACCTGAACTTTTCGGAGCAGATCATGGGGAGACATAGGTCTGAAGAGCAGGACCCCAGCATCCAAGTCTGGAGGGTAAGACTAAGCTCCAGGAGAAGACCTGCATGCTCCTCTGTGGTGGCCAGCACTGGTCATCACTGGGAGCAGGACAAGTGACCGGGGCCTGACCCTGTCTGGAAACCAGTACAGGAGGAAGAGTAAAACCTTGAGGAGAGCAGCAGGTAATGGGAACGACTTTAAGCTGATTCCCCCCTTCCTCCCCCCGGCCTCTGTGCATCATCAAAAAGAGGAAACCAGAAAGGACTAGTTCCCTTTGTTCCCTTTTTTGTGTGAAATCCAGCATGGAATCACAGAAAAATGCTGGAAAGTATGCAGGAAAAGAGAGGGGAGCAGAGCTCAAAAAACATTTTATCACAACATATTTCAGAGGCCAAGAGCAGTAAGAGCTGGTGCCGGGGGTCAGCCCCAAAGCCTGGGGGCTGCAGCGGGGCGAGCTCGCAGGGAGCATCGTTACTAGCAGGGAGCAGCAGGCACCGCGTGAGAGCGTCAGTGGGAGATTCCCCAGGGAGCGATGACAATTTTGGTGGTGTCCACAGATGGCAGCAGGGCTGGGGTGCTGGCGGCACCTCCGGGTCCCCTCCACCCGTGGTCCCCAGCTGGGGTGACACCTCTGCCAAGCTGCGACCCAAGCTGCTGGGGCAGGGACCAGGCTGGCCCCACGGCCAGACCCGCCGGGCACCTACCTCCTTTCTCCTCTTTTTGTTGTTAAAATGGCCAGCCCCTGAATCCAGGGGGCTTTGGGGATGATTCTTGATTGTTTACTAATGATATCAGCAATTAGGCTCATGTGAGTGAGCAGGACTTGAAAGGATTAGGCAGCATTAAACAGCACGCGGTAAGGAAAGGGGAGGTTTGGATGCAGGGACACTGCTGGAAAGGTAGGTTTTAATTCCTCAAAGCTTATTAATCCTTATTAATCCTTCCTGAGAATCAAATCATGGGTAATCCCTCTGTCCCTCCCCCCCACCCTGACATCCTCCCATCTCTTAAGAGCTAACGGCTCCAGTGTTTGTGATCTGCGTTGCCATGGAAAAACTACGAGGGTTTTTTGTTTTACTTGAAATGTTGGGAGTGAGTGAGAGCGGGAGGAAGAGTAGGGCAGGTCCAGGCAGCCACCGAAGCCAGCAGCATCAGGGGTGGCTTTGCTGCATGCGTTGAAGGTGGGATGGCAGAGGAGAAGACCCTGGGGGAGTGAGATCCCTCATCATTAACGCTTTGTGCTTCCAAAAAACAAAGACTGAGCCAACCCAGGCTTGCCTCTGACGCCACCATTAATGCCCATTATTTAAAATCTCCCTTGATTAAACTATTAGTGCCAACAGAGGGGTGCAATTTGCATATGATTAGTGCCTCTGCTCAGTGCACAGCCTGTGGGCTTCTCCCTCCCCCACTGATGACAAGAGAGAAAACAAAAAAAAAGAGGACCGACCTGGATTTGTGCTGAATTAAACCAAATTCAGAATTTCCTTGTGCCTGGAGCTGGGAAGAGCAACAGTGCTCATGGCAAGACTGGAAAAGGTCCCCTTGGGGAGGAAGCTTCAAGTGTGACCTAGCTGCGCTTCCAGGCAGGAATTGGGGAAGCTTATACCCCGAGGCAGCTCCTGCGCTGATACGCTGATGCCCAAGCTGAGCTGGTTTTGGCCAGTGAAACCCAGGGGCCAGACCTGCCATCCTCTGTGAGCAGCCTGCTGCCACAGGGACCCACGTGAGCTCCATCCTGAAGTCTTCAGATGCTCTTCGCATCCCTAAGAGGACACCCGGTCCCTACCAGCAAGGCTGGACCCACAGCTGCAGCTCCTGGCATGCGTGAGCATCCCTGCATCCCTGCCACCACCAGCCTCACCCCCCAAAGCCACGCTGGCCCTGGCTGCCTCGTGACCCAGCGCAACGGAGCCTGGTTGTATGGGGCCCCTGCGCTAATGAGGAGCTTTTTGACATATGGATGTGAACAATCTGATGGACTAATTAACAGGGACTTGCAGGACTGCCGAGCAGCTAGAGCGGCTGCACGGGAACCCGAAGCCTGGCACTGAGCCCACTGTTTGTCCAAGTGGTGTGAAAAGCAATGATCAAACTGAGCCATCCCGTGGTTTTCTGCAGTTCCCCCTGAAATATAAAAAGCTATTTGAAGGGGAATAGCAGAAAGGCTTTCTCCTGGCAAAAGGTTCAGATCCAGCCATCAGCCACATCAGAAACACCACGCTTTGCGCCACAGCACGGGCTTGCTCTCTCCTGCTGTCTGGAAGGCTGGACGTGCACCCCCAGATCTCCCCAGGAGATCTTTACAGAGGACAGGGAGATGCTTCCTCCAGCTGTTTGTTGTGTGTTGAAGGGAAATAAGCCAAAGATTTGAAGTCACACTCAACCTCTTCCCTGTTGCTCCTGTTTCCCACCCGCAGTGCAACAGCAGCATCACCGTCCCGGTGCTCCCCGGGAAGCCTCCGGTACCTCGTGCCCCAGGACAGTCCTGCAGGAGCAGGAGCCTGTTTGGAAAGCAAGAGCTATGCTCCTCAGGACTATCATTCCCCACTTATCCATAAGGACAGAGGTTGCCTTCTCAGAGCAAAGCCCCTTGGAGCTCAGCAGAAGATGTTTTAAGAAAAAAATCAGGAGAGAACAAAGTTGTCCTCTCCTGCCTCCTGCCAGCTGCTGCCCTGGCACATGTTGGGGGCTCCTGAGCTCGCGCTGGCACGGTGCCGAATGGCGCTGGAAGGTTGGGTCTGCCAGCAGCACCCCCCGTCCCCCTCCCCACCCTCACAGCCCTCAGCCCCGGGCACTGCCCCGGGGGGTCTCAGCTCCCTGACCACTGCACACTGGCCTGTTGGACACCCACGACCCAGCTGCTCCTGGGGGCCTCGCAGGCCTGCCCCTAAGAATTAGGGAGAAATCAATCACTTTTTCACCATTCGTGATTTTACGCATCTCTGATAGTCCCAGCTGACTTCCCTGGCTGGCAGGTGCCAGCCTTACTGCTCCTCTTAGGGGAGCTGCTCGCTGCCGCTGCGCGTCTTGGCCAACTCTCCCTTGGCTGCCACTCCCAGGGCTGGTGGATCGCCTTTGAGACAAGGGGACCAACATTTCAGACTGTGCTCAAGACATCTGTGCAAATCCCAGGGAGACCCACCCCGTGGCGTCTCCCACCCTCACCTCATTCCTCTCCCCAGTAACTTCTGACTCTCCACAGACGCAGTTTTGTTGACTGCTATCAAGTTCCTGAGTCACTTTTTTTGTTCCTAAGAAGTACCTGCAACAGACTCTACGTCCTCTGTCTGATGTGCCGACAGCCAACAGAGAGCCCCCAGCTGCAGGGACCCCAGGGATGGTCCTGGTGAGAGGACCCTCCCCCCCGGCCCACAGAGAAGGGAAAGATGAAATTAAGCTCAGGCTTTGCCTTCCCCTGCCCAAAGCCGTCAGGATTGCCATCGCAGCATGGGACCTTACGGACTTACGGATGCAGCCTCCTGCTGGGTGGCCTGAGCCGCAAAGCGGGCCACGTGGTTGACGATGGGGGAGAAGTTGGTGGGTCCGTAGAAGCGGATGTGGGGCAGGCAGGCCGAGTACGCTTGGACGATGCCCTCCACACCTTCAGGGAAAGCAGAGAAGCCAGACATGACAACGCACCACAGCTCAGGCTCACTACAAGTCCAATTAAGCATCATTAGCTAACGCTGTCATGGGAGCTGAAGTTACACCTATTTTATCCCCTCCCTGACTCATCCATCTCCACTGGTTTCACACACCTCCACTCAAATGTTCTAATACCAGGGCTTTGCCCTTCAGTCACTTTGCAGTGGGTCCTCAGACCTTCTGGGGTACGAGAGCCCTCGCCGTGCCCAGTCAAGGGCAGCTTTCCCTCGGTTTCTGCAAAAATCTTGGAACCCGCCAAAGAGGAGGAGCAAAAAGAAAAGTAACTCTGGTTTCTGAGCATAACCAAAAACCAGACAGACAGGAGCCGAGGTTGCAGAGGGAAGCAAAACAGTCCCAGAAGCATCCCCTGAGCTCCCAAGCTGTGTCTGGGACCCACAGGTCATGGGAGACCCTCCTGCTCCTGCCAGACCAGAGTGGGGTAAATGGCAGCTCTCCCCGAAGGCTGCGTGGGCATGCAATTCCGAACCGGGCAGCTCCACAATTCATCGGCTGACAGTGAGTTCCTCGGGAAGGACCTGTCTCCGATAGGAGTTGCAGGACGGTGGGCTCTGTGTCTCAGAACACCTGCAGGGAATGCTTCACAGCCGCCGGAGCGGCAGCGGGCGCAGCACAGGCAGCCGAGCCGCGGATGCGCACAGCTATCCTGGACCAGTGAGCACGGCTCAGGGGCTGCCCGAGCCCCCGTGCTGCTGGGGGGCGAGGCAAAGGCCAAACCAGGCGACCTGGAGACCACGGTAGCCCTTACCACTTGGGACGTGAGCAGTTTTTCAGCCATGACTGTGACCAGCTCTCTGTTGCTAAATGAAGCATTAAGGCTCAACTCCCCATCTGCTAAGCAGCCCCAGTGTCTCTTGCGGGCTTGCTGGAGGAGCAGGCAGCTGGTAGGACACACCAGACATCAGAGTGAAGGCGGATTTTATGCTGTCTGAATCCAGTTGCATTTTACCCTGGGCCTTCCTACACATCCCCAAATTTTCTCTGCTCTCCTCTGAGTGCCCCCTTAGCATGTGCTCTGCTTCACCATTAATGTCTGTCTCTGAACAGACCTTGAAAACCCCCCAAGATGTTACTGGAGAAATGCAGGGGGAAGGACAGATGACACTGCAGGCATCAAAGGAGTCTTAAAGACCTAGTTGGCGCTTACCTGAACAGAACGGGTTCGTGGGATTGAAGTTAATGGCAAACTCATGGGATACCTGCAGAGAAGAAACGACCCGAGTTAACAGGGAGGGCCAGTGCAGAGCAGGGTGCTCACTAGCAATCAGTTTAGCTGGTGCTGCAGGGCTGGTTTGGGGCTGGTGCTCCCCTGGGGCAGGACCCGGTGGCCACGGATGTTTGGTCCATCCTGCTGGGTCAGCAACACCTCCCCACCCTCTGCTACCCAACGGCGAGGGGCAGCGAACACGGACGTGGTCAGGGTTAAGCAGCATTCAAGGATGGACTGATTCCTCAATCCCTCCATCATGGAGCCACCTGAAATTATCCCATCACACAATCTTCTACAACTATCAAAGCAGGTTTGTCGACATGGCTTCCCACTAGCTGCCCCGAGGGAAAGCGTGCGGGAGGGATGCTCTCAGCCAGCTGGCCTGTCTCACTGGTCACTAGGAGAAATTGCTTCATGCTACTTCAGGTTATAAAGGGAGAAAATTCAATTCGCGTCATCCCAGGGAGCCCCAGTTCCGAGAGCATCCCACTTCCCCATCTCTCTGCAGGTGGCATGGTGCAGCAGGAGGGAGGCAGGCACAGGCGAGCTGGGTCGAAGATCTGATCTGGCATGTCAGCTACCATGACAAAGCTGGCAGATGATTAGCTTCATCATCTGGGTCATCATGAGGGTGAAAGGCAGCACAGGAGTGGTGACGTGAATGCTTGGGCATGATGGACAGCCAGTCCCAGCACAATCTGGGCTGGTTTTCATTGACCATGAAACCATCCCTCCTCCAAGGCAGGTGCAGGATCCTTCAGGTTTTCCACTACCTCCTTCAGGCCAAGGGAGATGCTCTCATGAAGAGGTCCTGTGGGACATGGCAACAGCAGATAGCCCTGCACACCCCGATCCCTGGCCGGCTGCACGAGCCCACTGAGAGAGACCGAACAGCGGTGCTGACTGCGGGCCACAAAACCTTCCTCAGCTCCTTCCACGGGAAGAGCCTGCCGACAGAAACCACAGCTCGCCAGGCAGTAGCTGCTTTGAACCCGTCTCTGCCAGCAAGGGCAGAGCAGCTCAAGGGCAAGAGAGGGCCAGGACTGCCGGCCCTCGGCGTGAGCCCTGCAGCAATGCCGTGTGTCTGCGGCTTGCCTGGGGCACATCCCTCACTGCCACCTGCAATCCAGCCCCAGGGGAGCAAACCGGCTCTCAGGAGCACCGCGGCTGCCTCTCCCAGCACCTCCAAAGGCTGGAGGGGGTGATGTGGGCTTCCAGGCCACCGGCTCAAGGGCTCTGACACCAAAAAGCTCCCACTCTGTTCGTGCCAAAGTTGCAAAACAAGGCTCTTTACTCCCTCTCAGAAGGGTGGAGGTTTGCTGAGCTTCTCAGCCAGGGGACCGCTTCGGGACACGCGTACTCGTAACACTGGCAGGACGACTGTCCTCTGAAGCGCCGCGTGAGGCAGGGTCCTCCCGAGACTGCAAAAGCAACATGCCCCTGATTCAGACTTTCCGAGTACACTGGGCATTGTGTCGAAAGCAGCACAGGAGGCTGTGGGGTGGGAAACAGCAACCAAAAAAAAAAGCAGCAGAAAGTCCTCCCCGTGCTGCAAAGCTGATGAGCTGCTGGACCGGCGAATGCCAACCGCCTGCTTGGGTGTCCCCATGCCTGGTGGGCACAACCAGCAGTGCTGCCAGCCACCAGCGAGCCCAGGCTTAGAGATGCAGCCTGAACCGCACGGCTGTGCTTCGCATACGCCCTTTCTTGCAGAAGCTTCAGTTTTGGCCAATATATCCAAATTCAAATTTCTTGATTTTCAGTTGTAAAGGGCTCTTTTTTTTTTTTTTTAGAAGATGTTCAAATCTGTTCAAAGATGTTCAAAATTCTGCCATACGAGTATTTATAGACAAGGCAAGCAAAAATATTTCCATGTTTTGCACTGCAAAAGAGGGGTCTGTCTTTCTTTTAAGCAGCAATGGAATGGTTTGGAGCTGTGCTCCTCACCGTCTACAGAGCAGACCCCCTGCGTGGCAGAAGTGTTGCAAAACCTCCTCTGGAGTTTTTATGGATTATATATATAACTTTGCTAGAAAATTCAACAGGAGGGCTTCAAAATAAGAACACACAAAAAAAGATCTCATTCCCTATTCAGCTTGTACTTTGAAAAACAGTTTCTGTAGAGTCCGATTAAATGTATATGGAACACCTACAGGTATCACATTCACCAGTAACTCGCAGGGAGAAACTCTTTCAAGCCACCGCCAAAGGATAAGACATTCACCTGCAGCCAGCCTGTGTCCTCTTCCAGACCTGGATGGGGACGGCCGTAGTGCCATCTTTTGCCATCAGGAATTAGGAATGTGCCTTGCAGACACACAGCCAGAGCCTGTGCCACAAAACTGACCCTGCAGAGGGTTCCCTGCCACCACCCCGAGCGATCCCACCCCTGTCGTGACTCAGTTTCCCCACAAATATATATATATATGAAAAAAAAGGCAAATGGCTGGAAAGCCTTGGGGGTGGCACATCGACGAAGCTGCCGGCTTCCTTTGGCTGACCTCATCTCCTGAGCGGTGGGGCTCCGACGTTAAGCATCACCCTTTCTGCTGCTGCCTTGCCTTTGCTCATCCCCCAGAAACCGCAACCCATCTGCTTCCCTCTCCTGTTCCCTACTGGGAAACCACTCGAGGCTCTCTGCGGAGCTGCTACACGGCAAGATGTTCTTTGACATTTCCAACGAGACTTTTGTGTGCAAAACATCTCGCTCCGACAGCGCTTGGGAAGCGTTGGGGAGCCATGGCAACGGGAGCACAAAGCCCCATTTATGCGGCTCTCATCTCTCAACAATCCCCCCTGTTTTGCCTCCGGTGCGTGCGTACAGCAGCCGCCCCTCGAGGGAGCACCGCCGGCCACGCTGCTCCCTGCCGCGACACGGGGTACGGGCTGCGATGAAGAGCCGCTCCTTCAGCTGTGAAACCACCCAAGCAGCCTCGATGGCCAAAAAACCTTTAAGGTGTGAGCGGAGCCAGTGGCACACAGAGCCCGCGGGCCGGGGAGGGATGCAGCCCCGGGCCGGAGCGGTGCAGGGTGATGCACAGGGGACGTCCCCACTGCTAACGTGAGACAACCAACGGGTCACCCCAGGCGTTAGGATGCGCGACCTTCAGGCATGGGCCAAGCACCTGGGGAGGGAGAGCTGCTCTCCACTGGGGTTTACATGGGCTTAGACGTCATTCTGGGGGAAAACGAGGTTTGTTTTCTGGAAGCACTTACAGAGCATCCCCAGGCCCGTGGAAGCAACAGGAAATATTTCTGTGGACGGCTGCAGGAGGCAGCCGTGGTGGGGGCAGAGGAGTCACGCCCCTCAGCCCCCAGCCCCCCCGGCAGCATCCTCGACCCGGTTCCCACCACCAGCCTTGCAGGAAGGGCCGTTTCCAGCCCAGCGATGCCTCTCCCACGGGCACTGACCCGCACGCATCGGCAGCGGGGCAGGATGCTCGTCGTGACAGTTCACCCACTGCCCTAGCAGCCAGGGCTGCCGTACCCTTTCCATTCCCACTGCCTTTTCCATTCCCATTCCTCTCCTCGAGTAATAAATCCCTGACGGCAGCTGGCTGTTAGTCCTTGGAAGCTGCCTACCAAAATTTTCCCACCAAAAGTGGTGAAGTGACAGACCAGAAACATTTGACGGCCAAGGAGGATGAATCAGCTCCAAAGTGCACATGGAGGGATCTCCTCCTGTGGCTGGCAAACAGCAAGAGCTCCCACTTGAGTCACTTGAATTTTGGCTGCCGGAAGAGCGGAGAAAAGCGCAAAGCCAGAGCGGGCAGGACCCCCCAGCCTCGCGGCCCCGCAGCGGTGAGCATCGCGGCCGGATTCACGGCCGCTCGTGCCTTACGTGCCCCACTGCGCACAGCCCAGAGCAAGGCTCCCCGCCTAAAGAACACAAAAGGCTCACCAAGATTCAACCCCAGCCTGGTGCTGGGAACGCCTCAGAACCAGCGAGCAGAAAGAAAATGTGCATTGACGGCATGAGCAAAGAGCGGCCGAAAGACCCAGCCAGTAACGAGAGGGGGGTGTCCTGGCACATCTCGGCGTGACAAGGTGCTCCCCACCAGCCAGCTCGGGGAACAGCCCCAGCCCCTGCCCACCTGATGAGCAGGATGCTCCAGCTCAGCCCCTGCAGGACCAGGGTGCCTTTAACCCCTTCAATGTCTAATCCCAACCAAAGATCAAGGTGGCTTTTGGGACAGCCCTTCCGCTCCAGTCCTTGCAGGCTCTGCCCGTTGCAACATCACGTTGAGGCTACCCAGCTCCCCGCCCCCTTCCAGACCTTGCCACCGTCTGACACATTCATCCAGGAGCCTTTTCCTTTGCCCAGAATTGTTCCAGCCTCTTGCCAGGAAAATGAATCAATGCCTGGCTCTGCCCGTTAATGCCAGGGAGCTGCTGCTTTCACACCAGCTTAGGAGGGACGAACGGGCTGCCCATGCTCCATCCCTGCCTCGCCACCCACCCACACTGCCCCATCTCACTCTCCACTGGCTGAAATCCCACATCCACCCATTCGCCCTCTGCCCAACAGCGTTCCCCGACCGAGCCAGCTGGGGAGCCCTGGCAGCTCCGCTCCTGCCCAGGCAGCAGCAGGACAAACCCATCTCAAACGCGCAGGTGGCCACAACACTTCACCTTCCAGTCCGGTGGGAGCTGGGCGCCGAATCCCAGAGCAGGAAACATCTTGTCTCTAAAAGAGAAGAAGAACAACCTATGGGTGTGTTTACACTCACGAAGCAGGCTTGCACGGCTCTTGCTGTGGCCTCCCCGTGCTACCAGCTGCCGGACGCCCACCTACAGTGAAAACGCCAGCTAAAACAGATGCCAGCCCTCCCTCCTCCGAAAGCAATACGGCGCCTTTAAAAATCATGGGAGTTGAACAGAAAGAGTGTAGATGTTCCCCTTTGGCTTTTGATCTTTAGAGAAAAAAAAAAAAAAAAAAAAAGAGTCCAGCTTTGCTTTGTTACCCACAGGGATCCAGAGCATCCTCTTACCCAAACACCTGAGTCTCCTGCAGACCTGTAACCCTGGAGCTTTAAAAAACCCCTAACTATCCACTTTGGTCACAAAAGCCAGCATGGTGAGGCCAACGGATTTCTGGTTTGCTTTCTTTATCTATGTCTAAGATGCTGTTTTTCTGTGTGGCACAGCCCAGGGCGCTGGGGAACAAGGCAGCCTGGCAGTGCAGCTGCCAACGGCAAACACCAGCAAGCTGAGGGCAGCTGCCTGCGCGCCGAGAGCCCCTGGGAAAGGATGCTCCACCTCTGCTAACGCACCTCCCTCTCAACAGCGGCGACGAGGGAGAGGAGAAACCCTGTCCTTACCCTCTCCTCCTCCTGCATCCCAGTGTATACAGTAATTTTCTCTCAAGGAGTTTTTCAAAAGCAAGGTTTTACTTAGCCCTAGCTTTGCAGATGAGAAATCAAGGGGCATGAATCCCAGCAAATCCCAGCAGCCCCCCGGGAAGCCGGGGAAACACGTGGGAAACAGGGTGGAGGCAGAAGGGCACAGCGCTTACGAGTCGTAGTCCTGGATGATCTGGCCGACAGCCCAGATAGCCGACAAGTACTCGTTTGTCCCCATGGGGTTGATATAGTGCAAAGAGGAGGGGTCTCGTGGGTTCCCGTTGGAGGCTGTGAAGTCGATCCCAACCTGGGGGACAAAAGAGAAGCACAGACCTGTCCTCTGTTAGCAGACACCACCACAGACCTGGCCGCCTCCATTGCCCTCGAGGTCCAGACACAGCCCCTTCAAGACCCCAAGCCACAAACTTCTGAAAAAAATTAACAAAATCCAGCTCTTCACCTTCCCTAAAAAAAAGCTGATTAAATACTGGGTTAGGCAAAGCCATTCACTACTACACCTACATTTTTCACCAGTGGGCATCACACAAGGTGTCCCGAAGCAGCCCCTGCTCCTGGAGCAAGCCACCACCTCCAGCTCAGGACTCTCGCTGCCCATCTCCCAGGAGCTCAGGAACTGAGTAGCTCCATGGACACCAAAGCAGCCAAGGCCACCTGGGCACTTGGATCTCAAGGTCTCTGACCAAAGAATCACAACCCTGAGCAGATCCTTCCCTGCAGCTGCTCTTCACTGAGCTTCCCCGGGGACCAATATATGCTGAGCTCTTAGGAGACCGTGCTACCAGCAAGGCACTCATTTTTCTCCCTCCTCAATTAGGCTTTCTATTTAAAGACGTTAGTAGAAACGCCTATCTCGGACCCAGTTAAATCTGGTCAGAAAAGATGAGATGCTGAGCCACCCAATTTGAAATGACTTGGAAGGAAGAGCTGGGAGGGGGAGCAGGCAGTGTGGCTGCACTCGCCTTGTTTGCCTCGCAAATAGGCAAAACCCAAAATAACTCTGCCGGCTAAATTGAGCTCAGGGGAGTTGCGAGGGATTTTGCTCCGTATCCGTAATGGGAGAGGATGAACTGTGATTTGGCTGAGAAGGGACCTTGGCCTGGCTGGGACAATAAGAAATCACAGTCCAAGGACGTGCCACCACCTTGTGCCAGGGTGGCCGGTAGAACAGGCTTGGCAGGACAAGGGGACATGGTTTCAAACTGGAAGAGGGTAGGTTTAGGCTGGAGGTAAGGGAGAAATATTGTACGATAAGAGCGGTGAGACACTGGAAGAAGTTGCCCTGTGGGTGCCCCATGATTGGAAGCGTTCAAGTCCAGGTTGGATGGGGCTTGGAGCAACCCGGTCCCGAGGAAGAGGTCCCTGCCCATGGCAGGTGGGATGGACTGATGATCTTCAAAGGTCCCTTCCAAACCAAACCACCCTGTAGTTCGATGAAAACCCCACTTCTTCGCCAAGCGGCTTTACAGCCTTACCAGCCTGCGGCTCGCTGCTATAACGCCCGCATGCCCAGCTCCTGCCGAGCCACCGTGGGCACGGTCAGAGAGCAAGAGGGAAACTGAGGCAGGGGGAGGGGGCTTGGTGGAGCCACACAGGCACGTGCCCCGCTCCGGCAAGCAAAGCCACCAACAGCAGCACTGGGGCAACAGATTTCAGAGAGGCACAGCCGGCCTGCTTTCAGCAGGGGCAAGTGGCCGGGCATAGTGCCTCTCTTTGTGGCTTCAGCCCTTCTGTCCCCACGGCCTCCCTCGGTGGGGAGGACACCAGTGGCCTTTCCAGACCACAGGGCTGCGTGCAGCATCCTCCACCTTCTCCACCTCCGCCTCCTCCTCCTCCTCCTCCCAGCCCAGACGTTTCTGCAGCGTGGCACCCATGGCAAACCCACCCAGGCTTTGGGACCAAAGGTGCCTTGGGAGGGGAAAACCCCTCCAATAACCAGCAGCTCTGTAGATGGGGGGAGGATTTCTGCTTTCAAGCCTAATTCACACAAGAGCTCTGTGCTAGCAATAAACTTAATGATTTTCTCTCCTATTCACTCTCCGACACCAAGACCTTAGCACACAGCGGCAGAATGGCACACAAAAAGCTCTCCCCGTCGCTCCTGTTCCTATGGCAACTCTTCCTCCTCCTCCTACTCTTCCCCATCATGTTTTTAGACGAAACAACAAAATACAAACTGAAATACTGCGAGTGCCCACACCTCTGTATATCGCACCAGGGAAGTTTGCAGAAACGGCAAGCCCCGCTTCTGCATTGTGGTAGTTTCACTTGCGGTTGTAACGTCCTGATTAGTTACTCCTGACAAGCCATGGTCCAGCTTGAAAGAAGGTGGAAATGCCAGTAAAAATGCAGAAAAGCATCTCAACAACAGCCCACAGCCTCTGTGCTGGCTTCAAAATCAGGACAGCTTCCATAAAAAACTGGAGGGTGGCTAAACCCTGTGATGGGGAGAGAAGTCAGTAACATTTTGTGATGGGTCAGAAGGTCTTTGCATGAGCCTGATCTTCAGCCAAAGACTAGCCAGCCCCCTCCATGCTACTGGACACACCTGAGCATCACAGTAATGACCCCAAAAAAACCAAAACCACATGGTTTAACGGCAGAATCTGGCAGCTCCTCATCGCCATGAAAAGCCACCCAAGCTGGTGCCAAATCTCACACAGAACCTCCCTCCCCAGTTTTGACCATTACGTGTGTTACTGTTACTGGGCAAAGAGGAGCAAAAGTCCTTACAGTAAACATCAGCTGGCAGCCTCCCAAGATGTAGTCTAGGAAGGAAAAATCCCTGGTTATCTGAAAGAAAAACCACAAAAAAAGCATTTTGGCAATCTTCACTGTTTCAGAACAAAACCCCTAAACACCCGGGAAGTGCCCAGCCTGCAACCAGTGTGAGTTTGGGTCTTCAGGGACCCTCAGCCATGTGGCAAAGCAATGGGAAGAACCACTCAGGTCTCCCACGGCAGCATTCCGGCACATCACGCGTCCTGTGGGGCCAAGCAGGGCCACACGTTGGTCCAAGGCTGGGGTGGGAGGCCTGGACAGGGATCCTTGTGAGCTGGAAGTGTCCATCACGGTGAACTGAAAGGAAGATCCTCTCCCCATGGCCAAAACAGCCTCACAGCACCTTCAGATCTGGTGTGGGAAGAGCTATGCGGGTGCCTTCCCCGCTGTGCTGCTGCCATACGAAGGGAGGACTTCACCAACACCTCAGCTGGGAAGAAGGACCTCTCCCACCTGCCCCCAGCCATGCCCCCCAGGAGACACCAAGCAGCCGGTAAGCACCCACAGCTGGGGCTCCATGCAGGCACTGCCCATGCTGAACACCCCCTCTGGGTCTGTGGCCACCCAGGCACAGGGTGGCACCAGCAACTTGGTACATCAGATGCTCCAAGTGGAGAGAAACCCAAGCAGAAAATAAAGCACGCTTCCACTCGTGCCCCGCAGGACCTGCGCTTGAGAAGGCAGCAGTGCTGGAGGGAGGGGGGAGCCGGGCTGCTTGGCCGGGAGCGGAAGGGAACATCCCGGCGTCATACTCACTTTGCAGGACTTGACAATGATGATTCCAGAGTTCTTGTAATTCTTTTTCTTCTTTTGCTTTTTGGGGTTAATGCACTCTAGCTCGAGCTGTAACACAGGGACGCGGGTGTGAGAGCGGTGCCGGGCTGTGCCGGTGGACTGCAGATGCCACCAGCAGCCTCGTCCTGCCGGCACCTTCCCTCCACGCCTTTCCAAGTGCTGAAGAGACACAAACAATTCACAGCGAGCTACTGATATCTAATAATGGAAAGGGAAGGCACAGGACACGCTTGGGAAAGGGCTGCTTTTCCTTTCCTGCGGCTTTCACTGTGCACAGGACGCGGCACGTGGCAGCTGAGACGCCCCAACGAGGCTACAGGGGTCTGCAGGATGGGATGGGGCGAATGGGATGGGACAGGTCAAAGACATGAATAATTAGGGCAGGCCACCACCTTTCCTCAAAAGCTCTGGGAAAACACAATGCCTTTGGAATATTCAGAAAATTGCTGCAGTATTTCAATCTTTCTTAATCTAAAACTGAATAAAAACTCTTGTCAAAGAAGAAAGTTTCCATGTGGGTTTGTCTGATGGAGAGGGCAGGGCTGGGCAGGGCAGGAGAGAAAGTTGTGTCTGTTGTTCCAGCTGCAGAAAAATGGGAAAATCTCAAATACAAAATCCTTATGTTTCCTGGATGTGAACATTGCATCAACATCACAACACTGACCTATTGACAAAATCCCCTAACTCTGAATAAACCCAGGCAGATGGTCCAGCCCAGACCTGCCAGGAGGCAGCTCCCACATGGGTCCCACGTGGTGGGTGGCTGGTCTGTGCCCCCTCTCCCAGCACCCTGCTCAGACCAGCGGGCGATGGTCCCGCAGGTGGCAATGAGCCTTGCCCCCACGTCGGCCAGGCTGCGACTGCACGGTGCTGCTCCCAGCCTGCCAGCACGTGGTGCCTGGTCTACAGCAAGAGCATCTCTGACCCTGCCTCTGCATCCACCCTCACCAGCACGGCCACACAACTGGATGGGACAGGTCACAAGGAGCCACCCCAGGGAGAAGGGATGCCGAGGGGCGATGCGTAGCGGCGGCCATCAGCGGCTGCTTGCTCTTGGAGCCACCTGCCTCTGCCCAGAGCACACAGCCACCCCGCTCAGAGAGGGGTGCCAGCTGGGGACCGGCTTTACTGGGGAACGGCGGGCACCTGACCTCTCGTGACAAGCCAAGCAAGGGGGAGAGACGGAGGGCGCCCGTCCCCAGGCAGACCTGCGTTACGCGCAGGGGCACAGCAGCACAGCCACGCAATGAGGCGAGCTTTACTCTCTTCTAACCAGAATAACCAAGGTCTGAGGGAGAGAAGATTTTATTGCCAGGCTGTAGATTGCCAATCCAGTGGAAAAACGGGCTCAGCGCCTGCATCTGGCACCATCAGCTTGCGCAGTCCTAGACAGGACACCTCGTGCCTTTTTGCCTCAGTTTCCCCAGCCAGGAAACTTCCCATTGCAGCACACATGGCGCTTTACACACCCTCACGTCTCGGCCAAGACCTCCTCTCGGTTTTGTAATCCTAGCAATGACAGCGGTGCAAAGCGCTGCTTATCCAGGAGTCTTCACGACGTCTTCAATCAGGTGGCATCTGCCAAGGCTTTGGCCAGCACTTCGGGGGGAAGATGGGGACATCTTTGGCCACAAAACCGGTGTGGAGTTGCCCGGGAGCTGGAATTCCTGGGGACCAGGCTGCCCTGTGGCAGACACAGCCCCAGCAGCGTGTCACAGCCCCCCTCTGCTCCCCCAAACCCAGGGCATCCCCGAACCACGGGTGCTGCTGCAGGCATCTCAACACAGCCCCACTTTCAGCCAAGGCTGCCTTAGCCCTCTCCCTAGCTCAGATGCTTTAGCTACAGCCATGGCCTGGGTCACTCACGGTGCAGGTGGAAGGAGAAAGGAGGCTGGCCGTGGCTTCTCAGCACAGGCTGAGGGTCTCAGCACAAGCACCAAAATCCACCACCAGCCCTGAGGAGCCCCTTCCTCATTCCTCCCTGGAAGCGTGTCAGCACTTACCGGAGAGGCATCTTGGGCTTCACACATCCTGGCCACTGAGGTCTGAAACTCCCCAATAAAGTCGTGTCCTCCGTCACTGTCGTAGTCGTAACACATCACCTGGGGTGGAAGGGGCACAAACCAGCCTCAGACGCAGTAACTATCTCCCGCGAGGAGACACGCTGGAGTTCCCAACCTCTCCTGTCAGAGACCCCAAACAAGTCTTCTTTTCTTCTGGGGAGTGCTTCTGCTTTGGTTTCTTTGGCTGTTTTTTTGCATAAACCAGCCACAGGGTTTTAGATGTCTAATGATCAGTCCCAGAGGCTGACCACCATGATGCAAGCCCAAGAGTCCCCCATTACCTTTATCAGCTTCTCCACGTCTCCATCGCACAGTGACACCAAAGGCACAGTGAACGGCTTCCAGACGGGGTCCAGCGTGTACTTGATCACCTGCGGGGTGGGAACAGAGGGATGCCGTTACAATGGGCACATCTTCAGGGGGAGGTTGGCACAAAGCAGGGACATGGCCCCTAGAGGGACCCTTGACCAGGTCCTCAGTGGGGCAGGGCAGGCAAGTTGCAGAAAGTCCCATCCCAGCCCTCTTCTGCCTCCTTAACTCAAACACAGTGGCTCCCCCTTCCCAGGCTGCAGCACATGTGCGTTACAATGGACCTGTCTGCATTACCGTGGGTGATTTATCCACCTCCGGGGCAATTAAACAAACCTGCTTGAGAAAACAGCTGCAGCAGGCTGGGCAGCCTGGGCACAAGCATGCCCAGAGCATGGGTGCAACCACTCACCCCACCAGCTCAAGGCCAGCCGCTACTATTAGTCCCCTCTGCATCTCACTGCTTGCCCCCTACTCATTACTTACTCCCCGCCAGCACCCCAGCGCAGCCTACACCCAGCTGGGCTCTGACCACCGAGAAGGTGGACCAGCGGGATGCTGCAACCAGCCAGGAGGACCCAACAGCCCAGGGCATGTCCAGCTCTCACCTCATCGGCGTAACATCTGCTGCCTGAGCTGGAGAAATACTAATTGATGTTTTTTTGACATTTCCTGAGAGAACGCAATCGTTTGGAGGAAACCCAAGCAAACGCTAGCAGGCTCCAGGCACATGCTGCGTACATCAGAGCTGCCTGCAGGGCAGGTGGCGACCCTCTTTCATGGAGGTGCTGTGCTCAAAAAGAGAGAGTCACGAGAATATTAGGAAAGTCAGACACGGGCAGCAGATTGACCCCTCTCTCTGCAGGACAAACACAGGGATATCTGGCAGGGAGGACCTCGGACCTTCGCAGCCGGAGCAGCAGCAGCCCAGTGAGGAAGAGGCGGGTGGGTGCTGCTGCAGGCAGGCGGCCGCGCGGGACCTGGAACGGGCACCTCGTCTTACGGACAGGCTCTCGCACGAGACGGGGAAAGCCCTGACGCTGCCAGCACAGTTCAGTCAAGAATTTGTAAACACCCTGAGGTGGTGCCTGCACCCTGCCTGGGTGCCCAGGGTGGGTGGGGAAGGATCCGGCGTCTCCATCGCAGGGCACCCAGCCGGGCGGTCACACCGCGCGTACACAGCGGGCTGCGACGAGCACGCTAACCCGCCCCTGGCATGGGAAATGCCAGCATCGGACTGGAAGCTCCACACCCAGCGCTGCGAGAATGGGGAATTTTCTTATTTCTTCATATCCAGCCTCAAAACACAAAGACAGTCACCTGGCATGGGATCCTTCCGAGGGCAGCAGGGTACGTTCGGGGCTGGGCAGGAGGAGGCTGCCGGAGCACCCGTCACTTGGATGAAACCCTGGCTAGACCCTTCTCCAGCAAGACAGGACACTGGAGGAACTGGGCAGCAACCCAGAGGAAAAATCAGTATATACAACTGCTCACCATAAACCTGACCTGCCTATAGAGATCCCAGTGATGGCTGGGGCATAGCCCCATTCCCAATTCCCACGCCTCTTCCAGGAGGAAGAGCTGGAGGTCACTCCAAATCTCCACGCCTGGGAAACATGTCTTAGTGAGTCAAAGCCCAGCTACCCACACTAACCCAGAAGGAAACACCAAACAAGGTCCCAGCCTGCTGCGCAGAAATACAAGAGAAATATGAAGGTTGGTATGAATTAAACATGCATGGAAATGTGTGCGGGAAAGCACTGACAAAAAACCAGCAGAGCTGGGGTCAAAAGGATGGCCTGTATCGGTACCAGAGGACACGCAGTGTTAAGACACATCTTGATGCTCCTGTGCATGCGGGTGTGCCAGTGAAGGGAATCCTCGCGGCCGCTGCACAGCAGCGGTAAAAACCAACGTAAACAAATAGCACCCCATCCTTCCGCGTGAGTTCCTATGCGTGTTGTTACAGCAATTTGCTGTGGTGGGACAACGAGCTCCTTAACCAAGCAGCCTTGGGGGGAGAAGAAAAGGAGAGGTGTGAAACGGGGATGGGGAAAAGGGGTGTGAGATGGGGGGTAACGGAGCGCTCTGACACGGAGGCCGCTGTGAGCCCCTCCTGCAGCGACCACCCCCTCCTCCTCCTGCCAGCTGCCAGGAGCTACGTGCCAAAAAAAAGCCTTGAAACAAGCTCTGAGGAAGGAAAAAAACAAGCTGTTGAAAAGTACTTATTTGCCTGGTGCTAAAGCAGAAGCCAGCCTGCTTCTCCCTGCCCGTGCTGTGCCTCTTAACCATAATATCACTGGCTTCAGCAGCTTGGTAACATAACCAGAAGGGAGCTCAGACCAAAATATCACAGTGGATATAAATGAGGGACAGGGAGGGGTCCGCTGCCCCTGCCCCTACCCCCTGGGACCCTGGTGTCTGCCTCCTGGGCCAGGGCTCCGGCACTTAGACACGAGGCTGAGTGCTCGTTCACTGAAGCTGGAGATGCCCGAGCATCCTCCCAGGCTAGCTGAGGATCTGGCAAAAGCTCATGGTAACCTTTCCCCACCACCATTCCCTGGGCCACCTCCCACCACCTCTCTCCACCACCTTGCCAGGTCACAGCTCATCCTGCTGCTTCTGCAAGTGAGGGTAGAGTGGTCCAGGGCTCAGCCCATGCCCAGACTGAGCCTAGAGGTTAACACAGCTTAGAAGACCATCTCCCTCTCTGCTCAGAAGACACAGTAGCGAGTAGTACAGAAAAGATCCCAAGATCTTGCTGGCCTCGGGTAATCTTCATCCATTGGAGTCCAGCAGCCTCAGCTGGACACTGGGAAGGCAGCCTGGATCCCACCTGCTTTATGGGCGATGGATGAGATAATGCCATGAAGACCAGAGGACCAGAGGACCAGAGGATGGTGGTGTCTCAGCAGCTCGGGTTAGTTGCACTCACCTCCGTTCTGTGGACCAGCATCCATTTTGCATCATCACCTGGTTTATAAAACTCCAAGAAGGGGTCTGACTTTCCAAACAGGTCCTGGGGGAGAAGAACAAGGTGGGTTACCCGGTGCTCTGTGAGCAGCGACAGCCGGTCCGAGGGAGACCTCCTCCCCCCGGCAGTACCAACCCGGCAGCACCCTCGTGTCCTCGCAAGACCGGCTCAAGTATGCCGACGAGCAGGCAGCCCGCACAGGCAGCACCCTGCCACCGTTTTGGCACTGAGACGGCGGGTGGGTCAGCACCCTGGCGCACCCCTGGGAGCTGCCGGCCGGCGCCCACCACCCGGTGAGCTCTCCGGCCGCAGATGCCGTGGAAAACAACCCCAGCTGGGAGGCAGCTGCGTTCGGGCTTGGAAAAACATCCAGAGCTTCAAAGGAAAAACAGAATTATGAAGTGCACGAGTGTCTTGGGGGAAAAAGGAAAAAAAACACCCTCCTACACACAGCGGTAAAGCATAAGCAGAGGAAATCTTTAAGGAGCAAGCTGCCCTGGTGTTGACAGAGATCACGTAACACCCTCCGAGATACGCAGCCCTGAGTCAGTGTGTGCTGCCTTTCCTGCCAGCATCTCCTCAGATATTCCCCTGATAAAGGGCTGCTGCTTTATGAGAAATATGCACACACACATGCGCGCGTCCCTGCTGGGTATCGGCATGGGGGCTACATCGGGACGCCCGCAGCCGGGAGAGGGGAGAGGAGGCACCGACACAGGGGAACTCCAGCATTTCCAAGCAGAACTTCCCATTCAGAAAAGCAAAGAAGTGGCTAACAAGAAACCAAGCCCAAAATATTCCAAATGATCTACTGAGAACTCAAGCCATTTCAGCTGGGCTTTCTTCCCAGAGGGAGGTGGGTGCCTGAGTCCTGCAGAGAGCTGGAAGAACTTCTTATGGGTTTGAACAGAAGCTTTTTGGGCTTCCAAGTGATGAGGTGGCGATGCAAGGGGCTGCATGGATGCCCCAGGAGCCCCTGTCCACAGCCAGCCTGGGAGGTGGTAGCTGGGATGGACACAGGCTCCAGTGATGCCCCAGCAGAAAACCCAGCAACATCTCTATCCAAATCCTGTTTCCAAAGCCAGCTGGAAAAGTAAATTGCTGTGAAACGTTGCAGCTTGTAGAAACTATAACCTGCTTCAGCCAAAATTCTTCTGCCAGAAGAGCAGACCACACAGGCTCGCAGGGGCACGCTTTGGTGAGACCAGGATATTTTTCTTCTGCCCTTTTTCATGTGTTTGTAGGAGAGAAAACCAAGCCATTCTTTCCGCAGGGCTAGGATTATGGCACAGCTCTGATCCTGCTCACCCACGGCCGGGGCTCGGCACTTGCAGGCTTCGCTGATGGATTAAAGAACCAGCGGTGGGTACCTGACCCTGCCTGTGCTGGCCAAACCTGCAGACCAGCGTGGACTCACCAGTGCCAGCCCAGCATGGGCTGGTGGAGCCACCAGCTCAGATGACAGCAGGGAGCTCTGAAGGATCCCTGCTGCCATCCCATGCGGAACAGCCCGGTTTGCAAGGCCGGGCAGCCTTGCTCCATTCAAAGCAGGGTGGGAGATGCCTCCAAGCCACAGGATTGTGGGCTGCTATTTTAAAATGTCAAAACCACAAATGTCTCACCCCTGCAAGCCTGGCGGGAGATGGAAACTGAGCAACCAAAGGAGCTCAGCAGACCAGACCGACCTGCAAATTGGTCCAAGATTCTAAATCATCCAAACTGGTCCCTGCACACCACGGACAAGGAGGGTGGAGGTGGCACTTCTACCAGGCGCAGCACCCCAAACCACAGCTTCCAGCACCAACCCTGGCGGCCAGTGCTCGCTCCCCCCGAGCTGTGCCAAAGCATCGCTGCCCTCCTGCCATCCCTCCAGCAGCGGTGGCCCGCACGGCTCTGGCACTGGGCTCGGCAGGGCTGGTCCCAACTGAAAACCCCTCCTCTTCTGCAAGATATTTTTTGTTAAACAACTCTCCCAAGAGCTGATCTGACATAAGGTGTAAGAGCCTCAGGCTGGTTCTGCTGCTGACATGCTCCTGCTGTGCAGCTGTGGCATTTAAAGCAAGGTAGCGAGCTGCAGGTGGAGAAACCACGGATGTGTGATGGGGAGGAGAACGTGCCTGCAGCCTGAGAGTGGTCCCAGCCTCAGGG
>JAVJGI010000036.1:1089108-1100152 GCA_035590275.1 Ibycter americanus
CTGCAGGTGGAGAAACCACGGATGTGTGATGGGGAGGAGAACGTGCCTGCAGCCTGAGAGTGGTCCCAGCCTCAGGGTGGCCATGGCGGGAGTAGCTGCCTGGGGCCGAGCACGGCTCCAGGCTGGGTTGGTGGCTGGGTTGGTGGCGCAGCTGCCGGTAAGGGATGCTCGCAGCTGTGGCTCGGCGCGTGCAGCAAGATGATCCCACAGCCTCACCACGGAATCCTGTGAGATCCGATTCCTTCACGCGATGTCCGAGCCTCTGGCCGTGCTCCCCAGCTACGTGCCGCATGGTGCAGGAGGGCGTTACTCCCCCAGGGCTGCAGCCCTGCTCCCGTGGGCTTTTTGCTTAGCCACCTCTCCGCTGTCTTTCCTAAGCTTAAATGAGTTTTACACAGCTCCCACAGCTGCATTTCATCCATGATCAATAATGACCCAAAAATACCGTGTTTTGTCCGATGTCCTTGTTCAGAGCCCATTTTAACTTGCATGAAGTGACATGAACATCCTTTGCCCATGAGCAGGACTTTGAGCACTGCAATACTGCACTGTGTTACGGGAATCGGCAAAGAAACCTTGTTAGCCCTTGGTGACGGCAGGCAGTCACCGAGGACGGAGCTTTCTGCCAACACCTATTGATAAACTGGAGGGAGACCCAGAAAGAACAGGAATAGTCAAAGTCTTTATCCCAGTGGTAGATGCTGAATTTCCATACCTTGCCTGTGGGTCTGAAGTGCAGCAGACCCACAGGTGTCACGTGCTAGCTGAAGAACATCAAAAGATGTCACCTTTGCATAACCTGGTAGAGGAACTCGGCTGCAGACCAGATCGGAAAGGCAGCTCCTGCCCACGGAGCGAGCGATGCCCCCAGTGAAGTTGCTGATCCAACAAGCGGGCATATGCCCAAGGTACCCATGCTGCAGGGAGGTCCCAGGTCCTTGGCCCTGCCCTTCACAATGGCCACAGCTGCAAAGCCACCCCGAAGCACCAAGCCTGCTGTGAAATCCCATCCCTTGCTTTGCAAGGGAGCAGAGGCTTCTTCTTGGGGTGCTGGAAGAAAACTGCTGCATTAGGGATGTCTTCATTGACAGGCAGGGGGGTG
The DNA here is from genome assembly GCA_035590275.1 of Ibycter americanus. Taxonomy (NCBI): domain Eukaryota; kingdom Metazoa; phylum Chordata; class Aves; order Falconiformes; family Falconidae; genus Ibycter; species Ibycter americanus. Next base: position 1,090,211 of record JAVJGI010000036.1, read on the forward strand.
GCCCCCAGCCCCGTCTCAGAGGAAGCCACCAGCTCAGGGACGTCTTCCAGCCCATTTATGAAATGGAGTTATTTGGGGACTTCTTAACAGGGGCATCTGGCTCCTTGCACTAGGCAGGGTAAGCAGGAGAGCAAGGAAACAGCCATTCCCAACAGGTGGGAAAAACACTTGGATAAACCAGGCATCACCCGGTTTGGGCAATGGGACTGAGCAAGCCACGTCTTCTGCCCCAGCAAATACCCTTCTGCCTGGATGCTTGCTTTATCCTGGTCTGAAAACCGAGGGCCATCCTGCCAACAACACAAGCTCCGGAGAGACTAGGAAGAAGGAAAAAATAATATTCCCATCGATCGCTTAGCAACAGCACTGGTTTAGGACGAATTGCTCTGGTTGCCTGGTAAATAAGGTCAGATGGCTTTGTTCGGAAAGGCTCATGGTTTCCTACATATCACATCCGAAGCAAAACCCAAGCATGACTTGCCTCTGTGTGGGCAGCACTCCTGCCTCAGAAAAGACGGGCCCTACTCTGTGATATACAAGCAGATGCTCAATCCGTTTCCAGTGGGGCTGAAGGTGACAAGCCCGGGTTCAAGGGGCAGGAGAACTGCCAGCTCCATCGGGAGACATCTCCACAGGACAGCCGCTGAAGAAGCAAATGTGCCGCCTTTGAGACGTGCAAGTACACAGATCCTGTGCCATGCATCATCCTTCCATCTCAACGCGCGTGGCGAAGAAAGCAACACCGTGGCACAGGGAAACTGAGGCACGGGTGCACCCAGCAGCCAGCAGCATCGCTGGGATGCGAACCCCTCCAGTCTCACCCCAACACTTCCTCCACTTTCTGCCATACCCAAAAGCAGAGACATCTTTAGATCCCTCAGCCAACGAAGGACAGAAGTTTAACATTTCACCCCCCAGACACAGCCCCACTCACCTTTTTATCCAGTTTTCTGCCAGCCATGCTCAGAGTAATCACCCTGTTATCCGAGAGCTCTTGGGCAGCTATCTGAAAAACAAGGGAAGGCTGCGTTCATTTTCAGCACAAAACGAAAGCCAACACCACGCCAGAGGAGGCTCCAGACCCCGGGGACACGCACTCCGAAGACGCCCGCACAACTCCCGCACAGCCCACTGCCCGGCTAAGAGTCTGCGTGAGCTATCGCACGCAGCGTTTCACTGCTGAGGGGTTAAACTGATTTCTGCAGATCAATTTGGGATCAAAGCCTACTTCTCCGCTCCTCTCTGGAATGGAGAAGGATGGAATAAGCCCAGACCTCCCTCTGGATGGGCACTGCCATTTACCCTGCACCAAGGCAGTGATGGCTTTAAACCACAACAGGGTATGTCCCAGCAGCAGGCTGCCAGCCACAGCGCTGGTGCTGCCACCCGAGCGCCCAGGACACCCTCCGACCCTCCCATTGCTGGGACTGGGTCTATGTGCCACCAGCTCTGAAACAAAGCTTCTGGTAACAAACTCATCCCCTTCCTTTGGTGTCACACCTGAGCTGGTCTCACAAGGCTCTTCTGTACCAGGGCTCGTTCAGGACCTCAAGAAGCCTCCAAGGACCGAGCAAAAAGGAAGCAGGAGCCATAAAAACCCTTGGCAGCAAGACATGTCACCTCATCCTCCATGTCCCAGGCTGGGCATGGCAAAAAGCCGCTGCCCCATCCCTTGGGGGAGATGCCGGTGGCACCAAGGACTTGAGCCACATCTCCACAGGGTCACCCGCTGAGACGGCCCCAAGGATGAAAACTCCACCGTTGCTCCTGAGGCGCTACAGCAGGCAGCAGGGCAGCCCAGATCACCTCAGTTTAAGAGACTTTATTCACATAAGCTCCAGAAGGGCTTTGGCTGCCAACCACCAGTGGGCCAGTTTTGTCTGGAACGTGGTCTAATGAGTCTCTTGGTATTTTAAGAAAGGGAATGTTTGTAACAAAAAAACACATTTATTCACTTCTGTTACCAGCCGTTTTCTGAATCACTCATATTTTTTTCCTCAAGCCTGTGTCCTGCTCAAGCATCTGCTCCCCACCTCTCCCTCCCCCGCTCCCCGGGGCGGGCTGAGCTGTCCCCCCGGCCGCAGCATCCCGGCACAGCCGGGAGCACGGCACGGACAGCCGCTTGCTGGCTCTCACAAGGAGGCTGTCCTTCACTGGGGATACACAGCGTAATTACAGCAAGGCTTTGAGAAAAACTTGCAGAAATCAAGGGACAATTTTCTGCAGAACAAGCAATCAGAAGGTTATTGGCACTTAAGGGAGCTGGGGAGTTTGCAGAGACGAGGAGGCAGAGATGCAGCTTTTGACTGTGCCTGGGCAGCTGGGTGAGGGGACGAGCCACAGCTCCTGAACAACCTTTCACCGCACGTGAAACCCCATTTTCCTCTCTGCTCCATATAGACATGAAGTCAGACGTTCCCTGCTGCGAAGCCACAGTGTCAGTTTTCTCTCCCATCTAGTCCATGGTGGGCGCATATGGTCACCAAAATCAGCGTGAGGAAGAGGAGCTGTAGGGAAGCAGATGAAATTTGCCCTTTGCTGATCCCCACGAAAGCACGTCCAGTTGGTGTCCAGCATTTTAGGGCTCACTGCAGGCTACGTAAAAGCCAGACCACACAGACAAGCCAGGGACATCCTTGTGGCACACTGCCGCAGGCTGCTGGGGGCATCTTCTCTTGGCCAGCATGGCCAGGAATGACATCCCCACCGCCGTGTCCGGCAGAGGCGGGCAGCAAGATCTCAGCACCGATTTCTGCAAACACAGCAGCTTGATTTGGAGTTTTCCCCATCTCTTCAAACCTAGGGACCCCCACGCAACCCTGTCAATCCAGCCAAGGTTCTTCTGTTGCGTTCATCCTTGCAGCACCTCAGCTAAGAAAATGGACACTCAGGCAAAATCGAAGGGGATGGGGGTGAGGAAGGCAGGCTGTGGCTCCAAACTTCATGTTTTATAGGTGTGAGTCCAAAGCTGGAGCCTGCTCCTCCAGTGGTGCCCGCAGCCTACGCTCCAGCGCTGTGCCAGCAGCGGGGAAAGGCACCCACCACACACCACCCTGTGTCATCACCCAGTCCAAGCCAGGGCAAAAAACCAACCAGATCAGAAAATTTCATCAGTGGTACAAAATGAAGCAGGATGTCTCAGACCCCTTGATTTTGAATGACGCAGTAGTGACAGATCTTATTTTTTTTAAAGTGTGTAACCTTTGAACTTGACTAGAAACTTTTCATCTCTTCCAGCTCTTCCCAGTCAAGTGTCGGACAGGGTGGCGAGAGCCCACTCCTCGGGGCCGGCACACGGCTCCAGGCACCGCTTATGAACTTCACTGCGGCTTTTCCTCTTGCATTTGAAGACTAACTGCAGCAATTAAGAGAGAAAAACTGGCAGCATCTTCCCAGCCTCTAGAGTAAACAGCAGTGGAGATGCCCTGGCAGCAGCCAGGTCCTGGGCTTTCAAACCTTTCCAGTGCTTTCAAACCCAACAGAAGTTTAACTCCTCGCTTGCCTTTTCTGCCACACTTTTGTTGCCCGGCTACATATCTCGCAAAACCCATAACACAGAAGAGATCCAAAAAGGATGGGAGATGTGGCAGGAGGGAAACACACCTAAATTTAGTCTTTTCTTTTTAAAAAAACCCATCACCAGAGATCTACAGTGGGAAGGCCACTGCCCGAAGCGGTCCGCATCAGGAGCAGCGGCTGTTGCTATGAGAGTTGTTGCTACGGCACAGCTCCATCCTCTTCCTACAAACAAAACCACCCATCAGCCAGCAAAGAAACCAGCCCTCTCACCTCCCGCGGCTCCAGGGAGGGCTGAGCAGGCATGTGGTACCACACAACAAACAGCAGCAGCGTAGATTTACTCTGTACTTCTCCAGATTGGGGTTTTTCTGATTTCAGAGACTGAAGCAGAGGCTGAAGATTCACATGCTGGGCACCAGGCAGACACTGGGCAGGGTGGTCCCTGCGCCAAATATCCTCCAAACAGACCAAAGCGGGCAGGAGAATGGGAGGTAAAGGGGAAAATGTTCATGACAGAAACCCCAGTCTCTTGGACCCCAGGTGAGTGCCCTGCATTGCCCCTCGGTTATCATCTGCCTTTACACACTCAGTAGGTAACGTAAAGGAGTAACCGTACCGTTATCATCCCTTTCCCAGCCGGCTTGCTGTTCCCCAAAAGGAGAGTCCTTGTTATTTTCTTGCTGGAGACGATCTAGGGAAGCCAAAGAAAATAAAGTCACGATTGTACAAGTGATCAAAAGCAGACTCATAAGAAATTCATCATTGCTTATGTTAGTTAATTCACATGAAGTATTCGCAACAGTAGAAGGAGACGTCCTGTTCCGGGGTGAGTGCCACACTGTGAGCATCGCGGCTGGGGCATCACGTCCTGCCGAACCCAGCGACCAGCCCCTGGCGCCGAGGGGGTCAGCGAGCCCTCACGCAGCCAGAGCTGCCGTGATTCGTTCCTGACAAAATCACAACTCAGCCTTTCAAACCCCATTTTAAACACTTCCAACATGACCCCCGCCAGTAATGTGCTTTCAGGCCACGTTTCCACGGGGGAATCGTGATTACAAGCCGGGTGCTCCCCCCTAGCATCGCCCTGGAGCCCCTGCACAGCTGCTGCCCGAGGCACAGGGGTCAGCACCCCCACAGGCATGTCTGTCCCTGCACTTCTGGCTTGGAAGAGGCCGGACAGGACGGTCTGGGAGCTGAATTAAGCCCTTTGAGATTTTTCCCAGCTCACTGAGTTTCGGTCACCTTCACATCTGAAGACCTTATTGCAGCTTTCAGTACTTAAAGGGGTCTTATAAGAAAGCTGAGGAGAGACTTTTTAGTAGGCCCTGTAGCAATAGGACCAGGGGGAATAGTTTTAAACTAAAGAAGACATTTTTTCTGATGAGGGTGGTGAGACACTGGCCCGGGTTGCCTGGGGAGGTGGTGGATGCCCCATCCCTGGGCACATCCAAGGGCAGGGACGGGGCTGTGAGCAGCCTGAGCTAGTGGAAGGTGTCCCTGCTCATGGTAGGGGGTTGGGCTAGATGACTTTTAAAGGTCCTTTCCAACCCAAACCATTCTGTGATCCTATGATTCTTGTCATTTCAGGGCAAAACCCCTTTGCCGCTGTGGCTACCCAGCCACGTCCTGGTGCTTTTGACCCTTAAATGCACAGGAATGACCAGCCAGCATGACGAGATGTCTGTGCCATGCTGGGTGCAGGGAGGCCAAACCTCCTCACAAGCCTGGCTAGCAGAAACCACAGACACCCTCCAGCCTGCAGTGTGATCCCTATTGCCTTTCGTTTGGCCACAGAGGTCATTACAGGCTCGCGAATGATCCAGCTGTCCTTTTAAATCTTACCACAGACCTAATTAGCTGCGATGAAGCAATCCAGCTAATCTGACAGAGCTCCAATGCAAAATCAAAATTGAAAAGTCAGATGCTTGCTGTGTGGTTGCTGCTGCCCGCAGCTGCTCTCCTCCTCTTCTAAGGGCTGCTGGTGCCTCAAAACCGAACCGGGCAGGCTTACGGACACTTCTGACCAGGCAAACCCCAGCACCGGGGTGCAGCACAGCAGGGTGGCTGCGCCCACCAGCCCGCCCGCCCCGTCCCCCCCTGCCCCTCGCCAGGCACCCTCGCGACGCGCTGCCCCTCCGGTCCCCCTCGGCCCCCCGGCCGGGCTGTGCCGCCAGCCCACGCTGGCCACAGGGCGAGGAGGCTAGCACAATTTCAGGGAAAAAAGGAGAATGAGAAGATCCCTGCATTCCAAGCCAGTGTCTCGTTGTGGACTAAAGGTCACCAAGAAGCTCACATTGGAACTGCTGCAAAAACCAGGCACACAAATAAGCCGAGTTCTCTTCTGCAGAGTGTAAACACTTGCATGAGGTGACAGAAGCTCAGAGCTCTCTCATTTCTGAGGGACGAAGCCCACCAGCTGCGCCTAAAGACACAGCAGGCAGTGACGCCATGGCCATCAGCCACCACCGCTAAACCCCCAACGGGGTGTGAGCCAGCACCTTGGATGTGCGACCTGCCACCAGCTGCCTGCTCCCACCGCTCCCACCGCCCAGGACAGTCTGTCCCATCTCATGCTCCCAGCTAATCACCTTTCACAGCACCAGAAAGGGCTGGGCCCTTCTGGGGGACCCAACAAGCAGGATGAGCTGGGTCAGACTCTTCCCCCTTCCCCCCCAGTGCACATGGACAACGCTCCTCTCCAGCACGAGCCTGCAGAGCGCTGGATGCCTGCAGAGCCACGTTTAGGAACAGCTGGGTTTCAGCTCTGTTTCCTTATGTCCATAAATCCTCTGCTTGCAGCTTCCACCGAGACCATGACCTTCACAGCAAGCACTGCTGAACTACCCCACACCAGGGGTGTTTCAGTGACGGGAGGACCAACGGCAGAGGATGGGTTTGGTGTAAATCACTGAGCACCGGCCCGGACTGTTGCCTGCACTGTCTCTCAACTTCTGCAGGAGCAGAATTAGGTCATCACAGAACACTTCCAAAAATCCAGATGTTAAACCTCACACTATGTAAATATCAGCGCTCTTCTAACACATCAAACTCTCGACTTGGCAATGGCAAGGTCACTCGTCCCGCCCAGCCACGTGCAGTGCCACATCGCAGTCTGTGTAGTAAAGCCACCATGTTCACGAGCCTCCTTGAACACCTCAGGCCCAGCTCTCCACACTGACCTACCTATTCCAGTGCCTCCTTTCTCCCAGTTCCCGGCACACAGCACAACAGACTGTTTCTCCCAGCCTCTGCGCCTGTGCCAGGTACCACAGCAGCCCCGAGCTGCTGGGTGCTGCAGAAGAATGGAAAAAATCCCCCTCATTCCCTGCCTCCGAGTCAGAGCAAGCTCAGAGGACAAAGGCATTTAGAGAATGTAGCTGCCAGCTTCTAACAGGGTCTGGGCTCATGAACGCAAAGAACTTCCAAAGGCTTATAAATGGCATTGTGTCCTGCAAGCTTTTCCGCGGGAAGTGCAGAAGGCGCATTCCTGCGCCAGCACACTGACGTGGGAGACATGACTTGCTACACAACAGCGACAGGCATGGCTTTCAAAAAAAACCCCAAAACTAAGAAAGGCAGACCACGATGCAGCCTAACTTTAAACATCTGGAAGTTTCCAAAGTCAAAATCCAAGCAGGCCACCAGGGCTCTGACTATAACACATGGTGAGACACAGGTACCTCCAAAACTTCCAGCTGCTGTCTCTCTGCAGGCACCAGCAGCAGCCCACACCGCGATGGGCTCAGGCTTAGCAAACAGCCAACAGCCCGAATATGGAACAGCTCAACCTCAACGGCTGCAGCATGACAAGCAAACTAAATTAGTTTTGCCAGGAAGGACCCAGCAAACTTCAGAGCAGGTAGGAGTAGCAGCTCTAATCCCCCCGTGCCCCTGTGGTGATGTGACAGGGGGTCCCTTTGCTGGCGGACAGCGAGCTGCAGGGACCTCAGAGCCTCACCGTGCCCAGCGTGCAGGAGAATTCCCCCAGGAAGTCGTGCTCATACAGCTGCATGCTTGATTTGTCCTGGTCAAACAGGGCAAACTTCAGCTTCTGCACTTCTTCAAAGTGGTAGTCGACGATGAACTTCTTGGCAAAAGCTGGGTTGAGGTTGTTCACTGCTGTCTCTGTCCTGTCGAGCTGCAAAGAAACAAAAAAAGAGGCATTTAGGCACGCGCATCTTGCATCTTTGTCACTGCCGCGCCTGTTCCCTGCCCTCAGCCAGAGGCACCCAGGAGCCCTGCGGCGAGCATCGGAGCACACAGCAGGCGCTCGGCAGAGCCCCTGCTCCCTGCGGGCCGCGGCACCCGGTGCACGCAAGGTGGGATCCGCCTGAACGAGTGACGGCACCGTGCAGAGAGCTGCAGCCCTGGCACGGGGGGCTGCACAAGCCCACCACCGCCAACAGCCAGCACGGCAGCGCCCACCCTGCTGGGGCTCGGCGAAGCCAGAGCCGTCTCATTTGCTCCTGAGCCCTGTTCCCCCAGGAGCTGAAGCTCTCACACACCTCTGATCCTCAACCAGACCCTCGCAGCTGTAACACCAAGCTTGTTTCTTTCAGGCTGTGCAAACAGCAAGGACAAGCAAGACAAGAAAAAGTGTCACCAGCCAGAACAGCAACCCTCCAGCATTCCCTCTAGACTTCAAACCAAACCATTCATGTGGTTTCTTTCTCGGCCTTCCACGAGGGAAAACAAACAAACAAACAAACAACAAAAAAAAAAACCTAGGGGAAAAAAAAATCGCCACAGTCCATTTTTCATAGATTTCATTAAGCATTAGGAGAAACAAGAAGCTGGAAGGACCCAGAAGACAAAAGTTCGAAAGACTTTGTCATCCTGAGGTATTGCAAGCAGGCTGGAAGAAACGATTTGGAAGAAATGAAACGCGCTTTTGGAAGGGCAAACACACAGAGGATGACGGCAACTGGAAGGCACGCGGGGAACCCGCCGTCAGAGGGGAAGCACCACAGCGGTCTGCAGCATCCCACAGTCAAGAGCAGAGATAAGAGCAGAGGAAACCTGGCAGGCAGCCGGTGGAAGTGTGGGTTTACAACACAGCATGGCACAGGTGGACAGAAAGCCTTGCGTGAGCCAAAAAACAGATTCCGGGGACAGCCACAGCAGAGATCCCGGGACACTGCCCTCCAGTAACGGAGCTGTGGTCCCAGACTCCATAACTCAGACCACAGGAGGGCTGGGAGGATGGTGGCACCAGTCGGGCCGCCAGCACAGGCTTGCACAGAGAAAGCAATCCAGAATTTTAGCCAAAGTGGCAGAAACTGGGAAAACTGAGAAACTGAGGCTGAGAAAAGCTGGCATGTTTACTTCTGGGATTCAATGGCCAAGGAGGGTCTGAACTCTCACGTCAGGACCCATCATCCATCCCAAGAGGCACCAGGAAAGGGCAAGTTTGGAGCTCAACATGCAACATTCCCTTATGAAGCTAAAACAGGCAGAAAGGATGCTGGTGGCACAGCCTGAGCACTGAACAAGAGAGGAACACTCGCAGCCTGGGGGAAACCCTTCAGCAAGCAAACCAAGTAGGAATTCTGTCAGGAGAACAGCTACTGATATCGTATTGATATCATAAGAGGTGGCAGCTGGTTTGACGAAGGGTGCCCTACCTGGGCAGCCCCATGGGAAGCGCTGATGGCTCCGAGCATCTGAGCTGGAAGAGCCACGCACCCACCAGAGCTGGCAGAGGAGCTGGCAGCGTCAGCCTTTTGCCACACCCCCCTGTTATCTCAGGATATGGTAACAGGGGCTATTAAAAGAGAAAGAAAGGCAAGCACTTTGCCAGCATGATTTTATCAAAAGCTGCTGCTCTTGGTGCCTGGAAAGACCATCCCATCTGCCTGTGGGACAGCACGGAGCCTCCAGCTATGCTGCAGCCCTGGCCAGCATCCCGCCTCGTCCGGCAGCCAGGACACCTGGTCCTGGGCAAGGCTGAGCCGCCCGTGCCAGGTCCCAGGGCCAGACCCCTGCAGAAAGCAGCCCCCGCACCGGCATCCCCGGGCAGTGCCAGGCTGCGGGATGGCGGGATGTCTGCCAGAGCTCTGGAGCCAAGAATAAGTATGGCAGAGCAGAAAAAGAGCCCCCAAAAAAGCAAAAAAAAAAAAAAGCAAACACATGCCTTAGTCCCAAAGAAACTCCTCCAGCACAGGAGGCAGGTTTTGGAGGGACTGAGTGGAAATGTGAAGAGTTTGCTATATATACCGACTCTTGCAGTGTTTTTTGAAGTTGGTTGCTTAGTCTGTCTTAATTGCCAAGAAACGACTAAAGTAGATGCTGCGTTCCCAGAATAGCCACCTGCTACACACCAGGGAATCTAACACACCAGTGCCAGCGTGCTGCCCGCTGGCCGGGGGCTGCCGCACGTGCCGCATGGCTGGGGCTCCGGCCGCGGCGGGCTGGGGGGGGCAG
>JAVJGI010000036.1:1100252-1118705 GCA_035590275.1 Ibycter americanus
GCGCGGCGCTGCGGTGGGCAGCCGCGGTGGGCAGCAGCGGTGGGCAGCAGCGGTGGGCATCCACGAGCTCTGCCTTATTCCAGCAGCACAACACACGCAAATCCCCTTTCAAGGCTCGGAGACCAGACTGCGCAGGCAAGAGGGATGGATTTTAGCTCCTTCCTTCTTCCCCAAACTGCTGGGAAGCCAGGACCAAGGGAAACCAGTCCTCTCGCTCCCAGCCCCCAGTTTGAAGGAGATGACTTGAGGTCCCATCTCCAGCTTTGCCCTGGAAGGGGTGGCCCAGGGAAGGGGAGGAAAACCCCAGCCCCCATGTCCGGAGCTAACCCTTTGGAGCAACAAGGCTTTCTTCAACATCAGCTGGAACCCAGTGGTTAATCCCCTGCCTGTTGGCAGTGTGAAGCACAACAAAATCACAGGCCCCAGGCGATCGCTGCGCATGGTTTGATCCTTGGTTTGGTGAGCGCTGGTCACCTTGCCGGTGACCATCACGTACGAGGCTTCTTCACACCACCTCTGCTGGGAGACAAGCTCCTGCCCGCCCCTTCGCCCAGAGCTTACAGAGCAGAAAAGCACGAGGGTTTCTAAGAGGCAACCAGGCTAATTAAAGCGATCTGTTTGGATAAGAGTCTTGATTCTGCAAATCCAGCGTGAAACTGGGAGATCACCACCGGCGACAGCCCTTGTGTTCAGTAGACGCAGCTGGAGAGTCCTGCAGCACCCGAAGGGAGGTGGGCTGGAGAGGCGCAGCACCCCAGCACGCGGAGGTACCCGATGCTCCCGCACGGGAGGTGCTCCCCAAAGCCCCCGCGGTCGCGTGGCTCGGAGCGGCACAAAGGCAGCGGCACGGCCGAGCCACGTGTCCCCGCTCCCCGCCGCACGGGCCGGGTCTTGCATGGCTCCTGCGAGCCGACGGCATCGGGCAGGACACTTCAGCATCACCCGTCTCCATGTCACTTCTCAGCCTGTGGTTTATTTTCCCTCCCTCCCCCACCCCCTCCGAGGCTGATTCACAAAGATTTCTTTTAATTCCTATTAAGCTCAGCAAGACAAAATAATTGTATTTGGGAACAAGTGTGACAGCTAGAAAGAACAAGCAGAAATCTTTCTGTTGGCACCAGCTGGTGCCGCAGCCCCGCCACCCAGTCCAGACGCTGGTACCACGGCAGCGGGGGCTGGTCCTGGAGGAGAGACCCACCTCCTAGCCCAGGTCCGGTGGCCGGGATGTGTTATTAAGGCCACCACTTTCAGGCAAGAAAAGAGCCTGTCTTAGGGCAAGCGGCATGTCTGTGCAGCCAAAATCCACACAGGACAGCGCCGGCACCCCCGGGTAGCTCCGAACCGCGGCGCCCTGAGCTGCCAAGGGTCTACCAAGGGTCCCATCCAGTGAGGCTCTGGCGGGCGAGCCCACCTCTCCGGGCCCTCCCCATCCCCCAGTCGCAGCCCAAACCCCTGCTACGGCCACGGGTGGGGGTGGGGGCACCCCGGCGCCAGCTGTGCCCCCAGTGTGCCGGCTGACGGGGGCAGCTCCACGGCGTGCGAGCACCCCACGCCACGTGCTGGCTCGTGCAACACACTAATCCCCACTGAAACCACAGCAGCAGAGCACCGAGCAGTCTGCCGCTCAAGGCTGACGTCCAGTGCCTGTCGTGCCAATTAAAAAGAAGCTAAAAATAGCAGAGAAAAAGAAGAAAAAAAAAAAAAATAAAACCACCACACATTTGTATTGTAAACAAAGCTTTGGAATCAAAACTGCTGGACTGAGACATTACTGACAGAAAGAGAAGATCCAGAAAAGTACAGTCAGGTCGAAGAGATGACACCTATCAAGGCTGGAAAGCTCATTAGGCTCACCCAGGCTGCTGAGCAAAGTTAATTGCAGACTATGGCGAGGCGAGGTCTGCCCCATACCCTCCCCGCTGACAGCGAGATCAGCTGCAGGGCACCTCAGGTGATGCCCATTCACTCAGCAGCTCCTTGGCCAAGCACTCAAAGGCTGCCCAACTAGTCCAAGTACCTGAAAAATGAGACCACCTGATTTCCCAGGAATTGGGACAATTTTTGTTTGGTTTACACGATTTAATGCCCTTCAGCTGCTCATTTTGTACTGCACCCTACCACCGGTACCTGTATCCATCCATCACACCCCCATGCTCTGCTTACCTGCTCCCTCCCAGACCAGCTGAAGAGGAACTACACTGCCTACAGCTGCAATTATAAAATGAAATCCCCGGGGTTTTTCTTCAAGCATTTTATAAAGCCCAGAGTCTTTCAACCTGTAGCCAAAAGGTTTTTCTTAGGCACGGAGCTAAATGCTCTTGCATAGACTCTGGAGTTTGGATTCACAAAACTGATTTTATCACAGAGGGCACCTTGGACTGCCACAGAAGGAGACAAGGACTATAGCTTCTCCATGCGGGATGCTGAACAGTCAAATAAAGCACCACAAAAACCATCCTCAGGAGTTCCCAGTCCGCTCTGTGCACATCCCAACGGCAAAACCAGCCCGAGACGTGCCTCTGCCTGGGAGACCCGCCTGAGCGGGGCCCCTTGCCACCGCAGCAGCGCCGCTGGCGACAGCCGAGGTCACGCTGCCTAAAGCCAGCGTGGGCATCTCCCAGCGTGGGCACCTCCCAGCGTGGGCACCTCCCAGCGCGGGCACCTCCGGAGGAACCGCAGCGCCGGCAGCGTGCGCGCACCCGGTCCCCGATGCGGCATACTCCCGTGCCCCTTCCCTGCAGGAGGGGGATTTTCAAAGGAATACACATCCAGTCAGTGGGTATGCTGGGAAGCAAGCATTTGGGATCGAGCCAACGTTTTACTCATGCCACGAAACAATTCAGACAGCTGCGGAGGGTCGGTTCCCTCGTGCTCCGTTAGCCTGGCGAGCGGCAGCCTCATCCCGCTGAAGCAGAGGGCTGGGAACAACACACAAGGGCTCCTTGTGCGCTGTCTGCGTCTCGGGGAGGACACGTTTATCCCGTGTTCACACACCGCCAGGGCTGGCACAGCCAGGGAAAGCCCTCCTGTCCTTACACAGCCTTTTATCAGCAGGGTTTTGCCCCGGGGTAAGCTTGTGTTGGAGTGCGTAGGGAAGCAGAGGAAATGAATGCAGCTCTCTGCTCCTCAGCGCGTGCAAGGAAAATAAAAATATGCCTCTGCCCCCCGCCACGGGAGCGTGCCAGCGCGCTGCTCCATGCACAGGCTCAGCGCCCACGGGCTGCGAGCAGCGCGCACATCGGCCGAGCGGGGTGTCCTGGTGCAGCAGGGACCCCAAAGCCAGCAAGGAGAGCCACAGGATCACAGAACGGTTTGGCTTGGAAGGGACCTTTGAAGTTCATCTAGCCCGACCCTCTGGCCGCTGGCAGGGACATCGGTCACTAGGTGAGGTTGCTGAAAGCCCGTCCAGCCGGACTTTGAACACTTCCAGTGACAGGGCATCGCAACTTCTCTGGGCAACCCGTGCCAGTGTCTCGCCACTCTCATTGTAAGAAACGTCTTATGTCCAACCCAAACCTATCCTCTTCCAGTTTAAAATTGTTGCCCCTTGCTTTGTCACTACAGGCCTCGGTAAAACGTCTCTCTCCATCTTTCTTATAAGCCCCCCTTATAATCTAGGAAGGCCACAGTGAGGTCTCCCCCAAGCCATCTCTTGTCCAGGCTGAAGAACCCCAACTCTCTCAGCCTGTCCTCACAGCAGAGCTGCTCCAGCCCTCGGATCATCTTTGTGGCCTCCTCTGGACCCGCTCCATCAGGTCCATGTCTCCTGTGCTGAGGACTCCAGAGCTGGATGCAGGTGGGGTCTCACAAGAGCAGAGCGGAGGAGGAGAATCCCCTCCCTTGACCTGCTGGCCACGCTGCTGGTGATGCAGCCCAGGACACACTTGGCTTTCTGGGCTGTGAGTGCACGTTGCCGGGTCACGTCCACTTCGTCACCCACCCACATCCCCAGGTCATTCTCCACAGGGCTGCTCCCCACCCATCCATCCCCCAGGCTGTATAGGTACTGGGGATTGCCCTGACCCAGGCACAGGACCTTGCATTTGGCCTCGTTGAACTTCACAGACTGGCAGGGATGCACTCGCCCAGCCTGCCCCGGTCCCTCCGGACGGCGTCCCTTCCCTCGAGCAAATCAGCTGCACCACTCGGCACACTTGCTGAGGCTGCGCTCAGTCCCGCTGCTACATCGTGGTGCCTCCCCTCCTCCTCTCTTCCTGTAGGAATCACCTCTCTCGTTTGTAAGGAGCCGGCTTCCGAAAACAACCAAATAATAAAATCACCTGCGCTTTCTTTCCATGGCCTCCCAGTATCAGATACGGCAGCTGAAGATTTATGAGATATCTGGTAAGGAGGAATGACCAATGTCTACAAAGGGTTCACATGGGACTTGCCAGATGGGTGCTGTCTGTCTGCAGCTGAACCGATCCAACCCCCCGCGCACCCAGCTCCCGACAGTCTCCTTCCCCATCCCATAGTCCTGCCCTCCCCACTACCAGCCCGTGAAACATCTGCCTTAAGGACTCTGGCCCTTGATATACCTCTTGAAGGAGGCCACGTGTGTTCAGAGCGTAAGCTGCCCTGGATAGGGTTTTTCCACTGGGCTGACTGGCCAGACCCTCACCCAGCACACTCCTGGCTCCCAGGAAGAGCCACTCTTCAAGCGAAACCCAAAGACCAGCTTCCCACGCAACTCAGGATCCAAGAACCAGCTTATCTTCACGCACCGAGAAACATGCCCATTGCAAGCGGGACCTGACAACACCTAACTGTCACGTGGGATCAGCATTTCGGGCACCCAGATCCGAAGCACACCCAGCTCGCAGCAGACTGAGAAGGGTGGGGACCACTCTGAAGGTGGCAAGATCCTTCATGTCTGCCACGCACCTTGCCAGAGGCCGGCAACTTGAAATCTGCCATTACACCGACCGCCCAGCCCAGGCAGAGAGCGCCGGGGGGAAAGGGCTGGCTGCAGAACGCAGAATCGTGAACACACCAGCACAGCGCGCAGCCTCGGGAGGAGCAAAGAGCTTCCACCCCTGCTCGGGGAGGAACAAGGACCGGCCTCACCGTGGAGCACCAAAGGAGGAGGCACTGGCACGGGCAAACCACCAGAGCAGGGGATCCGCGCAGCTTCAGGACTTACCTCCACCCACTTCCCATCGACTTCCATGAAGAGGACGCAGAAGGGGTCGGATTTAGAGGTGACGTCCCTGTCCAGAAGGTTCTGGCCGCAGACAGACAACTCGACTTTGCAGACGCAGTACTGGGAGCCGACGGGCCCCGCCGGCGTGGGGGTCACAGTGTACGCCATGGACGCCAGCGGCAGCAGCTCCAGGCACTCTGTGGGCACGAGAACGGAGAGAGACCTCAGTGCAAGCGGGAAGGCAGCGAGCGCTGTGGCACTGTGGGGTGGGCACAGCCACAGCCTCACGCTCCAAGGCACACTCGGTACGTTGTGAGGCTTTTCTGGCTCCAAAGCGTCTGCCCTGCCCTGCCCAGCCACCATCCCACATGGTGGCCACCACACCAGGCAGACGTCCTGAGTGGGAGCCCAGCAGAGCACTTACAAGTGGCCTTGGGTTTGCTCCGTACGTAAAAGATTTTCAAGGAAAGGTGACATCTTCTGCTTAGCCCCCACCCCCGAGGGACTGGGGGGTCCCCAGCCTCTTCTTCCAGCATGCTGGGGTTTTTAAGTGGGGAGGAACTACACTTCCACATCATCTTTCAGCGTGAAAACTGGTCGTTGCCTGGCAGGTCCTAAGCCATGGATCAAGCTACAAGGGCCAAACTTGAGCTCTGCCCCACAAATCCTCATAGGGAAAGGGGTGAGGCCATAAGGATGGCTGGGGTAGAGGGCAGCTCCAGCCCTGCCTCCACCCAGCTCACCAGGCCAGCAGAAAGCAGCAGCTCTGACAGCAATAAGAAAGCTGCCACAGTTGGTTTGCAGAAGAGCAAGGCAAATATGACAGCCCCTGCATGACCTGGTGCACGGGATGATTTACAGGGCCCTGATAAAACACCCTTTACCATAAGAAGAGCTTAGCAAAAGTCCGCTAGCAAAGCCATTTTGCAGAGATAAATGTCTTTTATACAATTATTAGGGCAAAATCCCATCCCACGTGACAGTTTTGCCTTCTGATGTGCTGTCTACCAGCAAGAACCACCAACGGTCTTCATCAGAGAAGAGGAAAGAGGGGGGAAAAGAGAAGAAAAAGCATTTTCAGATTAATTCACACTAACGAACTTTTGTAGCCGGGGTTGCTAGTGGAGAGAGCTCTTTTCAGCTGCTGCTTCAATACCTTTCACCCTCTTTTTCAAGAGTGCAAGTTTTCAGGGTTTTATATGAAAATCCCAAACACCACCTTCCCCCACCTTGACAAGCCATCTGCTGCTGTTTGACATCGAAACCCCAATTAATATTATTGGTTTGTTTTGCCGTGGCATGAGTATGTAGAAGCACTTGTGCTGCTGGGAGCTGGGCTGCTGCCCTGTTCCCTTGCGGCTCAGCCTCCGAGCCGGGACAGGGACGGACAGGGATGGGGTTATCCCAGCGCGGCTGTGGGAGAGGGGGCTCTGGGCTCACTGCTGGCCGCCCTGAGCACTCGGCCCCAGCTGCAATGCATACTAAGCAGAAAACAGCTCCCGCTTCCAAGGCTCTGAGCGCCCCCCACCCCGACCTGCCAAGATCTCTGCTTGGCACTATGTCACCAGAAACAAGCCTGAGTTTAATCCCCGAAAGTAAATGCAAACTCTTCTTCACAGAGTACTGTTCAGGGCAAGAGTGGCACAATCATTTCAGCTCCATAGGAACCCAGAAACATCTCCAGAAGAAGAAAATCCCCATCCTTGGCTGTGCACACACCTGTGCATCACTGAAACAGCACCCATGTCCCTTCCACGAGCGCAGTTTCCCCTCGCCTGGACCAAGCCCACCTTGTGCCATCACTCCTTGTCCACAGCAGCACATTGCCACAATGGTGGCACGTGTGGGCAACCATCCATCTACCATGACTTTGCGGAGAAAAACATGTGGAAGCAAAAGTCCTCATGGCTCATCCACCGCGAAGCTCCTGCGGCTGCTGGGGCGATGGCTCCGAGACACCCGTCCCTGCCGGAGGTGCCTCTGCTCCTCTCAAGCACATGTTGCCAGTTGCAGCTAAAACTAAGATTATTTTTTTTTCTCTAATGCAGAGATCATGTAATTGATGTCTTAAAATAGGCAAGCCTGTTCTATTTATGCTGCTGTCTGTCTGCTGCTCCCTCCAAAAAGCAAACACGGGGCAGCTGTGCTGTCGTGGACCTGGTCCTGCCGGAGCAGGGAGATCTGGGCTGGGTTTTTCCATCTCCTCTTCCCCCAAATCTTGGCGACATCTCACAAAAACCAAAAGCAGCAGATGACTCAGTGGAAAAGCTTTTTCCCAAGGCTGGCAGGCACCAAAACATCCTCTCGGTGTGCTGTGCATCGCCCGTGATCCAGCCCCTGCACTCAGCCTGCTGTGCTCCCCAGGGAGCGCACGGTCAACACAGGCTCAGGGAAGAGGAGAGGCGGCCAGCACCAGCCAGGGCTGGCTGAGGACAGAGACCTGGTGGGACTCATATCCCCTGCATGGACACGCTCCCCACCTGGGCACCTGAAATCCGGGACCGGGACACTGGCCTTTCCCCCAGGTACCAACCCGGAGAGCTTGATGACATCTCATGAGGGCCAAGCACAAAATCCCACGGTTGCCCCTCCCCCAGAAGGCAAAAGTCAGTGGGAAGATGCTGCCATCCCCTTCCCCACCATCCCAGTAAAGATGATTTTTCCACTGAGGAGCTGCTGGTCCAGCCAGCTCACCAGAGATGGAGATGCCAAAGAGATGAGCAGCTCTCCTCAATCACCGCTCGGGCTACTCCTTCCCCGCAGCCGCAGCCCCGGTATAAAACCTTGAGGAGCGTAACCGTCCCGATTCAGCCACAAAGCAATTAGTTTAAATGAAAAAGTCAGAGCAGGGGTTTGGCCTCGGCAGCAGTCGCGGGTCCCCCTGGCTCAGAGGCTTCCCACCCGAGGCACCACCAGGCTTCAGCAAGCTGGCGGCATTCTAACCCCCAGCAAGTGCTTTACATTCGGGGGGTGTCTGAGCTGGCACCGAAAGGGCCGGCTCGCCACCATCTGTATTCCAGTCTCTCCTCCTTTTTTTGTTCTCCTCTCCCTGCATTCGCCATCCTGAACGGAGTCCTGTGACTTGCTCGGCATCTGTGGCCAAAGAGCCTCCTGACGGACAATCCCAGCTGCTGATTCCGTGCTGGTCATGGGGACACGTGGGCTCCTGCTGAAACACAGCCAGGCCACCGATGAGAGGTCCAGGGACACACACGAAGGCCCGTCTGCCCCACAGTCCCGCCTGCCCCACAGTCCCACCAGCCCCACAGTCCCGCCTGCCCCACAGTCCCACCTGCCATCGGCCACAGCAGATGCCTGAAGAGGCATCACAAGAGCAGGACCAGGGTGGAGGGACATGTTTCCCAAATCCTTTCTGGGCTCCAGCTTCCAGGACCTCCTGAGCTGGACACATCTTTGCGCTTCGTAACCCTCAAGTGCTTCTTCCTCTGTTGCTTGGTCCCCTCCAAGCTGCTCCACGCCTGCAATGTCCCGCAGCGAGGGGTTTCGCTGGCTGGGGGCACGCACAAGCCCTGGGCCCACCCAGAACATCTGAGATGAACACCTGGGAGATCCAGAGCAATGCACACAGATGTTCTCCTCCTCCTCCTCACCCCATGGCCCCCCCTGCACTCTATATTCGTCCTCACTTATTTGAAAGAGGAGGAGGGGAAGGAGATCTGTTTTCCCAGCTAACTGCTGCCTGGGGGGGGTCCCCTCCCCACCAGAAGCAGTCGCTCAGGCCATGCTAAGGCCCCATTTTAAGCATTAACAGGAAAAAACAGAGAGGCAAAAAAAATAAAGCTGTGCTTTAAGTGACACATTTTGGCAGCTTTTTTAAATGTTCATGGTGCTGTCAAACGTCAGTGATCTCCTCTCCTTAAAGAAATCAGACTTATTTTCACAGGGCATATTTGAAACAGCCCCAGAAGTGCAGACAGCCAGCAGCGATATGATGCAACGTCCCTCTGGGTCCCTCCTGGGGAGGTCCTTCCCCTTCTTTGGGATGATCCGTGATTTCTGTAGTACCCTACAGAAGTCACCCATGACTCAGTTTACCCGCTCGGGCTGTCCCACTGCAGCCTAATGCAGCTGTAGAAGCAAATTTCCTTTCTGGAAGGGGAAATGAGAGAGGTGAGTAGCAGACAGATACGCTGGGGTCCTATAAAGCACACAGCTGAGCTTACAGGCAGCAGAGGCACAGCGGGAGGGTAGCGGTACCCGAGGGAAGCTGAAGAGCAGGTGAAAACGGGTTGTCAGAAGATTGAAGTGAAGGAGAGGAGCAGGAAGACACAAACCGGTTGCCCAGAGCAGCAGAAAAGCTGAAACACAGCACACAGAGCTGGAGACACCAGGGAAAGCCGGGATGTGCCGGGATGGGTGCCCGACGCAGCTCCCCACACCGTCAAAACCCACACCGGCCGCTGCGCTCCCTCCTGTCAACAGAGTCATCTCCAGAATTATTTTGCAAAGCAAAAATGTTTGCCTTTCAGCCTTGCCTAGGCAACACGGTGCATTCACCAGCCTGCACCTGGTCTTAGTAACAGCCTCGTTACCTTCTGAATGCACGTGCAATTAGTCATGTACACAGCAGCCTGCTGCCTGTCCCCTCCCCGGCAAATGCCCCTGCCGCCAGCGAGCAGGCGAGGGGAGGCAGAAAGGGGATGCTTGCACATGAAAATTCCCTGTAAGGGGGTACCTGGGGTACTTGCTGCCATCACAGGATCTTCATCTCTCCTGCGAGGCAAGGAAAGACTGAAAACTGCCTCCGAGCATCCAAGTGTGGGCAGCATGGCTGGGACCGAGCTCAAATTCTCCCAGATTCCTGGAGATTTAGGGTAGCCCTGGCAGAGGGGGATGCCCAGGCTGGCCTCTGGTTTCCAGGCAGGCGCATCGTGAGCAAGTCCCACAGTCCTGCCTTATGGAAGAAGGCAAGGGGACGGTACCGAGATATTTTGGGGGCCTGATACAGTGGGGAAAAAGGGGTTCAGGACAACATACTCAAATAATTTCCCCAGTGAACCCTTCCTGATGGAAATGGTGCCTAATGCACTTCAAAAGGCAACGTTCTCATGCCAACAGCTGGGTTTCTTGCACCAGTGCTACGAAACACTGTCCCAGGCGAGGCGTGACGATGGCTGGTGGCCACCTTGGTGCGACAGCGGCTGCTTCTTCATTTTGTGCCCAAGCAATAGTCACCCACAACGCCCAGCTTCTCTCAGACCTCTGCTGTCCCCACAAAAGCCCTCGTCTGCCAGGTCTCGGCACGGTTTGGTGCCCGTGCAGGCAGTGCCCTCTTTGCCAAAACCCCAAGCGGCTGCGCCAGCTGCTACACAGGCAGCACCAGCAAGATTCTCTGGTGGGTGACGATCACTGAAGCCATGCAAAGTCACTTGGGGTGACCTGGGAGTCACAAATCTCAGGAAAACCCTGCGGCAAACCCTGCAGCACCAGAGCAGGCTCCCCAAAGCAGCCCCTGCAGAAAGGTGGCATCACGCTTCCCAGCCAGCAGGAGAAGATGCTGCCCAAAGAGGGCTGCCGACCAGCTGTGCCGGAGAGCACAACCTCCCAGCCAGTGCGCCCCGACAGGCAAGCGAGTTTTCCCGAGTCCTGCAGCTCATGCAGGGAACAGGGATAAAAGCCCAAGGGAGAAACAGGCAGAAAGGGAGGATGAGCCAGAGTCCCAGACCAAGGCACCAAACACAAGCCCATCCTGGCAGCTCTTGTTGAGTTCTGGCACTTTCAAGGGAAAGAGGTCTTCAGTGGGTTGAAACGTCCCATAATCCACTGCTTCACTGCAATCTCTGCTTTGGTTTGGTATGGTACCACGCCATTTGGCGGTAGCTAAATGAATTCATCACAGGGGAGAGAGTGGAAGGCAGCTGTAATGGCCTGGGACAGGATTCAAACACCTTTTTTGCGGTTGCATAGCTCTACATCAACTTGAATTTGAACAGCCAACTTCGGCAGGGAGGGCTTATGCGAGGGGCTGGGGCAGTCTAGCGGGAAGTAATATGAGGCTTGACCCAGTGTCCCCAAAATCCTTTCTAAAGGCACGTGGTGAAAGCGAGAAGCACAGGGGGGTTGCTACCCCAACCCCAGCTCAGCACACACACCCAGCCCTCGCACAGCCGGCAGGACCACCCACTCCTTGGGGTCCCCAGGGGGGCTGAATCACGCTCCTTAGCCAGATCAGGGCTGGCCAAGAAAGTGGGACCGCTCCTGTGCCCTCACCTGACCCAGGCAGCCCCATACTCCCGTGTACCCGCCCCAGAGGGTATCGCTCAGCAAAGGGCAGCCCAAACCTGTCCCTTACCCTCAATGTCCATCAAAGAGCAGGTCCCACCCCAGGAAGACCTCCCCAAACTACAGTCGGTCTCACGGGGTGTGTCAGGGCCAGGGGACGGGAAAGTCCCTCCATGCCTGACACCGCAGAGCGGCCACCACCAGCCAAGCAACAGCCCTGGCCCTTCCTTTGTTCACTGGTGCAAATGCATCCATCTGGGCCACTCCAGGCACAGGGGACAAGTGACAGCAGCCCCTGTCCTGGGAAGCCCCTGGGTGAAGCCTTTGCTCCCTGCTGGGGACACCGAAGCCCTGCCCGCGGCACCCTGCCAGGCAGCCGGCTGGCACATGGGGTGCGAGGAGGGGGGCTGCAACGCAGCCTGTCCCACTGATGGTGCCACTGCTTGGTGGCCCCGGGATGCCCTGTAGAAGCCCAGCCCTGGCTGGGTGCTCAGCCACCACAGCCTGCTCGGCCTGGCAGGGGCTGCCGGGCATGACCCGCCAAGGAAGCAGGGCACAGGGGCATCCCCCGCCCGGCTGCCGTTTCCCAGCGCATGCCGTGGGATGCCCTCTCCATCTACCTGAAGGTGCCGGAGCATCAGCTTCCCTGGGGCCCTGCGGAGTCGGGACACTGGCAGGTATCGTAAGAGCATAATACATCACACCATAATACCAGTGTAATCGCATTAACAGGTCCGGCACATAAGACCCTCAAGGGAAAGGGGATTAGGAGACATCATTATTTACGGTCCATCACACTGGCAGAGCACCTCTGCTGCTCGCACATCCCCAGCAATGGCACTGAGCACTTGTGAAGACCTCACAGACCAAGTCAGTTGTCAATGGCAGCGTTAACACTGTCCTGGGAAGTCGTGCAGCGCAAACAGTGAGCAGTGGAGTGGACAGCGCTCTCACTAAATTGGAGATCCTTGTAGACCAGTATGTCCCACTTACAGAAGCAGAGCCAGAGAGCTCTGCAGGTACCACGGTCCCGACCTCAGCTGTGGCACACAGCCATCCCCCTACAGCCCGTTTTCTGCTTTCCACAGACCTCCTCCGCAGGCAAAGCTCCGCGCTGCTCTGTGCCGCTTCCCCTCTCCCCGACCCGAGGGTCCAGCCCAAGGCTGACCACTGCCTTCTGGGATTTAGGACCGTGAAGAGGGCTGTCAGCAGCTGGAGCTAGGGAAGATGCTCTGAAGCAGCTGGGTGGATGGAGTAACGATCCGCCCGGCTGGACCAGCCAGCACGGGGCCTCCCCGTGCTGCCCATGACGCCCAGGGCTTGTCAGCACCATCTGCTGCTGGCCCCGTTTGCAAACATCACCACGGGAAAAGCAACTCCAAAGCATTTCCCATGCCCGCTCCGGAGCTGAGGCAGCCACCACAGGTGTCAAGCAGAAATCCACCACCTCCAGCTGCCCCTCTGCCATCCCCATGTGTGCCACAGCGGCTGCTGGACTCCGGGGAAGAGTGGCACCAGTGAAGAAACTGGCTCACGATGAGGGACCCGCAGGGTGGGAGCAAGACTCCTCCACACAGTCCCCCCCTGCCCCACATCCCCCCTACACCACCCCGTAAACCTGGTGATGTGCCCAAGGGTCCCCCCGCATCCCCCTGTGGTACCACTCTGGCTGCTTCCCCCAGCCAAGCAGAGCCTGGAGGGACCTGGGGCTGCTCTGCCCCGAGCAGCCCCCTGCAGCTGAGGAGCCCTGTCCCCCAGGGGGGCACGAGCAGACGCATGAGCCCCAGCGGCGGTCCCGTACCTGTGCCAGCATCCTGCTCTGGGGGAGGCCAGACCCCCAGTCACTGCTCCAGGACCAGAGGATGGGACCCGTGTCCTTGCAGAGGGGCTCACACCCACAGAGGCACCCAGACTGGAGATCCCAGTAAGCCAGGGGCATGAGAGCAAAACCAACCACCTCCCAGCATGCCGGCTGCCTCGCCTGCCCGCTGGCTGGCACTGACCCGGTGCCCTGGCACCACGGCGGCAACGGGCAGCGGGATCCATTCTCCAACCCTCTCCTGACGAAGTCTGGAAATGTCACTACACTGTCCCCAAAGTATCTGAAGCTACTCACCAGCGAGAGATCACAAGCCCCGCGGAGCAGGAGCACCGAGTGCTCGGGAGAGGGCAGGGCCCCAGCTCCCAGCGCAAAGGTGTTTCCGTAATTCTCAGCCGGCGGAAAGCCAAGGGCTCCAGCCTGGCAAACGAAAGCAAAACTCGCTCCTCCACACCCAGCGGTGACGTGCAGCGGGAGGCAGCACCATTGCTGACGGGGTCTGGAGGAGCTGCAGAGGCTGAGCGCCTTTTGGGAGAAGTGGCAAAAAAACACACAAAAAAAGTATCGCCTCTGAACTTGAGAGAAAATAAACGGGCTTTGATGGCTGCTACCAGACAACTGTACCACAGCTGCCTCTGCGGGAGGCAGAGCCCAGCCTCACTTGCACGCCCCGCACGTCCCGTGCTTGCTGCATGCCCTGCACTCACGGCACATCCCGTGCTCGCTGCACGCCCTGTGATTGCTGCATGCCCTGCATTCACTGCACGTCCTGTGCTCGCTGCATGCCCTGCGATTGCTGCACACCCTGCGCCCACGGCATGCCCTGCTTGCAAATCTCCATATGGTTTCCAGAGCGGCAGCAGCTCTGGGCTTGTTGCTCAGAAATGGAGAAAGGGCAAGCGAGGGGCAGGGCAAGGCGAGAGCGCAGGAGCGTCCTCCGTTAAGGACGTACAGCAACAGCTGAGCGCACAGACCGACCCCATCCCAGCCCCCGCTGGCAGGCGTGCATTTGGCTTAGATACACGGAGGAGGTCGCACGTTTTCGCTTGACGACAGGCTTCCTCTGGGGCTCAATTTAGGGAAATCTGTGATTTAGGGCAGAAAATGTGGTGACACGGCTGCGAATCCTGGCGATGGCACCAAACCCGGTACACAGCAGCCCCACAAAGCAGACCCAAGGCAAAGGTTTACACGCCAGCTCTGCGGCCGCGCATTCACGTGCTGCCGACCACCGGGGTCAACGCTGCCCTTTGCCGTGCCGCAGCAGAAAGCGGCGGCCTGCTGGCCGTGGGCGAGCGGGAGGCCGGTGCCAGCCACGCATCTCTGACCCCCGCCGGGCAGCGATGCTCATGTCCGGCACGATGGATGCGAGGAGGGAGTGCGAGGCGCTCCCAGGATTTTGGGCAGATTCTAACTTCCAGCCACCGCGTTAAAACTTTCCCACCCTGCTACTGCGGTGGCTGTACAAGAGCTGGGCACGCTGTCACTGCGAGGGGGGGATAGATCTGTTTCAACAACCAGATTTGGAGGAAAAAGTTGACTTAATTAAAGCCAGACCCAACAAAATGTAAAGGAGCGGGGCAGCCCCGTGAGGAAGGCGGCTGGGCTGCAAAGGACATGCAGCCCGTGGAGCTCCCTCGCAGGTGCAGAGGGAACCTCCTGCATTTTAATTATACTTAATGTATACTGGCTGTTTAACTTATTAAAGGCTTTTCTAAGTTATTGAAAACAAAAATGCTGGCTTTCTGAATTTTAATTGAATTCCTATTTCCAGCCAACACTATCTAACACACGTGAAAGGGGAAGAAAAAAAAATCACCACTGAAGCGATGGGAAATATCTGTAACTGCAAACATCACCACACGCCAGATTACCAGCATGGCAGCCAGAAAGGCCCCACCAGCAGCCCCAGCAGCGGACAGGCACGCAGCTCCCTCCATCCCATGCACCATCTCATCCCCATAGTGGCCAGAGCTTCAGAGCCCTCCCCAATAACATACATAAATATTAATTAATGGATAGCTATGTGCAACGCTGGTTTGCACTGGCACGCCAACACCGAGGCACACAGACCACTGCTGATGTCCCCACGGGCTGGGTGATGTGCCCACCTTCACCCTGCACAGGGGTGACTTTCATCGCTACAATCCAACCTTTTCCTAAATAATTTTATTTTATTGGCCTGCTTTGCAGCAGAGAGATGCTGCCACTCGACGTGCAAAGCTTCACCCTGAGATGGATTTGTATGCCAGTGATACAAAAAAATGCAGCGGTTTATAATGAGAATTATGCCTGATAAATTCTCAACCCCTTCCCAACAGCTTTAGACACAACTTGAAAGAATATAAAACTAGGTTTAAATGGTTGCACAGCACTGGACTCGCTGTTTAACAGCAAAACTTGCATTCCCAGCTTGTCTTATTTTTAAAATCAGCCCCACAATGGCTGATATTTCTTCCTAAATCCTCAGCTTCTGGAATCATGTGATGATGAAAAATCCAGGGCTGGGGGGAAAGCGACTATTTTAGACGCGAGCCTTTTCCTGCTGGCTACAGGCAGAAAATCTGACAGCTCCCGAAGCCTCAGCAAAAGCAGCAGACAAGAAGCAGAGCCCTTCCTGCTGAATACTACACTTGTTTGTTTTTCTGGTATTTTAACAATACTGTTATGATCTCCAAACTCACCTGAGTTCCCAGGAACTATTTTTTTCCCCTGCTTCTCTGATCCAAACAAGTAACCTTGCAAAGCCAGCAGCCAGGAAACTGAGTCAAAGCAGCAAAAAGTGATGACTCAGGTCCCTCAACAAATATTTTACAGAGGTTTAAAAGACAAACTGTAAGATTTCAGGGGGGGAAAAAGCGTTCGATTCTTTTTTTTCCGTGCTGTTTTGCGGTTTTGCTCTGCCAGGAGCACCATTTCAAACGCCTGGCTACTCCACCGCACCAGAAAATTTACCTCTTCTTCTCCTTTCCCCCCACCCTGACTCTGAACACAAGCCAAGACTCTCACATAAAGAGTTCCTTATGAGAGCTGACAACCCTGCACCAGGACAGCAGACTGCAAGCGTTGCTTTTTCATCAATTAACCGGGTATTACGTTCTCAGCACGCCAATGGCTCCCGGAGAACAAGCCCTGATTTACGGTGGTGTGAGCGACTCCGGCCAGCTTTCCCCAGGCAGAGGTTTCCACTGAAGTCAGTGGGAAACTCTTTCCACTGGGTGTAATGGGAGCAAGAGAAGAAGTTATTCCTCCCAGACTCTCCATACGCCACACGGAGGCTGCTAAAAGGTGAACAAAGCCGGTGCAATTCCAGTATATAACTGGACAGACTGGTAAATCACGGGGTAGCTAGCGGCTGCTCCAGGTCAGCGCGGGCAGGGATGAGGACTGCCGAGGGCTGCATGGCTGATGTATCCCCCCAGGGCAAAAAGCATCCTCACCCGCAGCTCGGTCCTGGCGGCTGAACACCAAGAGGATTTTTCTGCACTGGAAGCCCCCGTGCATGGGGCATGTGCCCCCCTCCTCCAGCACACACTGGCCAGGCACTGGGCTCCCCTCAACCCCCGCAAGCAACGGCTTTACACACTGCCCCAGCCTGCCAGCAACCAGCACAGGGTCCCTTGCTGCCCACCAGCACAGACCCCAGAGCAAGGATGCTCCCGGGGCAAGACGCGCTGATGCAGCTCCAGATGATCTCGTTTCTCTTCAAGTCAAGCTCAGAAAGGCCGCGGGGAGGGAGAAGCATCACAGCCAGCATCTCAAATACTAGCAGTCGTATGGCCCTGCCCACCTTCACATTGCTATGGCGCGACACCTGCAACCCCTTCAAGAGATGCAGACTGTGACCCTGACCAAGCAGGTCCCGGGACGAGCACGGCACGTGCCAGCGGTGCCAGCAGAGGCAGGCGGCTGCCAAACCCCCGCCCCAGGGTGGTGAGGGATGCCGGGCTCTCCGAAAGCACCTCCAGGACTGCTTGTCTACCCAAGGCAAGTGTGAGGGGCTGCCTGCACCACAGGTAGGTGCAGTTTAGGACACGTGGAAGCCTCACCGGGTGCTTTCCCTCCATGTTATCCCAGCCACGATGCTCCAGAGGCAACAGCAGAGAAACAAAAACACACCTCACCAGAAAATGTATGTCCCAGGCTATCACACAGCTGTAACCAAAGCAAATGCAGCGTTCCTCAAGGCCACTCCAGGAAACCATCTTCCACCATCTCAGTTCTTCAAAACAGATCCTTTCCACGTGCCCCGAGCTTTTGTTCCCAGCCTTCCTCCTCCCGCTGCTCTACTCCCAGCCCCCCAATGGGCTTCAATGGGGTGCATTTTCTGGCCCCTAATAAGACATTTTCCAACCCCAGAAAAGCACGGTGGTATCTCCCGATACTGGGGCTGGCAGGAGGAGGCGATGCCAGCAACAGGGGAGCGATCCCAGAACCGAGCGCCCCTGGGCTGTGCTTGCACTGGCCTGATCCCGACTCCAGCTTCTCCAGAAGGTTCTGGTGTATCTCCAGGAGGCTTCAAACCTGGCGATTGGGGCTCACAGGGATCCTCCCAATTCCCTCCCGTGAAGCAGCTCAGGCTCTGGGGGAGCCAGCAGCAAGGACCCAGCCCTTTGGAGACATTTCTGCCACCAAAGCTCAGCTCTCAACTCACCTCTGTCCCCCGTTCCACCCTCCTCACGGTGACCAGCTCCACGGGGGTGTTAGCCCACCAAGCCCCCCAGCCCCACCAGCTTTACTCCAGCCACTCGCCTAAATTAGGGTTACTCACTCAGAGACTTATTGCAGAAGGTCCTCAGCCTGGCGGAGCTGATGGGAAACCCCCCCGGCCGCCGCCCCCCTCGCCCTGCTGAGCGACCCACGCTGCTCGCTGCATCTGCCAGGCCGAGGCGGGGGAGAGCGGGGCAGCCCCCCCAGGGGCGCTGCACAACGGGCAGCCCCGCCAGCCTGAGCAGCACCGGGCTGCCAACGGCTCCCGGAGCAGCATCGGTGCTGCCCCGGCCTCCAGCTCGCCAGGTGCCCCTGCGCCGGGGCCGCGGCAGGGGCAGGGCAGCTTGTGGCAGCGCCAGGGGAACCAAACGTCCCGGGGAGCGAGACCCCCAGGCCCCCAGGCCCCCGCGCCTGCCGGGGGGTCGCCTGTCCGGTTGGCATCTCTAGGAGCCGGTGCGGATGCAGGGCGAGCGGGGGCAGGCGGGGCGACTTTTACAACGGGCACGAACAGAGGGGCTGGGGCTGCGGACAGGGGGTG
>JAVJGI010000036.1:1119203-1172451 GCA_035590275.1 Ibycter americanus
CGGGGGGTGGGCGGTGATGGCGGGGGGCGGGCGGCGGGCGCGGCCATGCCGCGGCTCCCCCCCGCTGTCATTGCCCCTCCCCGGACCAGCCTCATGCGTTTCGGATTAACAAGTAAAGGATCCACCCCAGAACTTCCCAGCTGGCTGGTTGCGCTTCACTCTTCGTAAAAGAAAAGAAGAAAAAAAAAAAACACCTTTTAAAAAAAATTTAAAAATACAACACGTGGAAAGGCTGGAAAATTATTTTCCGTGTTATCCACCCAGCTACAACGAAAGCATAACTTTGTTGGCTCAACACCCCTCGCTCTGAACCAAAGCCACTGATTGTTGTGCTGCCCGGATGCCAGCGGGGTTCACCCTGCCCGGCTGGCGTGGGTGCTGCCCATCACCCAGCCCAAACCAGTCCCGGGGCTGGGCTGGGACCCTGAGCCCCACGGTGGGTGGCCGGCACCGCTTTCCATGGGGAAAAGCCGGTTACACAAGGAAAACAGGCGGCCCTGACCGCGCGCCAGAGGCAGAGGGGAGCCCAGGCCGCCAGGCTGGCCAGCATCGCACCCACCCGCCACCCTGCTCGACCCAAGGCGCCGGCACGCTTTCCCGTCTAGCCCGGCACCGCCGCGGTTTGCACCCAACGTACCATTAGCAACCTCACCTGACGCTTGGCAGACACATCATCAGGTGTCAGGGATATTTATATAGATATTTTTGATATGGAGATAGGGTTAAAAGACTGGAAGCCTCCCTCTGAGGCTTCAGATTAAATAAACCGTCTTTATTTGAACAGAGCCCAGCTCGGCTCATGCTTCTAAATTTAATCATGGGCAAAGTAAGCAAGTCCCATATTTCCCCCGGCCAGCTTTCCCCTCTCCTGCAGCTTGAGCTGTTAAAGGGAGAAGTGTTTGAAGGCACCAAGTCAGCTTTCAGCATCAGTGTGGTCCCCTCTCCGCCAGCCCCGCTGCCTTCCCGGCACCCCAGGAGCAGGACTGGGAACGCACAATGGGCTCACAGCTCACAAATGCTCAGCACAGACAACACGACAGGCAACATCCAGCTAAAAGCTGAGCCCAGTGTTAGGAGCAACACCCTTCTTTCTTGGCAAACTCAGCCAGAAACCATCACAGGAAGGGACGTGGTTGTGCGTGAAAGAGGAATTCAGTGGGAGAAGTAAGGTCTGCGCCAGACCTGCCCTCCTACCTCCGTGCCCATGGCTTAAAATGTCAATTTGGGGGGAAAAGGGAGAGGCAGACAGTATTTCATGAATGCCAATGTGCCTATTTTCTCCAGAATCAGTTTTTCCTGTGTCTTCTCTCCTGCCCAGCATGATGCCTCCAAGTCACAGCAGGTTCTGCGCTACCTGGAACTGGTTTTAGCAGAGGGGAAACAGCCAGCTGCATTTCCAGCTCTACAAAACAGCAGCCATCGTGTGCAAAAGCCTGGCCCAGCCTGGCTCTAGCTGTTCCCTAGCACAAAATCCGGGCTCCTTCACTGCCCTCCAGCAGTTATGTTTACTTACAGCAGTGTATTTTCTTTCTAAAGATTCAGTCTCAGGGGGCAAAATCCCTTCTGTGTATGAAACCAGTACTGACTAGCTCAGACATTGTCTTCCCAGAGACTGCAGGCAGCCTGAAACAATAGGGGTGTGCAGAGTGTCCTGATACATTTCCATTTTTGGACCATGATAAATGTGAAACCTAGTAGTAACAGCTCTAAAAATGGCCCACGTTAATTACCTGTTTGGGAATCGGTTTGGTGTTCAGCCATCATACACAACCCCCAACGGCCTCACATCTTCTTGCATGCCAGAAATTCATTTAACCCCTCAAAATTGGTCAAAGCCTCCAGGTTCCCCTCGGAAACTTTCAGACACAACCACAAGCTGGAATATGGATATCAGCAGCGCAATCAAAATGGGAAGCACGCTGGGGAAGGGCGGCCCAAAAGTCCTTGGCATTCGATGTAAGGAACAAACTAGGGACCGATTGTGTCGTCGTGTTTCACATACAACTCAATCCAAATCTCTGGTTTTTAAAAATGCAACCCACGCACTCAAAATACAGCACAGAGTCCGGTTTTAGCCTAAATCGCTGGACGAGACACCCGCTTCCCGTTTTTGGGGTTTTGCTGACACCTGGTGTTCAGGAAAAGATGCTGTGGCTTCCCGCAGGTCCCTTCCCTGGTTCGCCTTGGGACGGCCCCTCTCTCAGGTCGGACCGATGTGTCTGGGAGCTAATCCTGAATCTAGGGAAGAACCCGAGAAATGCAGGTGTGCATTTAGATTTCTGAGGCACTCTCTAACACCTCAAGACAAGAGAGGCGCTGCAGCAGTATTTGTGGCACGCCTTGTTACCTTATTGCAAAGCTTCCTAACTTCGGGAGTCGGGAACTGCAGGGAGGAACCTCAAGTCTCATTTCCTTTTAAATAGTGCGTTTCATTGCAAGGGGAAAACAACGGTGTGATTCAAACCCAGGAGATCTCCCTACAGCGGCTGCACTGCCCAAGGCAGCCTTTCAGGGCTAGCACCCAAGACCGGGAAAACAAAACTGACTTGAAAAGTCAAGCACCCACCCAAGCAGCATTCTCATTTATTCAGTTAAAACACCATCAAAACAGGAGGAAAAACAATGAGCAAGGAGGCATGTTTCGCACCATTAAAGGAGGAAAATAAATTGTTGCGACACCTGAACACATCCAGATGCAGGAGTGGGGGGCAGCAGGAGACAATACAGTGGAGCTGAACAAAGATCAGTTTGACAGCGGTATTTTCTGGTTTTCCCCCTGATACACGGGCCTGTGGTAACAGCAAAAGGCTCTGGCTGTGGTTGCTATTAGAGATGACAAAAAAGCCATCAATCATTAAAAAGTGCATTAAATTAAATTCAAATGCATTAAAAAGCCCAATTCCAATACTTTGCTTCTTCACACAGAGTAAAACTCAGCCTCTGTTACCTACCACATGCAGTACTCACGATACTGGGCAGTTGGTGGAATTGAAGGTGATGTTGCCAGTTTGACTTTGAGACAGTTGGAGGGAATGAGTTGTTAACGGTTAATTCAAGCAACAAGCACTTTGTATGCCCTGCTAAGCTCAGAGCAAAGCCTTTCCTTCAGCAAAGGACCTTCACAAAGGAAGCACCTCCATGGGATGGATGGGTCGATGGGGAGCTCATCACAGGCAATAAGCTCAGCAAAACTAGGGGAAAGGCAATTGCGACCCAGGGAGATCACAACCACCAACGCACCGGCCACTGACTCAAGAAACCCCCCAGACCCAAAAGAACTTGAGACTGAGCATGCAAACTAAGTAACACGAGAAGCGAGAGAATTATTTGACAAATGGGAAACAAGAGTTCAAAGTAACGAAGGAGCTGGTTAACCTGTAACCAGTGAGGCCTGATGCCTTTGTATGCTAAGCTGTATGAACAGTGTAAGATTTTGACAATCAGGGAATAGGCATTTGTGGGTTACCGGCTAGCTCCCTGCTCTGTGCAGACCAGAATAAAGAAAAATGGAGTACCCCGACTCAGTGTGTGAACTGGCACGGCACACCACGTAACAAACCTGCCTGGGGCCAGCACTCAGTCCTACTAAAATGGTGTTTCAAACATGCAGGAAAAAATGAATTTTCAGCTCACAGCCTGGATCGAAATGGACTGTTAGTTAACGCAAACTCTGTCTAACCTCTTGCATTTCCAAAAGAAGTTCTGGGAGACCAGGGCTCAAGAAGAGCCCAGATGACAAAGACATACACCTTGAAAGCTGTGAAGAGCTAATAGCACCAAGACACCTTTCAGCACATGATCTCACTGTCTTTTGTGCCACAGTCTTATGGATGCTGGGAGGAATTGCATCTGCAAACTATATCTGAAAATACAGGATGGAAATAAAACCCCACAAAGGTCTACAAAACCCCACATGAAAATACTCAGTAGTAGAGGAAATACTCTCACACAGAATAGTCACAGTTTTCTTACAAATAGTTTTACAACCTCAGTACTTTAAAGTTTCTGACTGGAATTTATGGTGATATCAGCCTTTCCATGTTATCACAGTATAAATATTGATAATTTTTGGTCAATGATTTGAAATTTCAAAAGTTCTGAAGTTTCTTCTAAGAAACTGAGGCAATTCTGCATGAAAAGGAGCCTGCTATGAAGCACAAAACCCCCACATATTACCATTTTTGCCTAAAAAACACAGAGGCATTTCACACACAGTTATACACAATTTTCAAACAGCATGTCTGAGTGCATTTGTAACAGCGTCAGCAGTTTACAATTTTGTAAATAATTTTACATCCTCTCCCAGAGGATGTGCATTCTTTTATTGGAACACCCTGTAGGTGTTGTAATCTTGATTAAAGACAATTAAATACTCTGCAGGCTTTCTGAATGCCTGAGCAGATGCATCTCATCTACTTGTGAGTTTCAGTGTTTTTACACCAAGAACATTGCCTGCTCAGCAGCAATTCTTTACAGTCTTTTGCTTTTCTGTACAATAAAAGCTCACAAGAAACAAAACACCAGGAAGTGCTCACGCTTAGTTCAGTGCAATGAAGGAAGACCTAATAGTTACAGTTCTTTAATTGTAGGAACTTTGATTTCCTCGGTTCTTCAGTGCAATTTTTGAGGGCAGTGGGAGATGGAGAGCAATTCCTAGTCAGGCAAGGGCTCTTCTTTACTAGTAGAAGGAGAAACACAGTCTTGGGTCTTGGCTTGTCAAATTCTCAGCGAGGCCCTTGGGCACTGGATTGTCCCACAGCCTATAATGACAGCAAATGTGTTACTGTAGGGCTAAGTATGGTGAGCGAGGAGGTGGCATACCAAAGACAGTGGAAGAGGTAGCTTCGGGTTTTTGTCAAAGTAGGTCCGACAGCGAGACAGGAGTGAGGTATGGTCATATCTCAGCAACACAGCAGCTGCCTGCTCACTGAGATGGACTCATTTATCTAGCCTGGGAGAAAGATTAAGGCTCTGAAAAGTCCTCATGCCATTAGGATATCAGAAAGTGGAGGAAGAACCAAGTTACACAAAAGCAACCTGATTTATGTGAGCCACCCTTCTTCATCTACCTCATTTGGTGGAATCTACCCCAAAGCTGCCCATACTGGGCCTCTACCTTGTGAAGCAGAGTGCCCCAAGGAATCAAAGGCACTGTGTGCTGTACCCACCAATCTGAGCAAGCACACTGGGGCCCCCCAAGCTCCAGCCACAACCAGAAACATTCCTCAGTGGCTCTTGGGCTGCTCTCACTAGAGAGACAGGGAAAGTGGGAAAGACAGGGCCAGTTTTGGGCCAAAGAGACAGCTCAGGTAGGAGCAGATACCTGGCTCTGGGACCCATGTTACCAGAAAGTTATCAGAGGCACTCTCAGAACAATGACTTTTCAAATGAGTAAAGGATGAACGGGTCTCTCCTACAAGAAGTTTCTAGTGGAGTTTGATAGGGTTTGGAGATGCAATGACAAAGAGTGAAAAAAAAAATCAGGTTTCCAAGTACCTGCAAGATAAGAATCCCAGGACAGAGTGGGTCAGGGCAGGAATGTATCTCAGAAGTGAAACCAGATGTAATGGGAGAAAAAAAAACCTTATAGGGAAAAAATGCAACAAACTTCCTGATGGGGCCATTACGCAACTGGGTCTTAATTTTTGCCTCATTTAAAGCCAGGAAGTTTTTCAGCCTCTTTTTCTCAGGACTTTCTGAGGAGATGGAGCTGGCCTAGAAACCCCTCAGCTTACTCAGCTTGCATCTGCATCCCCTGCAATACCCTATTCCATGCCAGCTAACCCAGGGCAGAAGGCTGGCACAGGTCATGTCTGTCCTAAGACTGGTCAAACCTGACTTCCCCTTGCTGAGCCGATACCCAGCCACAGAGCTCCGTGATTCCCGCTCACCTTACGAACTGAATTTCTGGGCACTTGGCAAGTTCTTCTGCGAGCTTTGTGGCCCCACAGGCACCAATGCGATTCTTCTCCAGACTGTTTTAAAAACAAAAAGAGAGTTTTAAAATCCAAAACCAAACCAAGAGTGGAAAATAGCTGAATAATCACTGGCTCCTCCTCCTGTCCCAGAAGAGCTACACTTCTGCACAGGCACAGCAATACCATACAACTTACACCAGCCTCATCTTTAACACTGTGGACCTATTTATGCAAGAAGTGTGTGTGCACTTTTCCCTACAACCTCCTCCTAGCAACAGGACTTGTAAGCATGTCTCTTGCCCTTGGAGTACTGTAACAGATCCTACTGCAAGCTTGGTGCCAAAAAATGCTAGTTACAACTTCTGCCTCAGACACAATCTTCTTGCTTGCACCTGTAAAACAGCCAGGCTCTGTTATATAGTTTCCCTGTCCAAGACAAACAAAACTCAGTTCCTGACCCTATGGCCCACAGACTCATATTTTCATATACCTGAACACTCATACCACGTATTCCAAAGGGCCAAGGGGAGGAAAGCTCCATGAGCAGTTCTTCAGCAGAAGATGACACTCTCTCCCATTAATAGTGCTGGGCTGTGCTGCCACCAGGCCGGCACATGAGCTGGTGACATCAGCCCCAGCTGCTCGTGTCCCTGCAGTTCCAGCACAGGAGCTGCATCTGAGCTTCCTGTGAGCTCCTGTGGCCCAACACCCACAACATCCCGGGGACAGACTGCTTGCCCTGCTGCAGGCTTTCACAAAGGAAGGCTCTCTGAGCACAGTACTCATCTAGACCATCCCAGACACTGAAGAGAAGTAAAAGCTTGCAGGAAGCTGCTCAGCTGAGCACATGAGGTGACAAGTCATGTTCTAGAAATACTAGTTTGTCTTCCCTACCTTGACCAGGAGGCCTCGCAGACTAGCTTCTGCTTAGATACCTATGCTGCAAACACCTTAAATAAAACGAGTGCTACTTTAATGCCTGTGATTCACCCAAGCAAGGCTGGCCCTTGGTGCACGGAGCAGGCTAAGAAGTTAAACTGCAGAAGCCTGTCTGTCTGTTGTTCCTAACGTACGTCCACTTTTCAGAAGTCCTGTGGTTGAAGGCTCAATGACGGAAAAACAAGCCTCCCTGGGGTTGCTCTCAGGGCTGTACTCACTCTAACATCTTCAGCTTTTCCATCCCTGGAAGAGCACTGGCCAGGTCTTGGGCTCCTCCATCTCCAAGGGCATTCCAAGACAGTCTAAGCCAGACAAGAAATCCCAACTGTGAGTCAGTCGATAATCACAAGGGAAACAATAGCAGCACTGTGATACCACCACCACCACCCATAGATTAGCCTGTTAACAAGAGCTTATCACCCCCTTATCATGGAAGGTAAACATTCTCCTGCTTTACAAGCTTAAATTTGAGGAGTTTCCTCAGTTTCACCACGTATTTCCATGCATGGTAAAACACCAGGGAGTGTCACCACAGAGCCTGAGGACTGTAGTTATCTCTGGAGTCCTGCAGGCCCAGGGAATGAGATGCAAAAGACGGAAGTGACTGCTGAGCACACAGCTTTATCCCAGGGCAACTCCTCCTTGTGCTGATGGTGTTGCTGCTACAGCTAAGGTGCCTCTCAGATCTGCTCTTAATGGTGCCTTTTGACTCTGAGCTCTTTCGAAGGACAGCTCGCAGGGCTCTTGAAAGGCTAGAGTTTTCACTTTCTGATGTTTAGCAAGTGAGAAAATTCTTCAGATCCTTTCTTTGCTACTAGCTGAACAGTCTGGCCTTTTCCCTCTCACCTGGAAAACAGAAACCTAACACGGCACCAGTCAGTGCTTCACTCAGCTGAATGACCCTGGGGCCATTTCTCTATGCAAGGCTGGGGAACTCCAGAATTTCTGTATGGCATGTGGGAGCCAAAACAAGAAAGGTAGGACAGGATCCAGCTCAAGAACTGGGGCTTTCCACCAAACAAGTTCACAGCCTGTTCTGGGATTTCATGGGTATCTGCATATAGCTCACCATGTCACTCAGATTTCCCAACGACAGAACTCACTTGTGCCTCCACTGACATGACAAGATCCCTCCTTACACCACTATTAAAGGAGAATCTGCGTATCTGTTAGTAATGCAGGAGTAGCAACTACCTGGTTAACTAGTCTTAGGGCCATGCTGCAAGCAACACACCTATGCACTGAATCTTGCTTTACTCATCCTATTATTCACTGGATTATTGCCATACCTCTCCTGGGTCTGGCAATGAAATCCTGGCTTTGACCTAACACCCCAAGTCCTAAGAATCTGTTCTTTCCACACAAATACCTTCTGGGGTAGGGACAGGGAAGTCTGGTGGGCTTATGACCCATGGATCATTTTACTCATATCATCCACAAGGACTTCACAGAACTGAGGCACGTAAGAGTAGCATGACCATCAAGTGCCACCCAGCTGGCCACAGCAGAGATGACTAGAGAGCCTAGGTCTTGCAGATCGACATCCTGATAGAAGAGTGATGTCAGCCTAGGAGGTCTATACCCTGTCAGCACCTCAAGCACTGTTAGTCTCCATTAAAGCTACAGGCAGCTCAGGACTGATGAGACCGCTACCGACCCCATGGGATCCTGTGTACTAGAATTAAATTTAAGGTCCCTCTAGTGCAGTGGGGCAAATTGCACTAGAGCAATTTGCTTTTAAAACAACATGAGCTGGAGCAGGTTCCCAGCAGACTCTTTGCTGAGGTTCTCTTGGGCAGATGAACACGTCAGAATATAGTTAGCCCATCTATGCTTTTTATTGAAAACATATTAAACATCCAAGCATCAGAGCAACTCCTTTTATTCCAGTGTGGAGAGCAAGATTGCAGCTGGCGGTACACCCTGTTCAGCTACAGGCTGAATTCACTTTGCTTCAAGCTCGCAATTCAGCCTCTACAATTGCACAGAGAAGCTCCTGCTCTGCTCTAAGAGCCAGCTCTGGCCATCTTGTAAAAAAATGGAGATAAGACTTGGACCACGGAGAACAAGATGGGGAATTGCCCTGCCTCGCAAAGCAGATACTAAAAGACCAAAGATAACGGGCAGAGTTTGAAGATGAGTGTTTTCCCCCATATTCTGTTCAGCTCTTCACATTCAGCTTCCTGTAAGTTGCTCGTTATACAAGGAAACTTTTGGCAGTGAATTTCATCAGTTGGTAAATTACTATTAAATTTATCACTAAAAAGTACTTAGTGGTAAGTATCAGTAAGTTTTTAGCAGGATCAGAAGTGTACTGCAGTTGAAAATAGGAGCAGACATTAAAACAAGAGTGACGTGTGTTGAAGGGTCTCCCCATCCATTCCGCACTCACATTATCTCCTCCATGGAAGGGCACTGTCGGAAGCCGTGAGAAAGTGATTTTGAAGCATCATCCGTGATTCCACAGAGTTTCAGACTGTAGCAGCCGGGAGAGAAAAAACAGAGGGCACAATGTGCTGGTATCAGAACTGATGGGAAATACAGCACCAGCACTGTCTGCTGCACTCCTGCCCTGGCAATGCTACAAACAAAGCCAGCCATGCTCTGCCCCAGCAGCCTTCAGTGCCTGGTACTCACTCAATCTTCCGGAGGTGTTCAAAGCACGGCAGCCCCTTGGACAGGGCATGGATGCTTCCTTCCCCAAGGCCATTTTCTGATAAACTGTAAGAGTAATGGGAAAACTTTGAGTGGCCACATAAAAAGCAGGTACAGTCAGAGAAAAGCCAACACCAAAATGTAACTATGTGAATTAGCAAGTCAATAACTAGTACCCAGACTAAGTGAGGACTCTGGACAGTAGGGACAAGCCAGATTGGCACATGGCAACCCAGGGTTAATTCCCTGCTTCGTAAAATGGGAATGACAGCCCTGCTCTAACTCACAACATAAGTCCATTCGGCAGTGAATTGCCTGTAGATGGTAATATAGGGTTATGCCAGTGGCTAAGATGAACAGACCTGCAGCACATCGTGTATTGCATGTGAAACCGGACATAAGAAATTATACTGGAGTTAATGACTGGTGTGACTTGAGAGGAAATGACAGTAAGGAAGAGTGGGAAGAGGACATGGGTCTCAAAGACTCAGTGAGCAGCAGTAACTGCCTTCCAGCCCTTACCAGGGTGTGCTGCTCTGTTCTCATCTACCAGCAAACACAATCCATGGCAATACCTCTCTTACTCTGACATATCTCACACCTAAATTACCAACACCCTAATTCAACTTGTTATTTAACAATAAACATGTAACAAAGAATGGTGGCATCAAGGATGCAGCAGGAAGAGTTACTTCACATTGCCTCCACTCTTTCAGTTCCATAGTCAGAAATTCTATCACTCCCCAGGTTGCTGCATACAGCAGTTCAAAGGCATGTGGTTGTAAGCCCAGCAAACAGCACTGGCAGACAAGGTTTAACATCTAAAGTGATCTAAGCTGCTTTGCAGGCAGGGCGCAGCAGTGTCCTTCAGAGAGCATCTCCTCTCATCCTAGGAAAGGTGTCCAGGATGGGTGGAGAGATTGCCCTCTGCAGAGTCACCCTGAGCATGGGAAGAGCCTACAGGACAGCCTCAGGCCTGTGAGCTGAAATGATTCCCACCCGCAGAGTGTTACCAGTCCACACATTTGGCAGAATCCCAAGTGCACCTGCCATGGCCTACCTTATCTCTTCAAGTAATTCACATGTCACCAGGGCTCTGGCCAGCTCCATCCCTCCTGCTGGCCCAATGTTATTGTTCTGCAAACTAACAAAAGAAACATAAGCATTGGAAGATTATTTTAGAATGAAGCTGTAACAAAAGCTCCATTTAACTTGCCAAGAAGATACCTGCAACTTCTTTTGAACCAGTGCCCAGTGCTAGTAATAACCTGGGAACCTTGTGGATTAGTCTAAACAAAGGGGCCTGGAAAACAGGGAGGCAACAGTGGAGGGCCAGCAACATGGCCAGTACGTCACATAGTTCCTGTTGCTGTCAACTACGCTTAGCCCTAAGGACATGTAAGTTCAGTGGATTTGCCCACGCTCACAAGGAAGGAGCACAGTCAGCCAGTCATTGCAAAAGCAAAGGCTGCATAGTACCACCAATACCTTAGACACAGGCTGCAAAACACACCACTAGGCTAACTGAGCTCAGTGAGCTCTTCTAGCTCAACAACTTCTTTCTTTGCTACTGTAAAACAGTATGAGAAAGACCTGCGTGTTAGACCCCTGGAAAGACTCCCATAAAATGTTTAAAAATATAATACCACTGAGTTCAGGGGGGAAAATGAATCAGAGGTGCTTGCACAAAACAGTGAGGGACCACAAAAGGTGCTAATATTTATGCTTACATTACACCAGAACAAGAGGACAGCCAGAGGCATCAGAAGCTAAAGAACTCAAAACCAGTTTTAAGGCTTATTTTACTCTATATACGATGCCTGGTTCATCTCTAAAGTTAATGCTGCCAGAGATTATGCAAGAATAGTTGATGTGACTTGATGCAGCAGAGTAATTGTGGAAGGTTTCCCAGTCCTGAGACACTTAAAATAATGTCTAAACAAGAGACCAGTGCACTACTGCAGTCTATGCCTTTTCCCATGCCTTCTTTCTACCATCCCACATATTTCCATAATATCCAGCTTTCCTGGGGCAGAAGCTGTCACTTACTGCAGAATCTTCAGGTTGGTCATGTGAGGCAGACAGAGGGCAAGTTTCATTACCGTCCCATCTCCAAAACCATTCCTTGATAGTCTGGAAGAAGCAGAAATAAAGTATTATTGGCAGTGAACTACAGAGCCTCATTCCTCACCTGTGTCACCCACACGTGTATGTGACCCCCATTCCTCATCCACACGTGCATGGGACTATGCTGAAAGGAGCTCATGCCCATGATTCAAAGGACACCAAGGGTGGGAGGAAAGAACAACAAGGTTTTGTAATCCTTCAGCAGAAGTTAAACATGGAAGTAAAACTAAATTGTACTTCTCAGGAGCACACTGATCTCCTTTTCTGACTGAATTGTCCCAAGCTGGGATTAAACTGAAACTGCACTTTTTAATATGTTTCCTTAGTCCAGTACACTGTAATCTGAAGGTTAAATTAATAGCTCCAGATTTTAACTGTAACTTTTTTTCATTTGTTGTTTTTCAAATTTTATTTATTTAATATGGCAGGGCACATACGTTCTATGAGGTGGTCTGGAATGGAATGACTGACAATACATCTGGCTGAGTAAAGCCTCTGTCTGTGATCTTCCCTTCATTTTTGCAGCTATATAGATCAATGCTGATTTCTTAGGCAACACAGGCACTGCACAGCCCATATGCCCATGACACTGCCTATTAAACTGCAGGTTCAGCTCTTCCCCACTAATGCAGTCTGTACGGTTCTGGGGAATCTCTGAGAGATTCCAGTGAAGAACTAATCCCTAAACGTCCCACATCCAGCACCACACATCCCTATCCCATATAGCTGTGAGTGTTTACCCTGCTCTCGTAAGAATCAGTGGTAAAACTGATCTTGGCTTTACTGGAGCCATATTAGATTTAGTTTCTATGCCTTGATTTTTGCCCAGCTTCCTGAAAGGACATTGGAAATTACACACTTACAGTAACTCCTCAATGTGTTTGCAATAGGCAAGAGCTTCCATCAGCTTTTTCCCTCCAGCAGGACTAGGACTGTTGCCTGAAAGGCTGAAATAAGCATGAAAGATTCTCAGTGACAGAACAAGAACCAGAATGTACCAGCATAAGATATTTCCCTATTTGCTTGGTGTGATGGGAGACTTGGGTCACTGCAATGACAGGCTACATGGGGCTGCAGTGGTGTGTCCAGAGGCACAGGTGTCTGGAAAATGACCTGGGGATTTGTAGTGTGGTTTTGTCAAGTGCTGAGACACTCCTGCCCCTGCGGGTACTGGGGGAAAGGAGAAGTTTCCCCTCTCCCAGACAGAACTGGGAAGCTCCTTTCCTTGTTCAAGTCATTTCTAAGCTTTTAATTTCAAAAAATTACAAAGCATACCCCAGAGCTGAGCCTAACAAACAGCCTGGATGCTCTAATTTCTGTTCCCTTGGAGGAGGGACAGTTTGAATCCATGTCTCCGAGAGACAGCGTTGTCTAAAGACTGCATCCTTGCTTTGACAAATTCTCAATTTCACCTCTACTTCTGCTAGTAAAAGAAAGCAGTGTAGCAACACTGGAAGCTGCCACACTAGGAACCCTACACAGCCCGAGGAAAGGCGCTGCGTGGATATGAGATGCGTATGATTCCCCACAAGCTTGCGGATTTACTTTCCGGGACAAAACTGAGCCAGAGATCTCTCCATTCAAACAGCTAGTGACAGCCGGCACATGCCCACCGCTGTCTCTGGGGGTGACTGCATGAGGACATGGCCATAACCTTCACTCTTTGCACTGGCAGAAAAAGTCATTGCCAGTCCCAGACGTAGGTGGGGACAGCAGGAGAGGGAACACCTTCCATTGGTTCAGTACATTCTGAATCAGGGCTTCATGACATTGAAAATGCTGGAAGGCAGAATGTTGTATAAATGAAGGCAGCACAGGGCTTCCCACACAGGCTTCCTCACCAACTGGGGCCATAACTGAAATGCTGCAAACAAAACAGAGGGACTCACTTGACTCTCTTCAGGTTTTGCATTTCCATCAAGACAGCAGCTAGATTTATCAGGCCTGGATCTCCAATCTTGTTGTGGCTTAAACTTTAAAGAAGAAAGAAAGGCTGTTGTAAAGGGAAATGCTAAGTGCCAGACAAAGTACAAGATCTTATATAATATCTCCCATCTGCTGGATGACACCTCTGATCTTGGCAGCAGAATCAAAGAGCTGCTTGTTTCAACTATCTCATGAAATACTAGTAGCTGTTAATGAGGCATTAAAAAAAAATTGCAAAGAACAATCAAAATCACTGGATCTTGTAAATGGATGGGAAAGTACTTCAGCCGGAACACCAAGACAAGCAACAGGTGGTTATTATTTTCCAAACTACTATAGTGGAGAATGGACAGCATCTGGCTGGAGAAAGGAAAAAAAGGCAAAGCAAGCCTGGGGTTGGCTCAGGATTCAGTTCTTTTCAGAGTGGGGAAGTGCTGGGTCCAAGGCTCTCCCAGGAAAGAAGGGGGCCTCTGGCCCTGTTTTGGATTTGAGGTTCCAGAGATTTAAACCCAGAGGCTGTTTAATCCATTTTCTATGTGACTGCAGTAGAGTGGGGTTAGACCAAATTCTCCTCTTCTGAACATCAAGTGCTGATTTCCTCTAGCCTAAGGTACCTCATACACAAGTACTCTGCAACCTCCCTGCTTTTGTTACAACATCGTGTATAAGCACATTGGGGTCTCTCCAAATGTTGGCACTAGTGGTCACCTCTCTGCTGATGAAAGACTGCAAAAAAGGAGGAACTTACTTGATTTCCTCCATGTAGTGCATATTCCTCAAAGCTTCTGTGAGTCTGAAGCAGCCATCATCACCAATACTGTTATGGTTCAAGCTGGAAACAACATCACCAGGAAAACGGACATTAAGCTCCTGTTACTCTGTATCACAACCCAGGCTAGAGGCAAGCTGCAGTCACATACTTACATAAGCTTTTTTAGAAATGGCATTCCACGAAGTCCCAGCACAAGCTTAGAAATGGCAGCACTGCTGAGTTTCATGTAGCCCAGGCTAAAAGATGAAATAACACAGGAACAACTAACTACCCACGGGCAGAGGAGAGCAGAACAAGGGTGGAAGAGAAGTGGGAGTGTATTCTAGTCCCTGTGAATAGTTATCAATTTTGCTTTCTAATGTAACTCTACTGGACATATTTGGATCCTGATAAAATACCAAGAGAATCCCAAATCTCTGGAGCAGGAACCCAGCCCTGCATGGAGCAAGGTGCCACTGTGACCACAAGATGGCAAAGCTCTCACAACAGTGACACACATGGTCCAGCGGCACTTCATAACAGAAGGATGTAGGTGCCTGGAAAAGCCATCTGTGTGCAGGCCACCAGATCATCCTCCAGGAGTGAAATGCTGGCTTTGGGATTGCTGCACGGGAAACACTGCCTCTGAGCTGCGACAAGATTCATGCAAAAACCACTACCAAAACACTTGATTTTTCCACTGGACGCTCCCTGCCAGACTACTGATCTCTGTCTCTCTCACTCATTGTTCACTGCAAACAAAAAGGAATTGTTTCTTCTTCCCTCTCTGAAGTCCTCCAACCATCAGCAAAACTACATCTGTTCACGGTACAGGAAGAAGAGAGGCTGCAGTTTAAGTAAAGCTTCTAGAAAGACCCGGCAGACTCTGGACAGTCGATAACACTACACTCACTTGAGCTCTTCAATGGCCTGGCAGTTCTGCAAGCCCATGATCAAGTAATCAATTCCAGTTGGTGTAATACTGCTAGAGGTCAGCCTGCAAAACAGCAAGGACCAAATAAGAAGGTCAGGTCTCAGCTCACTGAGAAAGAGGAGTTTACTTCACTGACAGGCAAGCTGCCCCATCCCAAACCCCAGCCAGCACAGACATCATGGACCAGTAAGTTTGAAGAGATTTCCACACCTCCCATGTACAGGACTACGAGGACTAGGTAGTTCAGAGATGTTCACATGTACATGAACCAAGCAGCACAGTCTCTGCCTGGGTCAACCAACCCCCAGCATTTCACCGGGCAGAGATGCCCTTTCTAAGCCTGCCTCTCACTTACAGGCCATTAAGAGGGCTGTGAAAAGCACCGAATGCTATTCATACTGGGAAAAGCCCTCTTACACAGCAGGGTGGTATAAAGTTACCTACAATGTAAACAACAGCCAAGGTCTCAGGCTCATATTGCTTTCACTCCAAAAAAGGTGAGAGGAAAAAAATTCAAGGTATGCACAATGGTGCCCCTATAACCACCTTTAGCATGAATTGTAGAGAGCTGTTGGGTTTGCAACATAGACACAGCTCAGGAGAGATCAGAGAGCTCATGGCCATATTCCAGACAGCGTGTTTCAGAGAGGATCAGGGTGAGGCACAGAGCTGAGCAAACAATAAAGATGTGGAAAGGACCACAGACGGGGACATACCCAAACTTCTTCAGCTCTGGAAGAGGCAGCAAAATCCTGACTAGCATTTCTGCTTCATCATTGTGGAGCTCAATGTGAGACCATCTGCAAGAACAGAACAACAGACCTGGGTTATGTCCGCTGATGACAAAAGGTTTGTACCAAGCCCACAACTAAAGCACACCAGTACTGGGACATCAAAGAAGTGTCATAACACTGATACTCGGCAAGTTCCTATGGGACCTCCCAGTCACGATAAGAGAGTACAGGTTATCTGGGCACAGGGGAAAGATTTACATGCCTTCAAAGGATAGCCCAGGAAGCCACTAGGTGTATGTGCCTTTTCTATTTTCCATCCAAACACTCTAAGTAGGGGACCGAGAGGGCAGGGACTGGGACCTTGCCCTGTCCTGCTGTGTGCTCTCCTGCAAATACAAGGACAAGCTACTCCCCTCCCAAAAAAATACTCTACAATGCCTGGCAACTCACCTCAATTCCTGAAG
This sequence comes from Ibycter americanus, assembly GCA_035590275.1. Classification (NCBI taxonomy): domain Eukaryota; kingdom Metazoa; phylum Chordata; class Aves; order Falconiformes; family Falconidae; genus Ibycter; species Ibycter americanus. The sequence goes on from JAVJGI010000036.1 coordinate 1,135,652, forward strand.
CTGAGCACATGTTTCACAAACCCTTCGGTAGAAGCAAGCATGCTTGATTTCTGGCTTGTACAGATTCAATCTGGATACAAATACACAATACAATTGCCAGTTACCAGCAGATGGCCACTGCAGCATCTGGTGCCCCTTAGGGCCAGGATTAGGAACAGATCACAGCTTTGCAAATGCCCACCCTGGGGTCTCCTGCTATGTTCCTGCTACATTCTCTACACAGTCCAGTGTGGAGAAACAACCCTTTGCCAACTGCACAAAACAGCTGCTGCCTTCTTCAGCCACACAAAGGGAATAAGACACTAATGCTGTTCTCCCTGTACACATTCATATCTCCTGAGTGCTCCTGGTCCTGTGGGGAAGTTTGGTAGATTTTTTTACCTCATGCAGGTCCAGTATGGGCCTGAAGAAACATGGCCTGAAAGACACATGCACGTGAATAAGGTTCCTTCCACGTGTGTGGCACAGAGACACTCCAAGACTGAACCCATGGAGACCAGAGCCTCAGACACTCAAAATATTTTTCATTCCACAGTCAATTTCAGAACAAGCAGAAAATCATGACAAATTGTCACTTTCTCACCTGCTAACGACTGACTCCATCTTCTCCGGGCAGTGTGGGAACCTTACGCCTAGCTGGAAGAGGGTTTTATCTTTACATATCCTGGAAAGGTGGAGCATCAGAAAACATCATAAGCCTGTGAACTCTTGAGGGAGAGCAAATGCTATTTTTCATAAGAAAAATCAGGAGGACTGGATGGGACAGGACTATGCTGGTGCATGAATCCTAACCACCCATCTTTGAAGAGGTTTGCAACGTTTAAACCAGTTCCAAAGCCAACCTAGTCTGGGCATCCCTTTCTCCCAAGGGAGACCAGGAACATGGTCTCCTTTCCACTAAACCTTCTAAAGTGTGCAACCACACACCTAATCACTTCTCCATGCCAGACATTTGGGTCAAACTTGCTGCAAGCTGGCTAATGCCTTACAAATGCACTGGAGACTGAATTAAGAACAGAGGATCAAGTTAAAGTGCTGGCTTGAATACCATTTCCTTAAAAGTATTGGGCTAAAAGAAAATATCTGAAAGATACCAGAACTTGAGGTGCTACTTACGTGATCTCAGTAATGTTTCCACAGGCCTGCACAGCCAGCTCAAGAAGGTTCATGACACTTTCTTCACACACCCACGGCTCTTCTATGCTGCAAAGCAGAATATAGGCAGCTCTGCTTAATTCACAAGCACAGATCCATCTCTGCTTCTGTAAGCTGAGTGCTCAGTACTCTAATATACATGGAAAAGCTGCTTTGCTCATCACAGTAATGTCTACATAGGAAACAGGATGCAAACTGGGAACAAACAAAGAAGCAGCTTCCCTGTAGAGGACACAAGCATCAACCTCCCTTCTGCCTGCCTACCACTGACAGCAATAAGAGGGAGCCTGGCCTTTGTGCTCTAATGCAACACATTCTGGGAGAAGCGAAGAATTTGTTAGCCAGGTGAACTGTGGGATGCTCTGGCAAGACCTCGGGTGAGGACACAGTAGGAATGTGTTCACCAGAATTAGCAACCTTCTTTGTAAAGGCAGGTGGAGGTTTACAGAGACGGCAGTTTATGGCCACAGCTTTACATGATGCTTAGTAGGAATCAAGAAGATAAAGCCAAAATACCAGTAACTCAAGAGTCATCCATGGGGATTTCTCAGGCCAATGCTACCTATCTTTGAAAGAAGCACAGTTCACTTTTGTTTTTGATGAAAGGAGATCCTAGGTGATCAAACCAGCCCGAGATCAGTATCTAAAAGAGCACAGTAACACAGTACCTGATTTTCAGAGGACGCAGATTTTTCCTCAGTGAAAGCAAAAGTCTTTCTGCAGCTTGGACTGTCACGTTGTTATTTGAAGATCTAGAACCAAAGGTCATTGTAATGAGAGGCTTACAAATGAGCCCACTCAAATGGGTCCAAGCAGCCATTAACTTACATGTACTCTGTCAGATTAGTGCACTTTTCCAGGAGCAAGCACAACTTTTCCAAATGCTCTGGCTGAAAGTTGCACTCTGCGAGTCTAAAAGGACGCAAAAGAGAACAGTCTTAGTTCCTTACAAATAGTTCAGGCTTTCTGACCCAGAAATCTCAGGCATCACAACCTTTCCCCACAGAGAAAGCAGGATAGCAGCAAAACAAATGCCTTGCACGGCTTCCAAAAAAAGATTGTGGTGACACTTCAAAAGCATCTGTTGAGATTTTCTGATACAGCATTTGCGTGTGCTAATGGTGCGGCTTTTTGTAGCACCCTGTCTTGTGACAGGGACTGTAGGCTCACGTACAGGTTCCTAGGTGAGGAACAGTCAGTGTGGGATCAGTGAGAGAAAGGGATGTGGGATTCTCTGTGATGTGAGAAAGCTCTTCTCAGAAGGTGAATCAAAGGAAATGTGTCATCTATTAGTGTAAAGTATCACCACACCAGGAGCTAGGGGCTACAAGAGGTTTTGTCTGCCTTATCCCTAGAAAAAGGACATGACCTTTGTTAAAGAAAATACACCAAAAAAAATCTGTACTGTTACCTCAAAATCTTTCTTGGGTCATCTCTGCTTGTCAGCTTGATGATTAAAGTTGCTTTGGAGCACAAACTGTACAGAGAAGACACAAGTGTAAGATTTGGAGGGAAATACGACTATTTCTCCCAGTGGTCAGAATTTAATGAGACATCAAATTGCACAAAGCAATACAGTGCAGCAGTGACACAGGTACCTGGCCCAGCTCACCTCCCCCTACAATAAACCAGCCCAGGGAAATGCTTCAATTAGGTTTTGCTAATGCTAAATTAGTATAAGGCAGCACTGGTGGTTGGAGAAGCAATGCTGATCTGCTCTGCTTTTGTCTGCCTCCTCCTGTCCCTGCACTCTCTGCCAAGCCATGGGGAAAGCTGAAACAGGAGACTGATCTGCTCTAAAATAGCCCAGCCAAAAAATTCAGGACTCACATTTAACTGCAAGAATGAACGGAAATGACCTGGCTAAATTTGGTTCATGACAGACCAGCTGGTCTGCATGAACAAAAACATTGATAAGGGCAGATGTGCAGTGTGGCCCAGCCTTGTGACTTGAATCTGTGAGAAAAAGCAGTTCATGCCAGTGCAACAAGCCCAGGAGCCATGGGCTATTTTTGCCAGAGAGGAAAGGAGATAAAAGATACAAATCCAAGTAAAGAACATTAGAAATTGCTTTCAACAGACTCACTCTAAAATCTCAACATACTGATGTGAATCAGGGACCACAGTTTTAGAAAACAAACGCTGATTTCTGCCTCAAAGAGGTTCATTTACGGATATATATGCGACAACAATTAGTACAGCTGAATACTTGTGTCTATACACAGAAATAACTTGGCCCTGTGGAGTAACACTTCTGTTAGCTTCCTCCTTGGCAGCTACATTTGGCCAGTAGCAACAGACATGAACAAAAGCTTTGCATGCACTTATACGAAAATGTGGCCCTTGTCATTATTACCTGAAGATCAAGATCTTTCGATAATTTAAGAGGAAAACATGCAGTGAAGAATCAGAAATTACTTAGGAGAAACACACACCTGACTTGAACTTCAGTGGTATTTCCAGATGTGGCAAAGGCATTTATGAGATGCAGAACTCCATCCTGAGAAATCCTATTATGGCTGAGACTGCACAGAAGAGAAGGAAGGTTTTTCAGGTGTTAAGTCAGGGTTGTCCCCAGGTTCCTGAGCCACAGAGGCAGAATTCAAGTTGGCACCAAAGGCAGAGCAGTTTGTGGGGTGCTGTGCCCCTTTGGCTGTGCTAAATGCACCAAACCCCTCCAAGGCACAGCACTGACAACTTGGGTGACACAGCAAGTGCAACTTGCCTCTTGCACTACAGAGGCAGCTAACTGCTGGAGCAGTTGCTTCCCCACCAGAAAGGGAAGGGGAGAGGGTGATGTAGGGCACAGCTAAGCTCACATCATCTATGGGCCTTCAGTTATTCAAAGAGGACAACGTACACAGAAAAGTGATGAACTGAAAACTAAAGGGACTGAGCCAACTTCTGTCACACTACCCCACTCTGGGCCTTGCTATCTCCTGCTGATGCCAAAAGAAAGCGACTTTTACTTACTTCAGCAGGTTTTGGATCAGACCCTGAGTCACCCTGGCCTGGAGGTCTTGAGCTGTGCTCAAGGATCACTCAGACCTTACTTCCCAAGGCAAGAGTGAGCAAGAAGCACGACAACCAGCTTCAGGAGGGATTGTGTGAACACCTTTCTGCTAGGGCATGTCAGATTCACAGTATATTTTCTTACTTGAGGGAACAGGTAACAGGCACTCGATGCAAGTTGTCCAAGAGGCACCTCAGGCCTTCATCTCCCAGCTGATTCCTGGAGAGACTGAAAGGCAGAAGAGCAAGGTGGCCAGCCAAAACTCAACCTTTTAAGCAGCAATGCTCCTCTGAGCAGCTTTGAAGAAATAAGCTAAAATTCCTGGACTTAAATTCCAGCTTGACCAATAAAGGTCTGTATAAAACAAACTGCTACCCTACAAAACTACCTCGTGCATAAGCTCCAGAGCAAGCTCAAATGAAGAGCTCTGAACACAAGCTCAGAGCAGAGCTCAGGCAAAGCAACAAATGCCTCAGAACAGCCACAGAGTGAAAAACCCAAGGAAGTTGTCCTACCAGCTCAAGCCTTCTGAAAAAAATATATACATAAAGGACCTGTATGATTACTAATCAATTTTGTTTCTAAATAGTCTGAACAAGAACAGATACACATACAGACAGGCTGGGAAACCCCAAGCAATGCTGAATCACCCCAGCCCAGCTCTCCCTCAGTGACTCCTGTTCAAGGTCATGGTAACAACCCAAACCCCACTTACTCTACTTCTGCCAGCCACCCATGCTGCTCCAGGACTCTGCAGAGCTCATCTATCTGCCCTTGACCGATGGCACAGTCCGTCAGCCTGCATATAAGACAGCAAGAGAGTTAAAGCACACAGGCAATTAGGCTCGGCCTGAGCAGCGAGAGCTGCCCATCAACAGTTGCATTTTTACCAGTCTCTGTGCAACATTCACCGAGATGAACGCCCTTAGCTATGCCCATGTTTGATACCTCTCGTAACACCTCCCTGAGGTTAGTAATGACAAACCCCACTTTATAAGTGAGAAACAGATCTTTTCATTTTTTGCCTTCTCCTTGGTGCCTAACTGGAGACATGTTACAGTCTTCTTTACAGGGGCACCCAGCAACCATCACTCCCAGAGAGGCTGCAGACACATATACACATCACACTGGTGCTCATACACAATCGTAGAATCATAGAATCATTTAGGTTGAAGAGGACCTTTAAGATCATCAAATCCAACCATTAACCTGGCACTGCCAAGTCCACCACTAAACCATGTCCCTAAGTGTCACATCTATACGTCTTTTAAATGCCTCCAGGTGTGGTGACTTAACCACTTCCCTAGGCAGCCTGTTCCAATGCTTGTCAACTCTAAACCTCCCCTGGTGCAACTTGAGGCCACTTCCTCTTGTCCTATCACTTGTTACTTCGGAGAAGAAACCAACCCCCACCTCATTACAACCTCCTCTCAGGTAGTTGTAGAGAGCGAGAAGTTCTCCCTGAAGTCTCCTTTTCTCCAGGCTGAACGAGCCCAGTTCCCTCAGCTGCTCCTCATAAGACTTGTACTCCATATGGAGATTATCACCCAGAATTTGAGGCACACGTTTAGAAAATGCGGTGGCCAGGGCTCAATTCAGTTGCTTGTGCAACAGAATTTGGTGCCACTCAGGATTATCATGAGTAGTCCGGTGGCCACTCAAGAAAGCCATCCCAATGCATCCAAATGGTACTGAGTTGCACTTAGGCAGCTGAACTGAGCCCCAGAGCTTCAGCTACCAGCCCCAGCTCCTTGACTACCAGCCCATGAGTTCTTCATACAGGAGGAGATCTGGCTACCTGCACTACTGTTTCAAACCTAATCAAAACAAGTGAACTATAATTAAATGTTGTATGTCAGTACCTGCAGGATGTCTTTCGGCTTTGCAAGCTTGCTCCTAAATGCAAAAGAGCATTTTCACTTGACCTGAAGCAAACACAAAAGACAGTCCTTCAGCAACGCTCTTCAAGTATGACAAGCTCTGTAGTCCCTTTAAAGCCCAGCTGGGCTCCAAACAGCCTGTCTTACCGGACTTCTACTACTGTGATCCGCTCACAGAGGTTGATGGAGTTGATGAGTAAAACAGTGCAACATGGTGAGAATGTGTTATTCCTAATACTGAAAAGGAGGGGAAAGAAAGAATGACAAAATCAGTTCCCAAGAAGAAAGGTGCCGATACATGTGGCCCAATTTTCCCATTGTTTACTCCGAGATGCAAAATGCTGAATCCACCCTGTTTAACTCAAGATCAGTAAGCGAAGATCTAAGTTTTGAGCACTGGCACCCAGTGTTCCTTGAACTAAAGGAGAGTCTACTTTAATCTCCTTTGACCAAAAAGGAAGTACAGACCAAGGGTTTACACTGAACAACTCCTCTTCAGGACTACTGGACTAGAGATGTCCCAGACTGGAAGCAACCTCCTGAATGAGTAAATCTGGTCTCTCAAAACACTGCAGCTCCTCCATGCTGCATCTTGTAAAAGATGGTCAAGCTCCTTCTGGGCTTTTTGTCCACATGGTGGGAGTGCCCCAGCCCCTTACGGCACCTCTCTAGCCTAAATTCCCAGCCTACATGGTTGATATGCTGCCAGGAAACACTTTTGGTGTCAAGTGTGGCCAGATGCCAGATCCATGCAGAGGCAGAGCTATGAGATGCTGACCACACAAACAGGTGGTGTGCTGTCACTGTGTGTCAACCAGCAAGTCCTATATCTGTTATGGATGCTGGAAGACATGTTCCATGGGACCGGCTCAGTGAGGATTATCCAGGATGCTCCTCCTAGGGTGGGTGTTTCTCCTCCTGTCCCTTTTTCCCCCACTCTATAGATCATACAAGAAAAAAGGTTCAGTGCTGCCTTGGTTCTAGAAGCAAGACAGGAATGGGTGTGAAAGAGTTTCTGCATTTTCTTTGCCTAGCATGTTAATCTACAATTAACTAATTAATGCTCTTAAAATATGCTGTGGTATTAGCACTCTCCAAACCAATGTTTCATGTCAGCAGTCAAAGCAGGGACCACAAACATTACCTCAGTAGTGTCAGATGGCAGAGGTTTGGCAGGAATCTCAGTAATCTCTCAATGCTCTCGTCACTCAATGAATTTCCAGACAGACTGTAAAACATGGAAGGAAACAAATTCCAAGAAAAACTGGGACAATCTGTACATATGTCTATAAAATCTACATGGACATGCACACACACATGTGCATGGTGGTGCTATGGGCAAATTCTGAGAAAGGGCGTGTCTAGAAATGCCCTGAAAGTAGAGCAAGATTTAAGACCTTACAGGTTGATCTCTGTGTTTCTCTACATCCTACAGCCAATTAACATTCCAGTTTTAAAAGTCTTACTTTTCCATTACTGTAAATTTATAAAATGATACTACCGATGTATTTCATGCATGCACCATGGGTATTACGTTATTTTTATTTGTTATTACTCATTTTTTGTTCTGAATAGTATTATTCTAATTTTCTTGGTGCCCAGCTCCTGCCTGGAGTGACCAGCTCTTCAGGAGTTTGGTTCATGGCTTAGCCAGGTGCTCTTGCTCTGGCTATACTGCAAGCCAGGGTCTTGAGGAACTGGTGACAACACTTGTGTCTAGCCACATGATTGAGGAAGACTATAAGAACACATACGTGTTCTGGGGTGTTTAAACACAGACATGGTAGGACTTAGGAGAGGCCAAACCAAATGGAGAGGACAGTAGAAGGGGTGGGTTTATCTAAGCATCTGGATAAGTTTTGCGGAGATTTCTAGGAGGCTAGAGGAGAGCCAATTTACACTAGCTGCTAACCTGAACACCAACTGTATCTGCAGGCTGGGGACACAGACAGGCAGGCAGGGTTGCCAAGTGCACAACACTTACTCAATTTCTGTCAGCCGAGGATATTGAGCCAGTATCTGGCACAGCCTGGTCATGTCCTCCGGACCCACTCTGCAATCCCTGAGACTGAAGCAAACAAAGCACTCAGGAGCTAAACATTTCCCATGACCACAGTGTGGCAACACTTCCTTCATATCCTAAAGCCTCACATCCTAGGACAAGGCCCATAGCAACCCTCTCACTTCCACTATATATATTTTGCTACCCACTGTCTAGGACTGAGAAGTCAAAACCTGTGACAACCAGATGATTTCACCAGCTCTGAGCTGATTCAAGAGGGCCAGTCCACCACTGAAATACCACGCCACTTTGGGTGTTGCCTCCCTAGAGCCACATCATTGGTACTCAAATTGTCTCAGAGACTGGACAGCATCTTTCCCTGCTCAGCAGTGTCTCAGCTTTCCCAGAGCAAGGCCAGGAATGGTGCCTTCTATGTCCTTCTCCAACAAGGAAATCACAGAAACCTTCCTGGCTGACAAACTGGCAGGTCTCCATGGGACGAATGTACTAGCCAGCCAGATCTGTATCTCATTATTTACAGGTAGAAACTTTCTCTGCAGGAAAGCAAGACAACCCCTTGAGCCTAACCAAGCAAAAGATGCACTATTTATTTTCCCATATATGCTTGTAGCCGCGTACATCCCAACTCTATCCCATAAGGATGTATTATTCACCCAGCCACCTCTGGCATATCATTGTGCCCCTCCAGTGACCTCGAAGTACAAATGCCCGTTGGCCTGGGTTGACGCCAGCTGGCCCAATCTCTTCAAGGCTTTGCCAAATTACACCACCCAAGACCTTCTCTCTTGTAACTGGGAGGGACTGGCCTCCCTGACCGGTTTCAGCAGAGAAGAGGATGGAAGAGAGATATATTAAAGATGCACCTTTTCCAGAAGCGCCTCATGTGGAATCAGTCATGATGGGATACAAGCAGAAGAAACGTCTGCTTTCCAAGAGAGCCAAGCCTGCCCCCAAAAGCAGGCAAGGCACAAGACAGCTCTCTGAGGAGACATAGCTGGAGCAATGAGTCTGTTCCACACGCTATGCCACAGATACAGACCCCCACAGCCATCTCTCCCTGTGCTCCTGGGTGACAAAAGGAAGCTGGGGGTGCCATACCGAAAGCACTGTCCTTTTGCTTCATGTTTGGGATATGCCAGGAAGCTACTTCTCCATCTGCTGGTACTTCTGACCCTGCGGAAAGAACGGTTTACCCAGTGAGTTGTGCTGATGCTATTGCCCCCATGTAGCTGACTCCCAACACTGCAGCTGGGGAACAGGGTGAGGTGGTGGCAGTGGCCTCATGCTCCAGTCTGTCTTTTCTCACCACCTGCCAGAATTAGGTACACATCATCTCCAGAAATAAAAAGAGCCTTATCATCCCTCTTCCAGCCTCCAGAGAGTTCTGCATTCACTCAGCACTTTGGGCACTTGCTCTGCCCTGGCCCAGGAGGGAGATGACTACAGCTCCAGTCAGCAGTTGGATACTGCTGTCTGCTCCATACCCTCAAGCTTCTGTCAATCAATCAGCCATAAGAACCAATCACAGAATCATAGAATGGTTTGGTTTGGAAGGGACCTTAAAGATCATCTAGTTCCAACCCCTCTGCCATGAGCAGGATCACCTTCCACTAGACCACGAAACAGCTCACCCTGCTTTCACCACCCTGACTGGAGTTTGGAGCCAAATGGCTCTTTAATTGGCACACCTCAGGGACTGACACATCACCATCTGTTTAAGATTTCATAAGGAGGATTCTGGAAGGCTTAGATAGATGAGCGGGGGTATAATTTTACCTGATTCTTTCCCAAAAGGTTAGATGAACCACCTGTGTGTGTCCTAAGCTGTAACCAGAAAAGAGCATATTTAGGGTGGAGTTTGAAGACATGCTACTGTATCACTCCTCAAAAACCACACTTTGAGGTTTTAAATAGCAAAAAAATAGGAAAAGCATTCCTAGTCATACCTGAAGTTCATTGTTTTAACATGTTCCAGTGTAGATAAGGACTGTGCTAAGAAAAACACAGAGTTCAGGGAGATGTGGTTGTCATCAAGCCTACAGGAAGAAGAGATGAAATCAACTGCTGCAAGCAAAACTACTAGCAATTTACACTGCACCACGTGATAATAGCCACCCTTGTGCAACACCCTCAGAGACTGCTTGTTTGCCACCTTCTGCCTGTGTTTCCAGCTACAGTTCTGCAAACACAACTCACCCCAGTATTTTTTAAAATTCGTCGCTCTCTTTTATTGTTCAAAGAATCACAGAATAACAAGGCTGGAATGGACCTCTGGAGATGATCTATTCAAACTCCCCTGCTCAGAGGAGGGTTAGGCTAGAGCAGACTGCTCAGGACAGTGTCCAGCCGGGTTTTTAACATCTCCAAAGACGGAGAAACCACAAACTCTCTGGGCAATCTGTTCTAGTGATGGACCATCCACACCACACAAGTTTTTTCTTATGGTTAAATGGAATTCCTTGTATTTCAAGACACCAATGAAAAGCAAAAACAACTCTTTGGCTGTAACTGCAGTTGTGGCAGTACAAAACTCACACTAATTAAGATCATGGTCAGGTCTATTGGGTCTATCACAGTATCTAGTGTGACCGTGGGCAGTGTGCTTGATGCTGGGGAAAAAAACCCCAGAGAAATAACAGCAGTGTGTTTCATTGCACTGACGTGACAAGAAGGTGTAGACTCTTAGTAACTCGAATGGTCTTGGCTTGAAAACAGTTCAAATAATCAAACAGGAACAATAAATATCTCTTTCAATAAAGCACAATGGTGCTATACTCCTTAAGCCACAGTTCTGTACAGTGCACTTGTAATGGAGTGTCAGGTAAAACACCCACATAAACATAAGCCACCACTGCAGCTGAATGCAGGCTCTGCTGCTGAAACCGGAGCTCCCCAGCATTTATCTTTCAAAGATGCCGACCTCAGGAGAGGAAGGACTGCTCTCCCTCGTGTTGAGGAACCAGGAAAGGAAAAATTCAGTGGCCTGCTAAAGACCTCAGCCTGTTTTAGAAACCAGATGCCACAGCTGCACACAAGACCACCTGTCTCCTTCATGGAGGACTGAGTACAGAGGCTCTCGGGCACGGATCTGAATCAAGCTTCAAGTGGAGTCAAGCTGTTCTGGACTAGAGATGGGGATGTACCCTCAACAGATATAGAATATACCTGCACGTGATTCTGAAGAGCCCTTCCCAAATGTGGACTGTGCTTCCACAACCAATACTCCCACAAAAAAACATCCATGAGTAAGGAGAAACAGGAGCTACTCACTTGAGAGAACTTAACATTTTCAAATTTGGGAGGAAATGTAACAGCTGCAAACCTTCATCTCCCAGATGATTACATGATAGGCTAGGATTGAAAGAAAGGCATTTAATTTTAATAGAAAAAAAACCAACAGGCACAATCAGCTCTTCGTAACAAGAGCTCTGAAAGCAGAACATGGGCACCCTAATCAAAACAACACACACATTGCCCTTCACCACTGACGACTAAAGCCAGAGACTGGAATTAACCAATGCAAGACAGCCAAAAACCTAGGTCAAGGCTCATCCTTTCCTCATGTCCACCAAGAGACTCCCCTGGACTGACAGTGCCTTTTAATGCAGTTACCAGGGACCAGAAGTCCACAGCTCTCAGAAATGATCAATGTGGACAGGCCCAACGAAGGAGCCATGGGTTAGTCTTGGAGAAGGATATTAGGCTCTGATATTAGAGCCTAAGGATTGCAGCGGGCTGTGGCCCACATGAGATCAAGGAACACGATTGCTTAAGAAAAGCAAAGCCTAAAAACCTCTTCCACAGGTTGCCAGGCCTAAGGGAATAGCCAGCCCTCAGGTCGTGGTACATATACTACATCCTTGTGCTGGCCCATGCACTGTCCTCAAAACCTAGATGTCGGGGGGGTGTTGGCTAGCCTTTCCATCTGGGCTTGGCCTGCCCACCTCTTGGTGTTAGCAGACAGAATGTCTCCCCACACACAGTACTAACAGAAAAAAGTGCTTTGATGCTGAAGGTCCTTGCACACCATATGGTGGGTCACCAGCAAAAACACAGGCTCCCACCCTTGATTTGAGTGGGATTCCTCAGCCTCTGCAGCTTTGCTCCCAAATGGCCCAAAGACAAAAATGGCAGGACAAGGTTTTACAGCTTTTGTAATACCTGAAAGTCAGGTGAAGTGATCAAACAGTGCCTCTCTAGATTTATGTCCTGTAACCTTTGCCCCAAGAGAGCACTAGAACCGTATGTCTCCCTGGCAAAGGATATTAGCCCATGTAAAGCTATGCCTTTCAGAAGGCTACATCTCTACTGCATTCTCTGCACAACACTGCAGAACAAACAAGTGGCATTTTCTCCACATCCCAAAGAACTGCAGACAGAGACCATAAGAGTTAAGAAGGACTCACTCCAGCTCAGAGATGCTGTTACATTCTTTCAGGACTGCACACAGCTTCTCCAGGTCACTGGCTTGAAAACGACTGTCTGTCAGTCTAGAGGGAAAGAGAAATCAGTAGTCCATGTCTGCAGGACTGCAAACAAGATTGTAAACTTCAATCCTTCAGAAAAAGAGAGAATAAATGAGAAGACAATAATTAAATTAAAAATCCCCTTAAAATATCTTGCTTTTCTTTGGTTTTCATCTGCAACAGCTGATAACCTGTACTTTCAGCTCTTCCCTGCAAACAGAGAATAAAGAGACAAAGTAAACTTGTGGCACAACAAAGGACCAGGGCCTTTACTTACAACTTCTTCCTTCTTCACTGCAGCCTACAAAACAGACAGGTGCACTCTGTGCTGGAGTAAGAGCAAGATCTGATATGCATCTGAACATAGGTCCAGCTCAGGATGCATTCCTCCAAGCACCAGTAGAGAAGCCCCCCAACATCACAAGCTCTGTCACTGCCAGCTCCCACATGATGGGAGCTGATGTAGTAGTAACCATACAATCACCATGCCAGTTCTGTGACTGAGATACACAAACCACAATCTATTTTCACTTCTGTAGAAGACCACAGATGCTAACCACAGAGCTTCTAGAGCTGCAAGCTAGGAACGTGAACACAGTGACAAATGACTGACTGAAGGGACCTTCACCAGGTCTCTTGTGAGTCACCATTCAAACCTGGAGACGCAGGTTACATCAGCTATAGGATCCAGAGATAGGACATGCATGAAATACAGTGAAAATTGCCATGGTACCTTATTTGGGGGGGGACAGTAGGCATCTGGTTCTCCTCTCCATATTGCTGGTCATCAGTAGACAACACAGGCTCTTCCCTAAGTGACCAAAAAACCAGACATGGGTAAAACACTTTATTGCTTTAGCAATTTGGCAGGTCTCTGGGGCTATCCTGGCTCTAGCCCACACCCGTATCTTGCCAATAGCAAACTCTTCTTTCTTTCAGTGGTTAACCAAACACTTGAGCATGCAGGCAACTGGGGAGAAGGGCAAAAGGCAGTTTCCTCATCTAACCTACAGTTTGATGGAGAATTCAGCTTTTGCCTAAACACATTTTGTGAAGTGAGCCCACGTCTGTGCAAAAAAATGACTTCATAAATAAATGGAACATCCAAATTCTAAAATAACTGAGTTTGAAATGTCACCTGGTGCCTTAAAGGAGCCACAGACCATGTGTCTCAGGCTGCCACTCTCTTTCAAGCATAGGCACAACTGGGATGCATCCCATGATAGCCCTGCTGTTCCTCCCTGGCTAAGAAGTGGCATGCAGGTATATTGTGGGAAATGCTATTTTACAGTGGGCTCAGTCCATGGAGAACAAAGGCATAAATAAATGAACCTACAGCTCCAGGAGCAACAGAAAACCATTTCTCAGTCAAAACATGTGTTAAGCAGCTTTAACCATAACTTTCTGGGAAAAATAAAACTCCAAATTTATTCTGATGTAAGAGTACCATGATCTAGAATGCATAGTGTAGTGAACTAGATGGCTTTAAATGTGCAAGGATCTGTGAATCTTTTTGGAATGTGGTTTGGAGGTGTGGGGTTCACTTGTTAGTTTTACTGTTCGCTATTATCAGATAGCACAGCTGTCATTAAACAGCCTGCTTTGCTTAGGATGCTGTGGGTTGCAGTGTCCCTAGAGAGATAAAACATAATCAAACACTATAGAAGGCAGTGGACAACTTCAAAAGTGGCTAAGAAAACCAGGAGAAAGTACAACATTTAGATTCAGAGGGGAGAGGGGGCAAGAACTGCTGTGAGATAAAGTATTACCCTTGGTACCGAAACAGGATGCAAGTACTAAATGAGATGCTGAGAAAACACCACTTGTGTGCACACACTCTACCTGGGAGGATGGGAAGCAAACTCTCTGTCTCCTGAAAACCTCAGGACTGCAATCTCGCGACAAAGGCTGTGAAGAGAAAGAATCAATCAGTGTCACATTTTGCTTATTTACAGGACTTCTCATTTTAGGAATGCTTGATTTTGCTCTGCAAAACTCTTTGGTGACACCAATCACATAAAACACTCCCAAAGCAAGAAAAAATAATCTCCAGTGGTTTTAAATCCTGGTTGGATCAAACTATGCAGTATCAGATGACCTGGTTTCTCTGAACCATTAGAGAAAGTGTAGGCAAAATTGTTATACTTGAACACCAGGAGGATTCCAAGGGGAAGTAATAGGAGAGAACTTCCAGCTCTTCTCCAGATGTCACCATTTGTCAGACTCCACAGAGACCCTCCAAAACTTCCCAGGGCAGAGGGCAGGAAAGAGTCTAAAACTGCCCACACACGTGAAAGGGTACACAATTCTGTACCTTCTCAAATTCTGATTGATGGCTCAGATAAAATCAGCTTACAGCAACAGTATTACCAAGTGTCAGTGTTTATAATCATCTTTGGACATGTTCTTCACCTGCCCCGCTACTGAGGTGACTCAACAGAAACCTCAGAACTTAATTCTCAGACTTGTATATTAGGATTAACCTCAGAAATTATTCAAGACCTACATACCTGACTTGTAACTCTATCATCTTCTGGCAGGTATTTACTGATTTCAACAGACTGCAAATGCCATTAACAGAGAGGTGGTTTTGACTGAGACTAAGAAAGACAAAAAAGGCAATTAGATGGTCACTGAAACCACGCAGGACTGTTCTAGCAGAAGTGCTGCACGCTGCACGCTTCCACCAAGTGGCATGGTGGAAAACACACAGGACCACTAACTGCTCCTGGGGAAGGGGTTTTAATGAAAGGGTACTTCAGCACTTCAGATGCATTTATACCAGTTTCCATGCGTGATGTTCTGAGCAAGTGACGAACTTCAGCCTGAACAGCCTCATGGGCTGAGTCTCATTCTTCCTTAAGAGTGCTCAGAGCTGCTTCTGTAGCACTAATCCAGGAGGCAAACGCCTCACCCAGACACCTGCTCAGCATCTCTCTACAGTCCTTGCCAGGCTCAAGAGAGCAATTTGGTTATTTGGGTTTTGTACAAGGCAACACTTACTCCAGCTGCTTTGAAATTGATATCCAGGGGAGGCTTTCCAGCAGGTAACTGCAGCCTTCATCTCCAAGGTTGTTACCTGATAAACTGAGGCATTTTCCAGTTAGCAGGGACTGTTTTGAACAGTGCAAACAACAAAGCCCTCAAAATTTGCTTGCTTTCCCTGTCTTACAATTGCTTTTTTGCCTGGGCTGTTTTTCTGTCCCAGATCAATCTTCCCTGCTTATCTCTGCATGAAGCAACTTCAGACAAAGAGCTTTATCCCTAGGACAACATGATTCATGCTTTAGCCCCTGATCCATCTCACTTTATAAAACCTAAGTGGGAATACAAAACAACAAACCAAACGAGTGAGTGTTTACTGTCCTCCTGGAAGGAAGAATGGAAGGCAGAAAACACTGGATGACAAAGATTTCCAGATCCCAGTTCAAATTAGTGAGTTAGAAAAATAGGGTTTGAGATCTAGCTAAACTCAAGTTACAGTCCAGACTGAACGGTCTTGCAACAGATATTCCTCCATTTTCCAGGGCAGACGGGCTAGGAGAGCTTTACAGCCAAATCCAGGTGGCCTCATATATAGGCAAATAAGGAAAGGTAGGGATGATACTCATTGCAATGCATAGGTTATGAAGTGGGTATCTTGGCTCCCTCCACTCATTTCTCCCAACAGAGCTGGACAGTTTTAGAAGACAAAAGGGACAACACAGAAGCAATTCGTGTCACTTCACTGGCTCAGAGGATTAGCTGGAGGAGCTATGCCTCTGGGATAGCCCCATCCTGCCTCCAGCATGCAGTACTGCAGTACTGCTTCATTAGCAGGGTCTGCTCTGTAACTGGGATCTCTGGTTATAGTCTCAGGGAGCCAGAGGCTGCAGCTGGCACAGGAATTGAAGGTTGCTCAGCATTCATCTCCTGCTGAACCTCACAAAAAATCCCTAACCAGGACTCCACTAGAGATAACTGAGTGCTGGGACCATTCCTTGGGGTCAGGCCCCATGTCTCACTGCCCTCTACACGTAATATCCCCTACTCCCCGCCACCTACCTGCAGCCACTCAACAGGAAAGAAAGGAGGCACTTACTCCACTTCAGAGAGACAGGGGCAGCTCTGGAGAATGGCAACGATCTCCTTCACATGTTGGGAAGACAGGCTGCAATCCTGCAAGCTGTGAACAGGAAGCATTAACGAGCAGTGAGGGCCCAGGCATTTCTGGTGTCTCTCTCCAAAGGAGAGCACACAGCAGCAGTACCAAGAGAGGGAGGTATAACTCTCTGCTCTGCCACACAATCCTGGACACATTACTCTGTAGCCAGTGCTGCAAAAAGAGTGCAGAGGGATGTGCTCGTAGCGCACTGCGCAAGTGCAATACCCTGTGTAAAAGCTGCCTGGCACTGCCATTCATGAGAAGGGGATGGATGTTCCCGCTGCGCAGAGTAGTGAGAGAAAGAGAAGCAGATAAGGGAAGGCCATTTCTCTGCTTTAACATGCTCAGATAACATGCCTGAATTCTATTTTGTGAAAGCCACTACTCTCTTTTGGAGCCCAGGCAAGAAAGAAAACTATACAACTCATGCCTTTGGTAGCTATAAGAACATAGGGCAAGATGGGCATTATCAGGGGAACTCTGCCTCTCTAGGGCTGTAGAGCCCAACACACAAGAAATAAAGCCACCGGCTGGGCCGGACAGGGATTTCTATTGTTATTTTTATTTACTGATCAGATTTATTTCAAACTTTTTCATACATGGAAATATCCTCTGTCCTTAAGGACCAAAACAGCTGCTATTCTTGTCCTTCTGTACTACCTGTCAGCAGAAAATCACATTCACCAGCAGGAATTTCAATGCCTTCTCTTACCATAACTTCACATGTCTAGTTGGAATTATATGTTCCTTATTCTCTTCCCATCTCAAATCCAAAGATCTGCAAACAAGCAAAATATTTGGCCTTTAATATGCCTTCACCAAATATCTGACAACTTGGACACTGATTAGTATTTTCTGGAGGTTTCCTGGAAGAAACCACAAGGTCTGTGTTCTGTCCAACAGTACCATGCAAGGTTAAGTGATTTTCAAGAGCCAGAAGAGCTCCATCAGGAGATGGGAGCACACGGGTGTCCACATGGGATTTCACTGTATATTTGAATCCACTTGACAACCAAGCTCCAATTCAAAGGCACTACTAAGACGCAGGATGTTTTGCCTCCACGTGGGATTGTGCCACCACAGGAAGGGACAAACATATCCTTCTGTGCCAGGCTGCCTACAACAGCACAAGATGACTGTTCAGGCAGTGAGGTCCCTTGAGGACTGCACAACACAGGGCAAAATAAGTTCCCTACCAGGGAACAAGAGATTGTTTTGTAGTTTCTTAATTAAAGTAAAATCCACCCTTCCCTCAAAAGTATGCACAAGCAGGGAGAAATAAGATCCAGCCAGAGAAGGAACAGTCTTTTCCTTCATTCATCCTCACTTTCAACTGTTTTTCAGCAGTTTTGCAACAGAAACACAGCACTTCAAACTTACACAGGCACTAAGGTGCTGCCTTTGTGGAAGTGGCTGGAAGGTCTGTGCAAAGACCAGCTATTTTGGTTACCTTTCTCCTTGCGCAGGTGGATCCGCCTCTGCCAGATGCAAGGGCAGAGGCAACCACTTCTGTTGCTAGAGTGGTTTATAGTGCCACAAAGCTGATGGTTTGAACAAGCATAACTGAATACAGCACAACCCCAAGTACAGTTTCTCACCGTGGAACTTTCCCAGACGGGCCAGAAAAACATAAAATCACAGTGTCCTTCCTGAAAAAGAGATCCAAGCCAATGTTAGGGCACAGGTGGAAGGATACCATTTCTTTAGCAGAGGTGCTCCGTAAGGATTGAAGTTGTTGCCTGGATACTAAAGAGGGCCTAGTGTCATGCTAGCACACTGCCACAGGAGAGTAACAGAGCAGCCATGGAGCTAGAGGGAGCAGGACACCCTGCACATTGAACTGGAGCTGCAGTACAGACAAGAGACTAACACAGTTAAGAAGACTGGGCTGAGATTTTTTTTTTATTATTATTGCAAGACCAGCAGTTCCTTAGAAAGAGCTTCAGTAGAAACTCCATTTCAGCACAAAAAAATAAGAAAAAGCTGTATGCAATTTGACTTCCCTTGAGCTACACCAAGGATTAATTTGGCCTGTTAAACTTACAACATAAGACAACCGTAAGAGCTAGGATTTAAAAATTCTACCCTTTCTCTGTCATCCTGGATCTATGAAAACACCAAAACCTGTAGTTTAAAGGAACATAGAGCTAGAACTACTTAAATCCACACCTTTTCAGTAAACTTAGCTGATTTATAGCAAATTTATGCTAGCTAGTAAAAGAATTTCCAGGTTGATGTATTGCAGAGCTTAAAAGCAAGTTTAAATTCTGTTATATAAGAAAAAATATTACACTCTGCAAATCAAATTTAGACCAAGGATAAAACGACCTATTAAAAAAATACAAAGAGGAAGCCTGCAATATGATGAATTCAAATTTTGTTTCAAACAGAAAAGAAAAAGGAGCAAAATTAGTTTTTGTTGACTTTGATTATCCAACAATTAAGCTGTAAAACAGTGTCCATTTAAAAAGTCAGCATCTAAAGAAACAGCATATTGGCTTTTGTAACAGCTCTCACATATTGATACCTGACACGCAGTTCAGTAGCATTTTGACACGCGATGACTTCCTTTGCCAAAATGACAACAGCATTCAAGGAAAGATCATTGTTGCTCAGACTGTAAACACGAGGAAGAACACAACCTCAGCTGCTGGACCCAACGCTGCACACTTTGTTACACAAATGCCCTCTGCTCTGCACCCCAAACACCCTGAAGCACACTTTCTTTTAGTCAGGGGATTTCTCCAAAACTCCAAAACATGCTGAGCATGTTGCATTTAGGACTCAACAAAAGCAGTATCATACCATAGCTCTTCTCTGCAAGCTATAGCTCCCACGAATTTAGAATCAGAGATACGTCCTTTGTGTGCAACAGAAGAATCACTAACTGGTTTTAGGTTAGGTAGGAGATGTACTTTATACCTGTATGATTACATAATTGATCCACAGTGCAGTTAAACCTTTGCTATAACAAATCCAATATAGAGTACAGCACGTTAGCGTGGTCTAAACCCTGACATTTTAAAACATCCCTGAAGACACAATACTAGCAACCTCTGAGGACTTATTTTTTAATTGCATGTTTAATCTGTTTCATTACTTGTTGGACCTCATTAACTATGAAACATAAGGTCTTGCTTCTACAAATCCCCTGCTGGCTTTCAGGGCCACAAAGCACCATTCCTGTGAGCCTCAAAGGAATCATCCATGACAACACTGTATGTGCGCAACAGAAATGCATGTAGGAACGAGGCTTAAAAATTGCACTGGCTTTCTACCTTTTCCATATGATAAGCTGCTTCACTGGGAACAGGTTGGCACTTACCACGAGCTGTTATACAGCATGCCCACGAAAGCAGAAGAGCAGGTACATTCCCCCTTTCCCCCCCTCTTTCTGCCGTGCTTTTAAACACTTCTAATCATACTGCAAAGCCAGTAATTAATTCCTGGATGGAATCCAGCAATAACTGCAGATATTTTGGATTCACTTGCTTGCACCTGGGGGTATGTGGAAGACCTTTAAAGGCAGAGTCACTCCCTTTTGACAGGTAGGCAGGCAGTGCTGTGGCTTTGACTTCTTGCAGGGGCAGCACAGCTGTGTGGCTATCCCTCTCCTGTAATGCAAACTACACTGAGACTCCAACACTTGCAGCAGCTCTGCTCTGCCTGCTGCTGCTGCTTAAACTGCCCGTGATAGCTTTTCAAAGGTTTGAAATCCCTTCACAAATCAGGCCGGTTCTCTCCACCTAAAAAGATGCAGATCCATGTCAGGCATTTTCCTAGACGTCAGTCCCTCTCATTCAGCACTGTGCTGTTACAGGAGTGTTGCAAGGGGTACAGGCGAAGAGGGCTAACAAAAAGGCTGGGAAAACTGGGATGGAGCCATCCTCTTTTATGCAGAGGTGAGCCATCTCAATCTGAGCCTGACCAAGGGGAAGAGAGCTGAGGAGGCAGAAGAGGAAAAAGACATGCCAGGCACCAAGTTCAGCACGTGCATTGTGATTCCTGGAGAGATGTCAGTGGTGTCAGGACTCTCCTGAGATCATTTTAAAACACCTGGGTAAGAACTGTGAGGATGAGTCTATCTCAAAGTGAGCCAGGCCTCCAGCACAGCCCTGCTTGCACTTAAATGTCTGTGCCTCAGCTTAGTGCCCCACATGTCCCCCACAGGCATCTCTTAGAGCAAGTGTCACCCCTTACAGGGACATCCAGCAACTCTTCTCTGATGAGGATTTAAACTCTTTCTGATGCTATGCTTGGTTTCATAGTGGCTACCATTTTTAATAGGTTTAAGCCATCTTTACTCACTCTATTTTCTTCAGTTTTTCCATTCTGGAAAATACGTCCATCACCCTCTTCACCTCTGGATCCCGTATCCAATTGTCCTGCAAGCTGTACACAGATTCATTCTCATTAGTATTCCAGGCCCCCAAGGAGTGGTTGATTTGAGGGTCATTGCCACAACACACTCACTTTATTTCCTCAAGCTGGAGGCACTGTGATGAAGCCTGGATCAAGTTAGTCATCCCCTCAGCTGTGATGCTCCCACCTGTCAACCTGGAAAAAGAAAGAATGATTCAAACCAAGCAGAGGGAGGACTGGCATCCCGTGCAGCACGTGGTAAGCCTGTCTCAGATACGTGCCTGCACTGCACTCCCAGCACACCAACACAGAGAGGAGGTGGCCTGATTCTGCCACCTGCAACCAACTTTATGTTCCTTTTCAGGCAGGCAATACAATCAATACTTGATGCCAGCACAAAACAAGAGCCACACATATCTGTGCTGCTCTGCATAGCACTGCATTACTCTCTGTACAGAGCAGATCAGCCTTGAGTGAGCGGATGTAATTAAACTGGAAGATAGAGACACAGGACAGATAGGAAGAGAAGGCTCTGACCTTACAGCAAAGACTTACTCTAGTTTCTTCAGGCTCTCCATTCCTCGTAAGCTCTTTGAAAGAGCAGCAGCAAAGTCATTGCCACATCTCCTACTATGAAAGCTAAAACGTGAGAAAAGGGAAAAGCATAAACACAACAAATATTAAAATAAGCTAGCCCACAGAGCAGGTTAAAACATGACTAAAAAAAAGCATTTAATTTCTTTCTTAACATCCATTGTATCATGCTCTTTTTTGCAGCATCTTTATGTTTTCAAATATCTGTTTTTTTAAAAAAATGAACAATTAAACTTGCACATCAACTGCAAATACCTCAAGAGACAGGTACAGTGACACCGTGGGTAAGTGCCATCACAGCTAAGAGTCAGTCCTATCGCATGTCGCACCAGAGTCAGGACCCTGGAGACAAGGGAGGTCACACAGGGGCCAACCAAACTCATACAGAGTGTCTAACAGTTCCCATGTGATGAGCTGCTGAGTTACAAGAGGGTTGATTTCAGGCCAGATACTTTAAATTTGGATGGCAGAGTAGCCAGAGTTGTCCAAAATATAAAAGACACACAGTTTTTCAGGGAAGTACCTCTTTTATAGAAGGAACCAGTGGCACTGGAAAAAACAAACAAACAGGTAAGCTTTCAGGCACACCAGCTCTCCATTGAATCAGCTGCAGAATGTTTTGATTACAGGAGGTACTGATACAAACCACCCTGGGCTGCCTGTCTCCCACAGCGTGTTTGGGGGCCAAGAAAGCAGAAAATCACTTACGGCCTTGTTGCCCAAATGCCACCCTCCCCTGAACCAGAGGGAATCAGGAACAAGCTGCAGATGTGCAGCGGCATGATAGAGATGGCCCATAGTCCCATCGCCATAGGCCCATTAGGAATATGCTTGAGGTGATGCTGCTTCTTTAGGTGGGTTCTGTACAAGCAACATGCAGCTGAAATGCTTGGGGTCCCACTGCCCTTTTCCCACCCTTTCAAGAGAGAGTACTCAGAGTGCCAGTATCCTGCAGACCATAAACAAAAGCAGGCATGGACTCGAGTGCACATGAGCTGAGGAAGAACCCCCCAAAAAAATCCCCTGTTCTGTTCTCCTAATGCAAAGGCATCTGCCTACTCTGGTCTCCGAAAGAGAGGACTCCTTGCACTGCCCTGTGCCTGCATTAGTAATTTAGAGTTAGGATGTATCATCAGAAAGCTTTTCTAACAGTAAATTAAATGGTATTCCTATTCTTCTCAATGGAGACAGAGAACAACTGATTACTGTCCTTTTCACAATGATATCAATATCCAGGAATAGCAGTTCTCATGTCTCTGTTTCTGCTCCACAGCAGACAACATCATTCCCTTCAGGACAAGGTAATTCTCACCCTGGCTGCTCCCCGTCTTCTCCACATCAGCAAACTCTACACATACTCCTCCAAGTCACTCACAGAAATACAGAATGAGACCTGTTCCACAACAGGATACCAAGAGATCCTCCTTCAAAAGTCCTTTCAGCATTACACCAAAGCACTGATAGCGAGCACCTGAGAGTGCAGCTGTCACCTCCTGTTCATCTGGTTTATGGTGATCTCACTTAGATCACAGCTTTCTCATTTGCTTGCAGGATTCGCCCTGCCTTTGCATTATCAAGAAATGCCTATCATTTTCTGTTTCATCTACCACACTAACTACCCTGTTGTTTGATTGTTTTAATAAAAAGAAAGAAACATACAAAAAACACAGCCAGAATGGATTTATCGCCTTAATATCCTTTAATCCCTCAAAAATTATTTCATAAATTTCTTCAGTATCAAAGTTATACTGGTCAGATTAGAATTTCTCACATCTTCTTTCTCTCCCTTCTAAAGAAATACTAGGCTGGCCCTTCCAACCCCTTAGTCCTTCTCTCCACCCACCTGCTCACAGCACTAAGTGTGTTTACCTCAAGTGCTCTACGTTTTTACAGCCAGCCAGCAGCTCCAGACAGTCAACATCCACAAGACATCCTGCAAAATCCAACTGACTCAAATCCTGGCCCAAGTTTATGACAAAAACCAAAGCCGACATGTCCAGAGGTGTCAGTCTAAAGTTTTTAAACCTGTACTTGAAACTCAGCATACTCCCAATGTGCTGGGCTACTTTGAGGTCTTGCGTTTCAAACGTGCAATGGCAGAGCTCAATGACCTTAGGCCCCGTCAGACGAGTGGCTGCCAGTTTCTTGAGAGACTGCAGGATCGTGTCCTGCTTATCCTGCACCCAAGCTTCATCTTGTTCAGCTAGCAGCATGAGAAATGTCCTACATTCTTTTGACGACAAGCCTGAGAGAAAGATGTGAAAACTCTCCATAAATTCGGTCTTTGCCTCATTCTTTAAATTCCACTTTGACTTCAAAGAGAACTTTTTCTTCAGGTAGTTCTTGTCCACCCTCTTACTCACCATGAGACACAGTGCTGCAAAAAACTCCTGCAAGCTCAAGTGAACAAAGGCATAGCCCGTCTCTGGGCAAGTGCCACTTGTCTTCACCTCAAAGACAGTCAGCAATCCATGTAAGGAAGCAAATTCCTTCACATGCTCTGGAATATCACCAATGTAAAATACAAGCTTCTTATCTTCCAGGCCTTTCAGTGCAAGATCACACAGACCCAAAATGGCCTCCTTGTTACAGTTCAGCTGAGTCTCCTCACCACCTGCATGCTCTCCCTGCTGTTTGTTTATGAAGATGAGCAGCATTTTTATATAAAACTGTGTCATAGTCTGAGGAAGCTCTACACTCATCTGGTGTTTAAGAAGCAAATACTCCAAACAGATGCACACAACATTACACAGAGCAGGGATGAGGCACATGCTCAGGAGCTTGGTGTTGTTTTTCAGGTGAGCAATGGCTTGTTCTTTGAATGAATGCTGACGAAAATAGTGGCTGACATATTCCTCAACCTTCTCATGGTCAAATCCCCAGATTTCTGCTAGCAGATCTACTGTGTTTAATAGGAAGTTGGGAAGTCTCTTAGGTCGGCTGGTAACCAACACTGTGCAACCAGGCAGGAGCTTCCCACGACAGAGGTTTGCAAAGACCTCAGATATGGACATATGGGAGGTAAGAGCTGGGCCTCCCCTAGAAGAGGATGACACGTCCATGTTAGCTGCAAACTCATCCAGCCCATCAAAGATGATTAGCATACGCCAGGTATTTTCCAGGAGATACTGGAACACTGCATCAGGGCTGTCTTCTGGCTGAAGGAACAGGTCAAACAAAAACTCCTTCAAAGTGAATTTTCTTTTTAATAAATTCAGCTGCCGAAACTCAAACAGGAAAGTGAAGAGAAACTGAGGTAGGGCACCTTCTGCCCATTCCTGACAAATCCTGTGCATCAGCATGGTCTTGCCTGTACCTGGTTTACCAAACAAAAAGATTACCTTCGTCGTGCCCGATGGGACCACATTACAAAACAGATCGGACATTTTCATGGCTGTATCCACATGCTCTTCTGGTTCAGTGGCACCTGCCACATCCTCTCGCGATTTATCTGTTCTCTCTTTTAAGCGGAAGGCTTTGCTCTGCCGAATTATAAGGTTGACAAAGGCTTGGTTGAAAGCTAGTGGCTGTGTTTGTTCCTGTGCTGTTGCTCCTGCTGCTCTCTTGCTTCCGTATCTCTGGCAGATAGATTCGATGAGGAGGTGCCGGTACTTTTCAGGTGAATCTGGCAGAAGACAACAGAGTGAGTACAAGGGTGAAAAAGTTAGTTCTGAGACGTGACAGACCTAAAAATGAGACCACTTATATGCAAAAAAACAATGGCCCTTATCAGAGGCTGCTCCGCAGAGCTAGATAGAGATGATGAATTCTAAACACATGAAAATAACCCATAGTTTTTCCTATTTTTGCACAGGGGCTAAAGAAGAAGAAAATTCAGGGAAAATGTGAAACAGTTTTATATAGAAACTAAATCATATAATCTCTTTACGATGATAATTAGGTATTGGTGTATTATGCATATAATTCCCTGTTCACCCATGCTGGCCTTGTGCCATGCTTGCTCAGCTATCTGCACCTGGGAACAGACATAGCTTTTGCTCTTAAAAATTTGAGATCCCTGATGGTATCAGCACTTCTTTGTTGAAGAGAGAGCAATGGTGATAATTAAGGGCGCTCAACATCATCTGAAGAACCCTATCCTCACTGCTGTTAACTTTGCCAAGTTTTGCCAAGGGACAAGACCACCTGGCCTCCTGTGAGCATCTCTTCAAAAACTTTTCTATATGCAAACTTTCATTGAAAAACCAGCTTCAGCCCAGCTGCAGCTGATAGCTTTGCCATTCTCCCTGTGTTCCCCCACCACACACTGGGCAGCACCGGACCGTGGGGATTGCAAGGCTAAAAACAGAGGTAGAAAAGGGTAAGTAAGGGCAGATGATAAAGGAAAGGATGTGGACATTGGTGTCACACAGCCCACAGGTCTGCTCAGGGTACCCAGTCTTTTCCTGGAATTACTCTGGCTCAACTTTGTCATCACTCATCTATTCAGTTACTTCTCTAAATTAGGAGTGAGCTGAAATCATACAAGTTTTTTATGAACTAGAGAAACTGTGGAGCCTTTCATGGGTTTTAGATTGCCAGTACGTCTCCTGATTTCCTTAAAGAAAAGCAAACAAATACAGGGATCACCTGCAACTGAATGCTTTACGGGATATCACACTTTAAGGGAGTTCTTAGCCTATGCCATCTGCATCCCTTCTCCTCAGGTAGATTTAATGTATCTCTGAAATGGAAATGGATGTTTTTGGTTATTTGCCAGGTCCTGTTGTCTGTATATTTCATACCTGTTGCATTAAGAGTTTATGCAGCTACTAAACAAAAGTTTCCCTCAGTGCAGGAGGTTGATTTCTTGGGTGTTTCTGCAAAGCAGTTAAACAGGTCCTCCCTCAGAGGAAAGCACACCACTGCTCTGCTTCTGGAACATCTACATACCTAGTCGCTGCCGTTTAACATCCCTATCGCTCACAGAGCTGCGGTCATGGTGACGTTGAGCAAACCCTGAAAATTGAAAAGTCAGAAACATGTAAAAGAGCATTCTGAATGACAGCTTATTAAAGCTGGGCAAGACTCTCCAGCAAAGCATTTGGGGGGGCAGAAGAGGCAAATCAGAGAGACAAAACTATTTGCAAATTCAGGCTGAGTTTACAGAACTGATTTTACAAATGTTGAAGTAAAAGCAGAGGTGCATTTAGCTACAGAAAGACAGCTTGGGCTGATCCTCATGAGGCTAATCCATCCTCTTGTCCCACCTCCAATATGCCACAGCTCTCAGGAGTGACCAAGGGGTCTGGGTTGGTTTAAAGACTTTCAGTAATGGAGATCCCTAAACTTCTCCAGGCAATTCATCCCAACACTTCAGTTTATTTATATGTCTTGCCTGCCACAGTGTGATCTACTACTTTCCACTTGACTGTTTTTTCAAACAAGTCAAGCAGGTCCTTCCTCTTCCCTGGGACACACAATCAGCTACAAGGATTCAATATTTATCTAATACTGGGATATGACTTTGTACTTCATGGAGCTATTAATATCCCAGTCTTACCATTCTTAGCCAACAGCAGCTGGGACATCAGAAATAGGGAGGTACAAGCTGCTGGTGGAAGCCTGGCTTTGAAAATCCTTGCAGGAAACCACATTAATTTTAAAAGGCATGTTTTGCAAGAAATGTGTTAGGTTTAGCAAACGATGCTCAGATTCTTTTACTCAATCCCCTCATTTGCTTAGAGGCACAGTGTTAAGTAGTGCCAGAACCTCAGCAAAAAATTATCATAACAGCCCATCAAAAAGCATCCTAGCAAATGACCCTACTGGCAGCACAGCAAAAAAAAATTATGTGCAACTGGGTTCAGAGGAGCATACAGAAGTAGAGAGCACAAAGAGCTACAGACAGCCTTAATCAAAGACTTACACCACAAGCACTACAAAGTTATACAGGGCATGGAGAAAGTGGTTCTGTGCACGTGAAAGAAGCCTGGCATATTTGAGACAGAGGTAAACCAAACAGCAGTACCACATATCCAAGCTACACACTGCAGCAAAGCCTACAGTCCAATTTCTTTCCTCAGGATTTAAGTCCACCCAAAGCAGGATAAGCCCATGTGATGGACCTGAAAGAAAGCAGGAGCAGGAAATATCAATGACTAGAGATATCTCAGCTCCACCAAAAGTTTCCTTGTGAGCGCAGCCAGCTGCCAGGTCAGCCTCCACAAGCTCAGCTGGTCAGGGAGCACTAGGTGAAGCAGCTACAATTACCACTGTGAAAAGCTGCCCTGCATTCTCCAAGACTGACCACAACCACCTCAGTGGTAAGTCTTCTTGTATGCTGGGCAATGCACCTGCCTTGCTTTGAACACAGGAACTGCTCTGTTAACCTGCGACAATGGGCAGTCCAGCAGCAATTCACTCTCTGCCACCAACATTTAGCACCTCTACGGAGGCAAGGGCTGCACTTTGCTCTCTGCATGGCCAGGGTCCTGGCTCAGTGACTCCTCTATGCTGCAGCCTGTGGAACACAAGGCTTCATTTCCTGCTGCTTCGCTCTCCCCAAGCACACGTTTTAGGAGGACACAGAAAACTGATGGCAGCTTTCTGTGATAATCTGGATTCCCTTTGCCACTACCTCCACCATTTACCCTCTCGCCAAGCTGGATGCCAGAATCACACCCTTTCTCTCTCTTTCTGATGTGAGGCTGTTCACATGGGGAGGATCTGGGCTGATGTTTCATTTTCTGGAAGTTGAGTATCTGGTGACTGAGGAGGTGACTGAGAATTCAGCAGCTTGCAGTTATTCCAGCAGCTGTCACATGAGGGACATCACTCAGTGGTGGCATATACCTTCAGTATTTTCACATTGCACCAAAGGCTTCTGACTGACATCCAGGTGAAAGATGTTGCTGCAAAGTGCCACGGGAAGAGGAGGCACCTTGAAAACAAATCCGTCATTTCATGATCTGCACCGAGTAGGAAGGCCTCAGTCCCAAATTCACCCCTGAAGAAAGCCCTAGAACTACTACTATCCCTTCTTTTAAGCTGATTCTGATAACTCTGCAATGGTTTCTGCTGGATCAACTCCTGAACAGCCTTTGTGCTCTTCCTTTAAAAGCCAAAATAACTTCCTGCACCCACCAGTGAGCCAACCCCAGTAAAAGCACAACAAGTGGGGATTTTGCAAAGTATGTGGGAGATTCCCTTGGCTAGAGAAACTAAAATGAGCAAGTTCCTTAGCAGAGTCAGGGCTAACAAGGCTTTTCTGAAATTCAGGGAGAGAAAATGAAACAGAGGAGGTTCATCTGGAAAGCACTAAGAACAGAATATCAAACCTGAAGTTGCAGTGGCTTCCCCACAACTTGCCAGCGCTGTGGCCAATACGTGGGACATTTGTAGCCCTGCCTAGCCCATGGGCAGAGAAGATACACTCCAAAAACACAGCACCCTAGGCTCTGTTCCAGCCTTACCTTTTGGCACAGATGACCAGGCACTCACATCTCTGCATGCTTCTTGCTCCTGGCTTAAGTTACCTAAAGGAGCTGGATTGGAAATGAAATACAGTTACTGCAAGCATCCTGCTCTTGAAGACTGGGGTGCTGCTGGCCAAAGGCAAAGGGCAAGCAGCTCACAACACACACAGTGGCACAAACCTAGACTCAGTATAAGGGCTGATGCAACACAGCCAGGTCTCAGGCTTCCCATCTGATGTTTTCCTTTCAGTTTGCTCTACAACACAGTTAATCTATGCTTTCAAGAGAGGAGTGAAACAACTATTCTCTAGGATACATGCAAACTCAGAGCATGCATGGTTTTGGCTGATGTAAAACCATACTGCAGCTAAAACGAGAATACCTACTCTTCCCATTTCTGCGAAGGAGGATTTTGCATCACATTTCTGTGATGAAACCACTGGCAGTCAGCCAGCCAGCAGCCCAGTCAAGGGTCTTTCCTGACTCACTGCATGGCTCAGGCTGCCACAAAAGCCCACTCAGCACAGGCAGGCCCACAGACATTTACAGAGCTTCAGAGGGAGATCCTGCTCAGGTCAAACAGGAGTCCACATATCACCAGGACGCTCTGTTCAGATAAACTCATGCTTAGAGTGAAAAATGGAAGCATTGCTCTCCAATATCTGACAGGAAGCCTTCATACATTAATTCCTCTCACTGTCATTTCCAGCATTTCCCAGCTGGGAGTGCAAGCCAGTATGCTGGTATTTCTAGCTCTAGCATCAGCACAAAGCAACAAAGAACAAGACTCCAAATGGGCACACTTGCTGCGCCACAGTCTCACACAAAATCCATTCCACAGCCCAAATATCCTGACTCCTGGCCCGTGTGCCATGTAAAGCAAAGTAAGCCAGTTCCGGTGCTGGAAGACTTGATCCCATTGTTTCTCCATTACACAGCCTAAGCACTGCTTGGGCCGCCCCTTGGATTGGTTTTAGCCTGCATCAGTTCTCCAGTCTCGCTCACCATGCAGACAGAAACTCTTTTCCTTAGGAGTCACTCCAGCTAAGGCAATCTAATGGTTAATCTTGCCTAACCCAAGACTGCTTTGCTACTGTAAAGTTTGGTCCCCTGTCATCCTCCTGCAAGCCACCAACTCCCGTCTGCACCCCTGGGACAGCCCCTGCAAACACACAGCTACGCAGAGGGTCAGGGGTAATGGAAAGTCACCCCTAGAGCAAACCAAAAGCAATTAATCTTCAGAATGATCAGTGATGCTAAACTGTTAATATTACAGTTAAACCAGCGTAAGCCAACTCCAAAACCTTGAGATACGTCTTGTTTTATGATATGCTGCAGCATTAAAAGGCTGAAATCTGTTTTAGCTTCAGTCCTGAGAGAAAGCCCCCATCAGTCCTTATTCCCTGTTGCTTGTCTGGTTTTCCCCCCATTCCACCTTTGCAAAAGTAACTGCTGCTGCAGTTGGTTACCAAAGGCTGCATTGCCCAACTGACACAAGTAACAACAAGTTACTGCAAGCAGGATGTGAAAGATAGTACTGCTGAGAAGGACTTATCGTCTTAGACTTCCTGCAGAAGAAAAGAATTAATAACCAGATAAAGTAACCCAGTAAGGGAGAGATACAGCTTAGCTGGTGCCACAGGCTTTCATAAAGGAGAGCATGTGCACGTCTACAACATAACACGCAGCATACTGACTGCACTCTTTACATATCATGAGATTTTCACTAAAGCTACTGCTCCAACTGCTAATGAGAGATAAGGGAAAGCAGTTTTCTTGTCATGTATTTTAAGACTTCTGTATTTCTTGCGTTTCTGGATCAGGAAAATAAAA
This sequence comes from Ibycter americanus, assembly GCA_035590275.1. Lineage (NCBI taxonomy): Eukaryota > Metazoa > Chordata > Aves > Falconiformes > Falconidae > Ibycter > Ibycter americanus. Next base: position 1,166,540 of record JAVJGI010000036.1, read on the forward strand.
AATAGCAATTAAAACTACACAGAACAAAAAAGTAGTGGTTTTTTTCTTCTTCAAATAAATTATAAAAAAATTTCATCTTAGCTTTATTGGAGAAGGGGCACACAATTTTTATTGCTTTTGGCTTTTTGTGTCTGGGGGTTTTTTACCTCAACTTACATTTCTAAGCCAAAAGTTCTCCTTCCAAGAAAAAAATACCACAACAAACTTCAGCAGTTTCAAAACCTTCCTTCAAGAAATCTGGAAGAGAAAACCTGGCAAAAAAAATTTCCTTGCTCACCAGGAAATATGGACTGAAGCTAAATTTTCTGACTAAGGAAAATCATTGCCATTGAGAAACTCCTGAGCTACTATTGCATCAATGTTTTCTCTCTCACAGCTATCGTGACGCTCTCTCTCCACTCTCACAAAAAGCAAGTGTGAACCCCTACAGCACAGCACAGATTTTTCCCTACTTTTCAAATAGACTCAAGAACACTACTTTCTCTCTGGGCAAAGTCACTTTGCCCTGGGTGACACTTCCAGTTCAGGAATCCAGATGATATGACTGCGCAGGTTCCCACAAGGTCCACAGAACCCTCCATCCTCAAATCAGGCTAATTTGTATTGAAAGCAAAGAAAGTTCCCACAAACACCAGCAAGGCATAGCAGTAGTGAAAAAGCACATCTGAAAACGTGAACTATTGCTGTTTGCTGGCAATAACTATTTTTGAAGGGACTGATCTTACCGCAGAGATTATGGTGAAAGACAGACAGGGTGACCTAGAAGGAAAGTCAGAATATTTTTTAAACCAAGTGGCTTGGTTAAAAAGGCTTGAAGCTGCCTGGACACAATAGAGGTGACTGCCACCTCTCACTGCTGAGGCACTGACAGCACAAACAAGGGCACTGGTGGTCTCACTGCCTAGACTGGTCTGTTGGCTGGGGGGAGGGCAAGGCGTTGGCTGTATTTGGAGATGGTCAGAGAGAGCTGGCCCGATCTCCATTACCTTCTCCCGCAGAACTCAGGAGCAGGACCTCCAGATCCAGGGGGAGGTCACATTCCATGCAGAGGTGCTGTGCAAACTGTTTCCAGGTGGCAGGGCCAGCCTTCTCCAGCAGGTCAAGAAGCACCGAGACCTTTTCTTTGTGGTCAGTGATGCCATCCAGGCCATTCAGGGCCACCTCCGGGAGGAAGCGCCGGGAGGTCGTGAGCAGCCAGTTGGGATGGTGACTGAGGAACTCCACTAGCTGGGGGCAGGCGCTTGCTACGGCTGCTTCCAGGTCTAGATCATCATTCTGAAGTGGAGGCTAGAGGGATGAAACCAGAAAGGGTAGCAATGGGCATCAGAGCAGGAGATGTTCACCCACACAGCCCTGCTGTTGAGCAGCCAGCAGAGCCCTTGACAACTCGATCTGCTTTTCTGCCCCTTGGTCTAATCCAGAATTTCTTATCTGCCTTATTCTCACAGTGCTGTGTGGTAAATCCCAGCCCAGCCATTACACAGTGCAAGGACCACAGTGCTTGCCTGCACAGTCCCTAATGCAGTGGTACTGCAAGGGGCAGGAGCAAACAACAGGAATCAGTCTCTCTGGCATCAGTCAGGGAGAAGCTGCAGTGGCCATCTGCCAAATACAACATCTCAGGCATCTTTCACATGCAGTAGGACCTTGGCAGGGGCATGGGACTCTAAGAGGAGAGTATTTCCCTACACAAAGGGCTCAGGCAGCTGTTCTGGCTGCCTGTTTTGTGGGGATGAACAACTCATTTCTGCTTTGGTGACAATGTCACCCTCCACTTCCACCTCTTTCCCTCAGCAAAGCCACGTACATATGGTCTCCTACCTGCATTGTTGTGTGGTCCGCCTCCTTTCAGTTGTCAAGTGCAAATGTGGCTTCTGCTCCATACCCCAATGAAGAACTGATCTGCTAGTGGCAGCATTTCAGCACACAGTGACATCCCAACGCATGGTGCATGCCAATACACAGTTGCCTCACTCAGTGCAGAAGCCTAGGGATGATAACAACAGAGCAGAATGTAGATATGAAAGGGTCACAGATCTAGAAGCTGACTCTGGAATCAAAGGCAGACGTGGAGCTTTTCATCTCTAGCAACCTCAACTCAAACCAGCAGTGACCACAAAGTCTGGACATTTGAGGATTCACTACTGGTGTGATGAAAATGCAGGACTGAGACTTATGCCCTAAGATGCAAGTGAAGGCAAGCTTTACAGGATCACTTCAAGGGAATCACAGCTTTCCTGGTGTCACTGCCCGACTTGAACTGATCTTCTATGCCAACCTGCTCCTCTTAGCCCCTCCATGGAGGCTGATGCAACAGCAGCAGCTTGCCAAGTCAGGCAGTCAGCCACACCAGAAAAACTGAAAAGCTGATCCTCTAAGGCTACACAGCTCTCATAAAAGAGTTTCAGGTGCAGGGGGCTGAAAACACCTCTGGTGCCAGTGTCAGTCCCCCCACCTCTCAGCAGAGATGGCAAAGGGAAGTTTCTCCCCATGCTACAGCAGGCTCTGGCTGGCATCCAATCACTCCTTACCACAGGGAAAGGGACCAGGAAAGCGATTACCATCCTGCATGCCTCCAGACATCCTGCTGCAGGGCCCCAGCCAATGCGACAGCAGCATCAGGACCATGCTGTCTCCAGCAGACAGCTGCCTATACTGGTATCAAAAGCCAGCTCCAACTACAACTACTATCACTACTATATTTGCAGAAAGGCTGAGAAATGGAAACCACAGGGAGCAGCCTCCCAGCTCTACCGCTCATCAACTACCTGTCTCACAGCTAGAGAGGACAGTCCTTCCAGGTCGCAGACTCCTGTACGTGGTGTGGGAAAAATTCCTGCAGCTGTTCTAACAGCTGAGTTTACGTGGGGTAGGGATGGGACATTGGCCAACCTAGTCCAGCAAAAAAACAGCAACACCGTTGAGTGGAAGCATCCTGTTGGGTAGAATCGTTTGATTTGCTAATGAGGCTGGTGCCCACAGCACCGTTCCCTAGTAGCTGCCATTTTTTGAACAAACACATTCCCTGCGCGGCCTTGACCAGGGTGGAAAGACAGGGGAGTCATACTGCAGAGCCCACCTGCTCTAATGTTCAACCCTCGTGCCTCAGACATACTCTCCTCCACACCGATCATTCACGTCTACAATAAAATAAGCCACAGGCCTTCAGGCTTTTTATTTTTGCTGCCTTCTTGACCTGGCCAAGGAGGAAAGTGGGAGATTCCTATGGAGCCAAGGGAAGAATTCAAAACAGAAGTGGAAGACAGAAGGGTGCTCTGATGGAAAGAGTCAAGACCTTCCCATCTGAGGAGGGACAACTCCTAATTCATCAGAAAGTCATGCTCGTGGTGGAGTGACCTCACAGCACAGATATGACCCTCTCTGGGGCACGTTGCATGGAGAGAACATCACCTCCCCACATCGCTGCTGGGCATGGCATGCACCCAGAAGCTGAAGACAGAACAAAGGCTGGAGCACTGAAGGTAAAATTGCTCAAGACATCTGTCCTGCTCATGTGTAAGAGGATACCCCTTTACCGCATAATCCAGCACCACTCTCTGCCCTCTCCGTACTGCCTCTTCAAACAACCTTGCATGTTTTGAGACTGAGGCAAATTAATTCAGCAAAGGGATGTGATGGGAGTGCTGCAGCAGAGGACTGGGTGGAAGGGACCTAATCAGTCTCTTCCGTTCCTGCGCTCCGAAAGCCAAGCAGACATCCAATAAGAGCACAGCTGGCGATGCTGTATGCTCTTTTACTAACCTCTGACTCTTCAGGTCAAAACCATATCAAGGTTGCTTGTTATGCAGCATCACCATATACTGTTGTACTACAGTATCACTACAAGAAACGCTTTATCCAGGGTTCCTATTCCAGATCAAGCTTTCAGGATGCATTACACAAAAAGTGAGGGAGCTTTAGGATCCATCAAAACGTGGGTTGCAAAACTCCCAGTTTGCAAAAATTCTCTTAATGCCTGTCATTCACTATTCTAACAAGAACAACAAAAAAATTCCTGGTGAAATGCCAAGAAAATTGGGCTCAACCAGGTGCTTTCTCCTCAGGCTAAAAACGATGCCAAAAACTGAAACTCTGAACCTTACTGGAAAGGAGTCTGCAAGTTTTCATTCTAAATGTTTTATTATTTTTTTTATATACACGTATATTTATAATATAAATGTTACATAAAATATAACATTTTATAAAATGTATAAATAGTATGAATATTGTATTACATTTCATATTATCAATTATATAAATAAAGAATAAAGAATGTTAACAGTAACACGTGCATTAAAATAAAAGAAACAATGTTGCAATTAACTGCATAGCTTAAAAGAAAATATTCAAACATTTCAAATTTAAACAAACCACAAAATCACAGGGCTTCCTGCAAAACAAACTTCATGCCCCAGTAGCCTAATCGGTCAACTTTTAGGGACTTTCATTTTACTTTTCTCCACCCAAAACCAGAAACCTGTAGACAGCAATGCCCTGACGACCAAGAACTGAGTCATTCACAAATAAATAACTCCGATCTTAATGCTAATGAAGACTGAAAGCCATTCAGGCAAAGACTAGACTCACATGAATTAATGAAAGACTCATATTCAAGAACAAAACAGCACTGAAGAGTTAGATGAATGCTCAGGCAATACTGCACAGCACAGCTGCTACAGGTCTGGCTAAATAAGACCATCAGAAATAACGGGCAGCAACCTACAGTAAAGTGCCTCTGAGCTCAAAAGCAAGCACAAAAAGCTCCCAAGAAGAGCCAGAAAACTTCTAGGCCTTGCCCTAACCCTTCAGATGCAGAAACACCATTAAAATGCATTGCAAAAATAGGCCTCCCCTCCCCAACTTGGTGTTCACACCATTCCCATTGGTGAGGGAAAATAGAACCGAAAGGCGAAGCTCCCTGTTGCAAATCTACCAACTTCTTGCATAATGTGACAAGCACATGCTCCTTACCTGAAAGCCCAGAAACAGAGCGGCAGCACCAAAACCAAGGTGGGGGGGTCACAAAACTGAGGAGCTGGGGGACAACATCCACGGTGTTGATTTCCTCACTTGCCAACCCACCATTCTGCCAAGGCACACAGCCCTCCCGTGCTTTAGGGACCAGCTGAGCAAAAGACAGCCCAAACTGAAAGTAAAGTCAGCTAGGAATTCCCCAACTGCAACTCATCAGTGGCACACACACCCGATCACAACAACTGAAGAGTGTTACACTACTCTAAAATCTATAGCTAAAGATAATTTAGGTGAAGCTTTTGGGGAGTGGTCCAAAGAAACAGGACCTGGGGGCAAACACCCTCTGTGGAGTAAACTCTGACTTGGTTGCGGTTAATGGTCTTGCAACTAGAATACTTTTATTTATATGCATATATCTGATGATTCTGCGGCATGGAGAAATACTTATTTAGCCTTTCCATCACATCTAAGTGAAAAAGGCAACCTGTCTTTCCTTTGGAGCAGGGAAAAAGTTTAAGTGATAATGCAGCACATGTGAACAATTTGAGGAAAAATCCTAGGTTTTTAAATAGAACTGTGCACACAGAGATCTCCAGATAAGGTGCAACGAACAAACATTATTAGTATTTCTCCAGATGCCAGAAGGCTACACTGGGCAGCCAGATGCGGCCTGCCACCAAGTCCCAGGCAAGGCAAGATGGCACACAGCGCTGTTTCGTGACCTGTTTGCCAGAAAAAACCCACGAAACAATAAATGACCAGGTCTGGACAGAGACGCGTGCTGCGGGGGTCTCGCCCGCCGCACGATGCGGGTGACGGCGGGAGCAGCTGGGGAGGCGACAGCGGCGACCCGGTGCCAGGTGTGCGGCAGGGCCGGCCGCAAACCCCTTCCTGCGCGCCCCGACGTCGGCTGGGGAAGGGGGACCTCGCACCTGCTC
>JAVJGI010000036.1:1172741-1194580 GCA_035590275.1 Ibycter americanus
AGCGCCGCCATTTCGCGGTGGGGGCCGTGGGCCCGCGCGGCTGGGGGCCACCGCCGCTTCCCAGCCTCTGACCCCCTGGGCACAGTCCCCATGCAGGGGCAGCCGCCTTGCCCAGCCCTCCAGCCTGTCACCACCCGGTGTCCCCAGCAAACACCTTCCCCCCAGCAGCACAAGGCAGCACCAAGGCAGAAAAAGGTCAGTTGTTCTGCCATTCCTTTTTAATTAACGCTCATCGCTCTAGCGGGATGTCATACCAGAGGGCTGTGGCTTGACAGAAGACTGCTCCTGTGGTCTCCAGCAGGCATTGCCATGCAGAGAGGGAAATGTCACCTCAGCAAGGGGTACGGGCAAGCCCCGAGCCGGTACCGGGAGCCAGTGAGGGGAGCGGGGCAGAAAGGGGGGGGACGCTGCCCACTGCACCAGGGCTTCCTCCAGGCCACTGTTAGCCACACCATGGCTCACACCTTTCTCATGTGTAATGGACACAACCAGCTGAGACCCACCAAGATAAACCTTACCCGGCTGCCATGGAGCAACCTGCAAACCCAGCCCACCCCGTGCACCCCATCCTTCTCCTCAGGCTCGGCACCATGGCCGCTGAAGGGATGTTAACCCAGCAGCTGGGACAGCCTGGTGGCCTTGGGCGCTGAGCGGGACAGGGGACAGCATCCATGGCAATGCAGAGCCATGAACCATGTGAAGAGACAAATTAAAAAAAGGGAAGCATGAATTGGTACAGGAAAATAACTGAGCCACTTCAGGGAAATTACTGCACTGTAGTAGGAAGGAACAGGAACCTGCTGTCTGACCAGACACACTTTCTCTTACAATCTTTTTGGTTTCCTTATCATTGTTATTGCTTTTCTCAAGTTTGCTTCCACCGTCTCAACACCACCGGCATAACAATTTTCCTAGAGCTCTACACAGAGTCTACAGGCTCTGTAAAGAAAGCAGCCAGGGCACAAGACCACTCCGTTATTGTACTGCACTGTAAATTCATGTCCCATTTACTTTTTTCAGCCATACCCCTGTCTTGTGGCATAACTTGTTCCGAGCTTACTTGAAGCTTGGTAACATCATAACAAGCATACTTAAATTGGCTCATCTTTTACTGGGTTCACATACAATCTTTCTGTTTGTACACAAGCTCCTATGCTCCTTTATGAAGGGATCAGCTCTATAATCTCTTCTCAAGAAAATCAAGCAGCAAATGATTTGGGAAGCTAAAGTCAAGTTGTACAATTACGTATCCCTAAAAAAGGAGGAGAGAAAAAAGAAAAGTATTATATTAGTTTATGCCACACTCCCAAGAAGGGCTTTGAGAGCCAGGTATTTCTGAACTCTGCTTACCTTTCTTGTGATGATCTCAGGATTTTTGATCTCAAATAGATTAAGCCCTTTGCTGTTCATCAGTGAAGTCAAAGCTGTTCCAATCTCTATGGAATCAGTAAACCCATCCAGTTACAGATACAGCCATCCCGGCTTGCTGCTCGTCATGTACTGCAGCCTTTTGTTTGCCTGTTGCCAAAAGCTAATTGTGCCTCAACGCCCCATGACCTTTGGCCTGACAGAAAACTTGCTTTTCCTTTGTCCCAGCCATTTACAAAGGGTTCCCCACTCCCCAAGTGAATCCAGCAGAAACTTGCATCAGTAATGTAGTTCCCCCCCTCAGCTGTCAGGGTTATTGATGTATTTTGTCAGTGTTTAGCTTTAGGAGATCTGACCTTAGATGCTTTATGGAGTGGGTTGGCACTTCCCCAAAGGGAAAACTCACTTGAAATCACTTCTTGGATCCCAACAACTGAGATCATCGTGTGCAGGAAGTTTCTTATGGATGGGTCATTCTGAAAGCCAGAAAATTCATACAAAAATAATTTAAAGACAACATTTAGCCACAAATGGCCTAGAGAATACTTTCTTAGGACTTACCCCACTTGGATCAGCTGTGCATTTAAAGACTTTAAACTCTATCCTGAAGGGAAGGAAAAAACTCATTAAGGGCTGGAGAGATCCTCTTTTTGTGCTGTGTTCAGACATAAGCTAATAGAGGCAGTGAAACCCACAAGAGACCACAGTACCAACCTGGAGTCCAAAGGGTACAAAATGAGTTTCTTTTCCACGTAGGCAGCTTGGACAGTGACTGTGATTTCCTGCACAGATATGAATAGCAGGGTTGAGACGTAGCTCATCTTGCCTTATAGCATGGAGTTGCATTTGGACATTCTGGTTTATTTTCTATGACCCAAAGTTCAACATTCTTCTGGCTTTACCTCCAGGTATTACTAGAGAAGGTCAGCATTTTCCTTCTCCATTTCAATGCAATGAACTCCCCCCTGATGCCCACAGCCTCAGCCTGGCTCATCCACAGGACTGATGCTTTTGCCATTTTGTGAACCAAATCCTGCATTAGGAAGGAAATGGTTATGTAGAGCGTTGGTTCCCAATGACCATCCATCTCACAAGGAAAGATAGCAGACTGGGTGTGGAGAGAACAGTCCCAGCGGTAGCCAGGGCTACCACAGGCACTCTCACCATGCTGTCTGCATTTGTAACCAAATAAAAAATAAAACAATCTCTGAATTCTGGCCATTTAGGCTCATTTTCTTGCTTTTTCCTGTATGCAAACATTCACTTAAAAGGAGCATTTTGTGATCCAGTTGCAGGTCATAACCAGGAGACTGGCAAGCCAGAAGCAGATCACATCCTGAGCGCCACGATTTTAGGGACCACCTTTAGCTCAGTGCTTCTGAAGTCCCACTAGCAATTTGTTTCAAGATACCCTGGAGAACAAAAAAGAGCCATGTGTATTGCCCAGTAACACCCTGCTAAGGTGGGATACTTGCAGAGGGAAGGAGGGCATTATTCTTGATTACAGCTTAACCCTTTAAAGAGTGTGGTCTACCCTCAGGCAGGGATTTGCTTTTGTGCAGTGTTTAGCATCCATACCAGCCCATAATTACAAGACTGGACAAACATACTGATTGCTTGCCACGTTACCCATGACAGCAAGGCTGTTGGGCGTTTTGTTTTTTGTTTGGTTGGTTGGGTTTTTTTGTCTCCTTAGATTCAGTATAAAGCAGTTTGGGGTAAAACACAGTGTAAGCAGGAACTTTTGTACAGGCACACATAGAGGAAAAGGTTATATGTTGAGCTTTGCATTCTTCAGAGCTGTATCCTCATTTCAGTAGACAGCCATCCTCCAAGTGGGGCCAGAGCCAGAGTTTGGGAACGAGGAGATTTCAAAACAAATACATTCCCATGGTGCCTTAATTCTCTCCTAAAATACCTCAGCTAAAGGAGTTTCACTGTGTCTGATACAGGTTAGTGGGGGCTCAGAGCTTTCCACTGCTTTTACCCCCCTGCATACCAGCGATGGGCTGGCCTAATAGAGGCAGCTTTGAACCAGGACAGTCACTATCGTCTTTCCCAGGGGAATGTTGAGGGAATAGATGGGACTGTTAAAAGGAACTAATGCGCCTTTTCCACCTCGCATGCTTTACCCACCCACCCTTCCCAAAGGGCTCCATGTCATTACTGTCCCTGCACACCAGAAGCAGTCCAGACTCAGGACAGAGCCTGTCCCAAGGTCTTCACAGTCAGAAGCAGCAAGAACTAACCTTCTCCATGTACAGAACCATCAGGGACTCTTCTCCTGCAGAAAGGGTGCTGACCTCCACTGCTACCAAAGACTTCACAACTGTCCCTTCAGGCTGAAGGGAGATTTGGGGATGGGCAAGACTCCACACCTTGGCCACAGAGTCATTATAAGCGGTGCCTTGAAAAATCTGGTCAAGTAAAGAAGAACAGAAGAGTCAGGCTTTTCCTGTACCACATCCCAATTTCATGCAAACTTGCCACACAGCTGCATCCCTTTTGTAGTCCCCAATTCCTCCTCCAGTTCACATAAGCCCAATAACCCAGCCAAGTTTCACTGAAGCTGTGCCAGCATGGATAGTGCAGAAATCCTCCTTGCAAAGCACAAGTTTCTCCATCAGCCCCTGGTTTTCCCCATCAGGCCCACCCAAGACTCAAGCTGTTGAGGGAAGGACACAAGATGTTACAGTGCAACAGAATCCAGTTGAAAAATTCCTCATTTGACATAAAACGCTCTGAATAGGAGCAAAAATTACCATCTGCACTGCCTTCCGCTGCGCTTCTGTGTCTTCCATTTCAAACAGCGCCTTCAGAAACAAACCAGAAATAGATCGTAGAAAAATGAAAGACAAGATTATGGTCAGCCCCAGTGCAGGCTGAATGGGCCAGAGTGCTGACAGGTAGCTTGTGGCCTGTTCAGAGGCATGGCTGAGTTCCAAGTTCACCGCTTTTCTACTTCAGTACTCCCACAGATAATCCTGTCAATTCAGAAGACAAGTTTTCTGCCAGCTGGTGTTATCATTCTAAGGGGTAACACTACCTGGTAGCACATACTTGCTAAGAAGATACTGATTTCTAACTAGGATCACATGTAGTGACTGTCTATAGACTTCTATCTTCCACAGAAACTAGCTCTCACCAAAAAACATTCAGAGAATTTTTTTACTCTCTCCCCAAAGTATGTTGTATGAGCTAAGGAGAGAACCACCCCTGAAATCACCTGCAGCTTCTCCCCTCCGATGGTCAATACCAGCCGCTTGTCTAAGAAAGCTGCCAAAGCCAGAGCATTGAGGTTGTGTTCGGACAGCCAGAAGTAGAGCATTCGGGACTCGGTCAGCAGCGATGGGGAGAAAACAGAGTCACTGAAGACATCGGAGTAGTTCTTGTACAGGACAAGGCCCTTTAAAGAAAAGCAAGCATGTTGGCCACAACCAGCAGTAGGGAGACAGGACCAAGTGTCAATACCTGCATTTTCATTGCAAGGTGAAGACCTGGCTGGCTGGCCTCAGAGCAGAGTGCAAGCTGGGTGAAAGGCTGGCGTCGGCCCATGCTGCAGGCTTACCTTTGGCTGCAGCTCTGCACAGCAGCAAGGGACCAGCCCCTCTCAGCCCTCCAGTGAACATCAGCAGAAAACCTTTGGTCTCTGAGCACCCTGGGTTACTTTACCTTGTGATGTGATTCTAGGTAATTAGCTTTTATTAAAGGAACCGATGCAAGGGAGATATCAACACTGATATCCTCATCCCGGACAAAGTTTGCTGCGGGAAGAAAACACAAAAACCTCACACCAGAAATATGACCTTAAGCAGAGCTTGCAACAGTCACTTTCAGGACTTGCTGCAGGTGATTGGGATACAGGGATGGGACTGGTGGGTGTGTCCCACTCCTTTGCGTGCTAGTGCTGATCCTGCTACTGCTCACTGTCTCAGTTTTTCCACTGGGAAATAGGGTAATTGCTCTGAGTTTCTGCTCCTTTTCCCTGGTATGTGGGACTGGGAACCGTGGGAAAATCTTCAACAGGCAGATACAGATGCTGTAATATCTCAGCCCCAATACTCCAATGCATGCTCCTGCTCTAGCTAACATCAGTCCTTCTGCAGCTATCCTGTACCTCTGGTCATTACACACAATGAAGAAGAAATACCTTATGAACTGAAACGTGCATTTCAGCCAGTGCAATCACCCTTAAAAAAATCAACCCGATGCAGAAAATTCAACACAACATCGCTAAGGTTTATTTTGCTGTTGCCTGAGGGCTTGGGATCCCATACAGATTTTCAAAGGACTTTTTTGATGAATGTGGCTACTGACCTGCTGGGGCTCAAATGTTAAAATTTGCACATAAAAAAAAGAAAACAGAAAATCAAGGATATTTACCGGCCAGATCATGTACAAAATCTGCTAGCATCTGGGCAAGAAAATTGATTTCGTTGCACACCTACAAGAGGAAAAGAGGGGAAGAACTGAAGGCAGGGGGTAGGATTTGGGGTTGTGGAGCAGAGCTGGCCTCACGGTGAAATCTAGGGGCTGTTGGTCAGAGTCCGGCACCATCAGAGATTCCAGTGTCAGCACAGCCTCTCACCTGGTCCAAGCTGGGGGTTTTTGTGGATTCCATTTGTCTAATTTTTTGCAGGCACTGAAGTTATATTGCTATTATCTTGTGGGCACATGTGAGCAGAGAAGTGCCTAGCATACAAACCAACCTTTCCTCCATCCACAGGCAGTGGCTGATCTTACCTCACTCTTGAGAACAAGCTTCAAGGTGAAGGAGATGAAATCTGTGAAGAGCTGCTTCAGCCAGCCCGGTCTGCATAAGAGAGGGAGCACAGTCAAGGACCGCCCAGTGGTCCCCACAGTGGGTGACACTTGGGCTGAAGCACTCGGGGACCAGCAGTGGGGCAAGTGAAGCCTGATTTTGAAGGGGGACAGACTCACTCCTTGTCTCCTTGGAGATGAAGCGTGAGTTTGTGGAAAGTCAGGTAGCAGTCTGAGGCATCAGCAGCCACTTGGTCCCTCTGGCACACTGCATGGGATAAAAGGAAAAAAAAAAATCACTAACTTGCCTTGGAGATGAGGAGGACAAGTGCACTTCGCAGACACTGCAGACCTGGAGCAGGGCACCACTGCACAGGGGCAGCCAGAGTTCCCCATACCTCTTGTGTGATGTTTCCAAAAGATACAGGACCCCGCAAAGTCAGGGCAGATGGGCTACCTTGCACCTCAACAGGGGGCTTCTGCTCAACAACTCCCGCTGAGCTAGTCTACTGGCCACCTTTCTTCACACTTAATTTGGATACCTGCCAGCTTTGCTGGCTCCTGTCATCAAGGACAGTGTTGTCCCCTAACATCACCCAGGAGAACCTGGGCAGTATGTGCAACCCACACACTGGAGCGGGGAGGGAATTAAGTCGTATTGTAAAGAGTTTGGAAATTGCAATATACTGTCATTGAGAGCTTCATGATGCTCTCCCTCTGGGACCTTACCAGGAAAATGTGTTTTGAGGCAGGAAAATTATTTTGAGGCACATATGATAATCCACATCCCTCTCATCCCTTATGGGAAGCAGAGAGGTGTAGTTTGCCTCTGCCCCTTTCTAATCCAAGTCCATTGACCTTGCCAAGGAAGAGGCTTCATTTCCCAGAGCACACCTGGGGCCTTGACCTGGAGACAGCTGAAAAAGTGGACTAAAGGAGGTTCAGATGTCCTGCACCAAAGCCCTCATTTGGCTCACTCTTTCAAAACATCCCTGTGGTTTTTTCAAGTCATGCTGAACAACAGAACATGAAAAGCTGGTCCGAAAGAGAGTCTAGAAGGCCAGACTGTTCTTCACTTGCTGCTAGTGTAAATCAGCATTTGCTGAAATGATTTATACCAACTTCCTCTGCTTGATCCTTTAAAACTATGAGGTCTTCAAGGGCCACATTGTCTGCCACCCTGGGCACACAACAGGGTAGGAGAGACCCACCTCCAGCCTCCAGATGCCATCCAATCCCCACAGAGGTGAGCAGAACCAGCCCTGGCTCACTGCCCACCACCCAGTCTGTCCTGCTGCTCTGGAGGAAGCACACACACAGAGACCCCTGCAGCTAGCAATCCCCAGCTGTTACTTACTCAGTTTAATGTTTATCTGGAGGTCAATGGAGGACTCTATTTCAAAATCAACAGAATGAAAAAGCTGCAAACTGTAATGGCAGAAGAGAGGACATTTAGCAACCTGTGCTGCAAGCAGCTTCTTCCTGACCACACGTGAGCCATGGAGTGGGTTTTATAACACCTCTCACATCAGTCCTTGCACTGCGGTGTGCAAAACCCCAGCATGCAGCAGCCCACCTCAAATACTCTGGCTTTAAATCATTGCAAAGCATTGCCTCAGCAGCACTTCGGTGAACAGGAGCATTAAGCCCCTTTTTCCCCCCCCACTCAGTTTATGGGGCAGCAAAGGAGAGGGAAGAAGTCAACTTGTATGCTTGGGCCATCTTGTCTTCTCAAGCAAGGGGTGACAGTGGGGATGGAAAGGCAGAAAGCAAGGTGAGAAGAGCAGTAAAGGGGCTGAGCAGTGCTGCTAGTGTATGAAATGTTGTCCTGCTTAGGCTGAAAGCAATGCTGCCATTGCTAGAGAGCCAAAGGAGCACAGCCCCTCCACATCAACTCGTGCTGTGGCCCAGTCCTGTCTGTGGGCAGCAGCCAGCCCTCAGGTACTTACAACCAGGCCCCAGCGTAGCCATAGGTCAGGGTCCCTTTGAAGGAGGCAGTCACATTTTTAATGGCAATGTAAATGGCATCATTCTCCTTGAGCTCCACCTCACTCTGCTCTATGGACAAGTCATTGACCTGGATGCTAGAAACAACAGAAACCCAGTTTGTCCCCAACCACAGGGCTGTTTTCTGTGACCAGGCAAGACAGGTTTGCTCCTGAGGACATGGGGTCTTCAAGGGGCCTGTGCCAACTCCAGACACAGGAGATTAGCAGGTCACGGGGGCCACACACAAGGACAACAGTGCTTTTGCTCAGCCTCAGTGCACTGCTCCTTCCTTGCAATGTTTGGATATGAGGAAGGGGTAATGCTTACACAGGAAACAGAGCAATGTGCTGCAGAAATAGCCCCATTTTATTGCAGTGCTCTGTGCCACAGCAGGAAATACATCCTGCATTTGCACCATTGCATTTGTTGTCCCCAAATAAGAATTAATAACTTGTTTGCCAAAGTGCGACCAAGTGACATCCTGCTGATGAGGGTGGCTGTGGCAGCCCTCACCAAGTCCCCTCTGCCACTCAACATGGCATGGGCACCACCTGTCGGCAATGGGCCCCAGGAGCTCCAGCCTGCAGGGGCAGAGCTCCCCATCCCCGCTGTCAGAGATACGCTCTACATGGTGCACTGCTGTCTGCCCAGCAAGCTGGAAAAACTCTTCAATAATACATCAGCAGCCTAAACCTTCACATGCTAGTTGCCTGTATGACATAGGTCAGAATGTGTCTGCCCCAGCCCAGACCTTTGCTTTCACCAGGAACTGCTGGATCAAAGCTCCCTCCAAGGCCAGTTCCCATTCCCCTTCGTCAGCCCATACGTCCCCTGGCCCAGAGACACAGAGATACTCACTTGGTCAACCCGTAAGCCACCTTGCCAAGGAGCCGCATGGACCTTTCCCCAGTGATATTTGGGAATCTGGCATTTCTGAATGCAGCTTGGATGACCTGTGCTGTTTCCTGGTTCACTGTCAGTGGAAGAAAAGGACAAAGATACCAAACTGCATAGTCTGTCTCATGACTGCAAAGCTGGGTCCGCACCCTGGATTAAAGCACTACAGAAGAGCTTTATCCAAGGCATTTCGATTAGATTAAGGAAGCACTAGAAGTAGCTTCAGTATAAATTAGGAAATAAAAATTCCTTAACTTTAACAGCTGATGGCAGCTGGGAACAGCAGCTGTGTGGATCAACTGTCACCAGCAGGGCTGGCTCCAGGGAACAGAGCCTAGCTGTCACACACCTCACCTGCACCTTAGGGATGGATTTTGGAAAGGCCAAGGCTATGCTGATCCTTACGCTGCACAAACTGTTGGCTTTACCCCACTGCTTTCCTCTGCTGCTTGCTTGCTTGTATTGCAGACAGCTGTTGGGTCTCCAAAGGAAAACTGAGATTCAAGTTTCTGTACCCATTTTCCTAATGTTATCCAGCCCATTCCAGCCTTCACCTCAGGCTCAAGCTTGTACAGGATTTTTTCCTTCCAGAAATACCCTCTCTTATTTTGGCCCAGCATCATCTGCATGTACCACTGTCAGAGGGGATGGGACAGAGCTGTTCCCACCCTTTGCAGAAGCACTGTTCTTCCCCCACCCACAAAGCCCCCAGATCCTTGCAAATACACCCACAGCAGCAGAGAACTCCTGTTTTTCCCCTTCTGCACACCAACCCCAAGAGATGAGATTGCAGCGAGGTGAGACATCAAACACATTTGCGCTATTTCTTCCATCACGCCAGCCCCCAGTGAGGAACACTGCTGAAAGTTTGGGCTAAGGAGAGGGGTTGGGGACCATTGTTGTGCCTGTTCAATTCAGATGCCCATGCTTTAATCCGTGCTCCCAGGCAGGTGTTAATACATCCTACTAGATAAACAGTTTCCACAGGAGCTGGGGAAGCAAGAAACCCCCTCACGTGGCTGATCTACCAATACTTTCTCCTGGTGGAGAGGGAGGAAAAGCAGCCCCATACAGCAGGTACTTACACAGCAGTGCTGCAGGCTTGGTCATCCTGCAGACGATCCCTGTGACCCTGTAAGGGAAGGGGCCAAACTCACAGGCTGCTGATGTGTGGACAAGCACTAGCAAGATCCCAAAGGTCTCCAGCTTCATCCTGCCAGCACAAAGCATCTTCATCCAGAGTGGAGAGTGCCAACAAGACCAACTGATTCCTGACTGTGACAAAGGCTGCTTTCATACCTCCAAGCAGAGCTCACTCAAAGCAGGACATGACCTGCTTCCTCTGGTTATCAAAACTCATCACACATTTCCTAATCTTCCCATAGTTTCCTTAACACTCTTCAAGTCACACGCTGCCTTCCTCCCACAGCAGGCACTTGGGCTGCAGGACTTTGTGCCTCTGCCAACACCGCTTTAACTCAGGACATGCACACATCGAGGCAGGTGAAGAAAGCTGGGGGGGGAGATGGAGATGGGATAAAGTCAAGGGAGCAGCCTTGCACTCTGCCTCCAGCCAGTTCATCATTTGCTCTTCACACAGAAATATTCCATATTTTGCATTCCTGCAGTAATTTCCCAGCAAAGTCCTGTTCAAAAGGTACCTACATTATTAACTGCTCCCCTTCCACTGATTTTAGGCACATGACAGGGAAACTGAGGCATGCTCCTGGAAAGGGAGACCCTCCTGCTACCCCTGGAAAGCTCCCTGACCACAGGGTTGGGATGCTGTCCGTGTCCTGGCTGGATTTGTGGGCCACCTTTGGTTTGCCACCTTTCAGATGGGGAAGGACCCACTAAGCTGGAGCTCTTTATGCACCTAGCCTCTCAGCTGCTATTTGGGAAAAATTAAAAACCCAAGTTCACATCCACTCCTTGTGCACACCTGCCCTGCATGCCACTATCCCCACACACCCCTGTTGTGGTGCTGGGGCCCATCCCAAAACAAGCTCCAGGACAAAATAGAGTGAGGTTATTTCAGCAGTGAGGCTCACAGCAGCTCCTATGAACCATTTCACCAGCAAAGACTGATGCAGAAGGAAAGGCAAGATCTTGGCAATGCCACAGGAGCCCCCAGGTGAGAAAAGGTGTCAGCTTGCCTCCCCTCCCTGGCAGATGCCTTGCCCTCCCTGCACCAGCTGAGCACATTTCCTCCAGGGAGCCCCCGCCATCCAGCAGCCCCCACCCTGCCGTGCTGTTTTCTTCCTGAGTTGAGAAAGTGAATGGCCTTGGGTACCCCACGGGAGGCACTCACGGTCACTGACCTGCTGAGGGAAACCAAGCATCTGCAGGCTTCCTACAGACTTCTCCAGGCAAACTGCACAGTGGCCCAGGAGAGGCTGCCTGCTGCAAGCCAATACTGCATTATAAATGGACAATTAAATGTTGGAAGAATATGTAAAGACAGCAGGTGTCTGACCAGCATAGCATCCACATGGCAGCCCAATCCCATCATCTCAGCTGCCCAAGCATACTGGCTGCCCTGGCTAGGAGGCCTCTTCATAGGGCAGCTCCAAAGGGCATAGATGTGTTGCAGAAGGATTTAAATTCAAGAGGCTTTAATCTTGTAACAGCTCTGGTAGCTGTCCTTCAGCTCATGGCTCTCACATGCCCAGCCCTCCACAGCAGCTCACAGTTCAGGAGATGGTGGTGACCAAGACCCAGGATGAGGGGTACGCCAGGCACCACGGCACTGAAATGAGCAGTCAGACAGTTCTGCTGGGTATAACATGAGCACATCTGCCTGCATCCTCAGCATAGCTTTCAGCAGAGGGACACACTCCCAGTTATTGCAGGGGACAAACTCAGGAGTGTTGTGCGTACTTTAAGTTTTACTGGAACAAATCTGGAGGAGACACTGCAGGCAAGCAGCCTCACTGAGGCTGGCATCAGTTACTGTAAATGAAAGCAGAGCAGGACCCAGGAGGCCACAGTCATCCCTCTGCCCAGGGCAGCAATTCCTACCAACATGAAGGAAAGAGCAGACAAGAGCATTTTGATACAGGGGTATTTGCCACTGGTGTCCCAGGGTAGATAAGGGCAGAAAGACCAAGAACCCAGACCCAGTGTGTGGTCCTGGTATATCTAGTACATTTACAGGCCCAGGCCCCTGCCCCATCACCACTTCAGAGGCTGCTGCTGGCAGACCTGAGCTGAGAGCAAGGGAGGACAGGGGACTGCCGGGCATTGACCTCCAGTGAGAACAGGAAGGCTGGAGACTTTCTGCCTACAATAGCAAAAGCACACAGAATGTGAAGATGCTGCAAGCATCCCTGCCCTGGAGTGACCAGGCAGAGGCCAGGGTAGCAGAGACCCAGTAGCCCAACCTCCTCCCAGTGCAAGGTCAGGCTAGCAGGAGGCAGGTCAGATTTAAAAACCCAAAGAAAGGCTAAATGTGGTTAGCAGGAGGCAGAGCAGGCTTTAAAACCCAAAGAAAGGTTAATGCCCAAGCTGCTATGTAGTGCTTGCAAAGGGGGTGCTGGAAGATGTTTTGACAAATATTTGCTATGTAAAGCTTTATGAGGGCTATGCACGTACACACGTGCTTACCACCTTGCTGGCAATTGTCCTGTAACTGGGGTTGTTTTTCTCCATGCTATCCAGAGCGGAGGTACACCACAGTGCCATTAATCTTTGTGCCGCATTGACCCAAACATTCAGTGTTACCCTGCAGCTGCTTCCTGAGATAGCCTTCCAGGTAGCCTGGCTGCACTCTGTTCCGAAAGCAGGATGGGCTCCAGCACCACCTTCAGCACTCACACAGCACATCAGCCCCAGGATGGCAGGAGGGTGAGCCCAAAGCCAGCTGCTCCCATCTTGCAGCAACCCCAGTGGTCAGCAGCACAATGCCCTGGTCAGCCCCACACACCCAGCACCAGCCCTTGGAGCCCACCACCACATGCCTTGCATCGTCCCACATTGTGCTGTCAAGCCCCACCAGCAGGAATCTGGGCTTGAAGAGAGACTCAGCTTTGAGGAGAGGTCGATTTCTTACAGTTAAAAATTATGACCATGACAGGCTTGGATGTTAGGCAGCAAATAAATTCATGAACTCCTGTTTGTGAAATGCAAGATTTCAACAGGCTGTCACTTTGTAAACCACCCACAAGGGTTTTTTGAACAATGAAGTTTCACATGGTTTTCCACAAAATTCTCCTGCAACCAACCCAGCTTCTCCTCTTCCCTACATCATCATCCATAACAACCTCCAAAAACCCCAAAATAAGCTGGCACACACAGATCACCCTAGGTCAGCTGAGGCTGCCAAGGGCAGCTAGGTCAAAGCCTGGAAGAGCAGCCAGCTGTTTTGTGCAGCAGCAATCCTGCACTGCCAAATCTAGACTGAAGAAGCAGCAAATACAACTTTCAGTGCTAATATAAGAAATCTGGGTTGTTCTTCTGTAGCACAGACCACTGAGCAGACAAGACCTGGGCCTAGAATCAGCATCTCCCAACACTCACCCAACCCTTCTCGGCAGGCAGCTGAGCACTAATGACCTCAAGCCTCACTGCAGGCTGTGACCCTGGCTACACACCAGGCCTGTTTACCTCCACAGGATCATTGCATTTGATATTCAGGCAACATTACATACTAGCTGACATTTCAAGAGCTGTTCTTACAAAAGAGAGGGGCTGGGATGAGGTACAGGTGCAGTCAGCATGTTTGGGAATAGCCCTGGGGTGGCTCCAGCTGGCTTCACATGTCTCCAGGGAGACCCTTTGGATGCACAGCTCTGCAAATCCCACCTGCCTCACAGCTGGAAACGGCTCACAGGAGAGACCAGAGGGGAGCTGTAACACTCCACTGGGCAAGTGCACAGCTGTTGGGATGTCCCCAACTGCTGAGAACACGGACAATGAGGATGTGCACAAACAAACCAGCTCTTTGGAGAAAAGGAAAGCCACACACAGCCCTCAGCTATCTGCTCCGCAGCAATCTCATTCCTTGAGACTCACATTCCATAAGTTGAGGACAGGAGCATACACTTGGTGGTAAACAGGACTTCCATAACTCAAGTAAGGAGCCTGTGAGAAGTTTCTACAGCAAGAAGAATAATGCTTGAGAAAACAAGCTGGACATTTCTCCCTCAACTTGTTTTCCAGCAAGGACAGATCCGCTCTTAGCTGCTGGGAAGCTGCCAGAAGGTATCAGATGACAAAGCCACAGAGAAGCTGTTTTAATTCTGCTGCTCATTTTGCCAGTCCATGGATCATCACCACCTGCACAAACCCCCTGCTTTCAGGGAAATCCTGCACAGCACACCCACAGATGAAAAAGGTATGTCGGCTGCAGCTGGGTGCACTGGTACATTTGCATGCAGCTGTGCTTGCATGAGGGCTTAAACTAGCAGCAGAATCACACAGCCTGAAGCACCAGCAAAGACAAGCCTGGCTTCCTAAACCCACACCCTCAAGTGCCTCAAGGCACTTAGTTCTCTGAAACTTCTGCCCCAGCACAGGGTCATGCTAATGCCAGAAAACCTCTCTGGGATTCCCACACATCCAGCAGCCTTGCTCTGGAAGTTTCAAGGCTCTTTTTCCTGATGTCTAACCTGAATTCCCTCAACCAGTTTAAGGCCCACACTCCTCATCTCACCAACAGCTGGCACACAGGCTATATCCCCTTCCTTGGCATCACTATTTATATATCTGTTTACATTGCCCTTCCTCTAGGCTGAGCTGCCTCAGAGTTCCTTCCACTGCTCCCGCACCAGCCACACCACGTTCCCAGCCCCACACACCATCAGGCTGGCTCAGAGCCCCCAGCCAGGCACAGCACCAGCAGCTGCCCCTGCAGAATTACACAGCATTTACCCTCCTGCTTGTCCAGTGTCCTCAGCTGTAGTCACAGCTTCCCTCTACCCCAAAGGCAGAGCTACACATGTCACTAAGCCACTAAGGAAACATTCTCTAAGGCCCAGGAGCCTCACCACATCTCTCCAGTGGCATTAACTATGCTTAATTAGTTTTCCAGCTAATTTTAAACCAATCTGCCCACTTGTGGGAGTAGCAAAAGCCTCAATACAACAGATGTTTTGCTGTGACTTCTCAGATGAGAAATTTCACAAGAAATCCAGCACTCTGTGCTTGTTGCCTAAACTGTACCGAAGCAGTTTATTTCTGGCTGCCAAGAAATACCCTCTCCTCCAGAGAGGGACCCAAGCACATCTTGGTTGATTTAGGCACTTTGCTGAGACACTTGAGTGATGATTAGGTACACACCCTGGGAAAAAATCCACCATCCACAAGAAGTGCTGAACACAGGCAGACTTGCCACTAGCAAAGCAAGAGAGGACACTACCTCCAAGAACATCCTCAAAGGCTTATGCAGAACATACCTGAAGTAAGAAAACTCACCTCCTCTCCAATTACTTCATTCCAAATATTTAAAGACTCCATTACTAAATTTTAATGACTGTCCTGCTCATCCTCCCCAAGTCTCCAACAAACTGAAGATGTGGCACAAACTACTCGGCAAGAAGCTCAAAAAGGAAGCTTAGTGATGTGCTTTTTGGCTTTGAACAAAATTAAACTTGCTACTGCAGCTAACACCAGCAGTGTCTCACATCAGCCTGATCTGAAGTGGCAAGATCAAACATTACCAGTTATGCTGGTACAAACAATTGTACCAATTCACATATGTTAGCCTTGACTAGACACTCCTAAACAGTTCTGCCAACTGCAGGTAGCATTGAGGGAAAGCATTTCAAGTTTCACAAGTGGCTGTTGTTCCTAGAGAGCACATTTCAAGCCAAGTTAAATCCCAAGCCAAGACAATGCATTACAATGCCACCAAGAGTCACATGCTGAGCTTAAGGGGTCAAACTCCAAACCTTCCAGATTCCTGCAGAATTACCTGCATCAAGATGCCCATGTCCTTTGTACCAGCAGCTTTCAGTGAGCAAACGCAAGCTACAAGCTATCCAAGGCACTTTAAATGCTGAAGGTTGCTGAAGAATATGGTTAGTCAAGGAGATCAGTTTAAGGTTCTGCAAGCACCTTTTCCCCTCATATACCAATTCATTCATCATGATTTTCCAATAAAAACAAGGTGAGAGCACATCCTGTGCTTTGCACAAGTAGTCTTCTGATTGCTGTACCGTTACACAAGTATGGATATAAAAGCCTGCAAACTTTATTGGAATCAAAGCCCTTAACCATATTAAAAATTAAAAGGAACACAACAAAGTAATACAAGAGTTGCTCTGGAGTGAGAATGCATGGAAGTTGAATACAGGCATTAGACTGCTTTAACTTTGCATCCAAAAGCAGTGAAGTTTACATCTTGCATAAATTCTTGCTAGACCTGAACATAATTTTGACCTGAACATTCAGTTTGGCAACATGAATTTTAGCCTGCAACTCCACCTAGGCAACTGCTTAAAGAGGTCACTGTCTTACAGTCCTCCACTTCATCCAACAAGGAAATTGCACTATAGATCCTTCACAGGAAAGTATTTACACAGAATATTTAAGCTATTGTTGAAGCAACTTAACAATAGATCTTTCCTAAAAATCTGCTAATGCACATCTAGCATTTTTTTGAGATCCTACACTCAGTGTAATTTAAATAGCATTTGAAACATTCCAACAGGAATCACATTGCACAGAAGAAGCAATTTGCTTCTCTAACATTTTTGCACACCTGCTTAGAGCCTGTGCATTTAGTGCACGAGTTTACAATGCCAGACCTCTACATAGGTACCTAATAAATGCTACAGAACAAAGTTCTTTGGAATGAGAGCAAGCATCTTGTCTTAAGCTTAAGGCTTCTTGCAGCTTCATTTGCTTGGTCAGTGAAAGCCAGAGGAAGCACCATCTGCTTTCACTCCTCATTTGGAACTGGTAATGATGTGCCTGGATAGACTAAGCCCATTGCAGTTTCAGACCAGCAGACTGGTGACAAGTCAGTTGCGGGTCACTCCAGGCCCTTCTGGAAGGAGGGATGCAAAGAAAGTCTTGAAAAAAACCCATGCTGTGCTCATAAACGAAGGGTTCATCTGCTGCAATTCTTGTCGAACTTGTCCCTCATCAGGAGAGGCCTCAGATTCATCTGCTCTGCCTGCATTTTCCCCCTGTCAAAATAAAGGATATTTGGTAGATGAGGTCATTTCACAAATGCATTAGAAGAATCAGGTGTCAAACTGTATTACCCAGATGTCACTGTCAGAATACAAAAAGCTCACAAGTATCTTCAGACAACAGCCAAAATCAAAAAACCAAGCTGCACACTAGTACTAGTGGTTAACTCATGCTGTGCATCCAAGAACACCATTTAGGACAAACATGAAGCACCAGATCAGGTGAACTAGGTATGTATTTACAACTGATTAATTTTCACTGACACCAACTAGAAGTGTCAGCTTGAAACGCAAGCCTCCGATTGCTGATATACTCAAATCCTACCACTGAGGTACTGTCTAAACCCTGTCTTCAGTTAAGACCTGTCCAGCCTGTGACCAACCACTCTCCATTGCAGCATCCAAAAGGACATCAGCATCTGAAAGGTAACATTCAGCCTGAAATATTTTGTAGGAGAGGAATTAGCTACACCAAAGGAGGACTCAGGCTGGCAATTATTCCCCCGTAGAAAATAGTTTCTAACAAAAAGCTTAGCTAAAAGCTTTTGCTATTACATGTAATTAGTAAACTGAAAGTAAAACTTCACAGGGTTTCACACTCATGATTTAAAAAAATAGCAAGACAATACCTGTAAGTTATTGTTCTGGTCTTGGTTTAGAGCAGCTTGAGGAGGAACATTGCCTGGGAAGGGCTGAACTGGTCTTCGCCTAAATGGAAGCCATCCAACATGGTGCCTGGGAAAAGCAGGAAGATTTTTATTAATACTGCTTAAACATTACTCCTCCTGTTACCACCACAGTTCAAGTAACATCTGAGAGCTCAGAGCTGCAGACAGTGAGTTTGGCATATTAAGGTCTCTTCCTGCCCTGAACCACTAAGTACTTTCAAAGCCTCCTGTTAGCAGCAAACCACAACATAGGAGGGGAAGACTGAGCATCTGCTCACACTCAAAATAAGCAGAACTACATCCAGGTTGCATCTGGCATGCTGCCAGATGTACAAAGAGCCTGCTTGTCTACCATGTTATGTATGCCCCAGCACAACTCTTCTGTACTTGCCCTAAAAAAGGGGCCCAACAAAGAACAGGTAAAACACACCAAAACATAACAGGCCACATACACCTTCTTAGTTCCGTGCCTCTACAGCACCTGCACCTCGTAACACCCTACAGGTCTGTCTGCTCTACACTGCCAAGCTGCTGGGGCCTTACACAGACAGCTACTTAGGTTTCAAGTAGGAAAAGCCAGCAACACCAGAATCATTAGTACAAAAACCAGGTAAGATCACCCACTATCACTCACTCATCACTTGATCTAGGCACAGGCTATATTAGCTAAATACCAAGTTATAACAGGATAGAGGAGTGGTTCACCGTTTCCAGGTACAAGAGTCTGAAGTTCAGCTGCCAGAAAGCCGGCCACAGTAAAAAGCTCAGTACTTCTGTGAAACATTTTGAATACAATAGTAAATATTAATTCCATACACTTACAGATACATCAGAACAGTGCCACTCATGACCAGAAGGAATCTGCTGACACTGGAGTAGAAATAGATAATGTTGACGAAAACATAGACCAGTGTTGCTGAGTAGAGCCAGTCCAACCAATCCCGGTTGCCACCCTCCTCCTCTTCCCCCATGAGGGGTCCCCCTTGAGCATTCATCTGCAAGTTCTGGTTGGCCGCTGCATTAACCTGGGCAGCAGCATTCTGGTTTCCAGGCTGATTTTGTGCAGGAAATGGGTCTGGGAGAGGAGCTGGAGGTGTCACTGGTGCCACCGGTATCTCCTGAGAACATTGTGCGTAGGATGGGTCAGCAGATGCAGCAGTAGAAGCCAAGCTAAACCAGAGAACAAAGTACAGAATAAGGCTTAGTCAAGTTCCTCCACACTTAACAGATGGACAAATTTTCAGTGCCTAAGTATAGAATCAGATCACATGCAAGCATAAAGCATCATTTTAGCAGCTACAGAAGGGTTAAAAAAGTTTCAGTTCTCCCCACAACACCAGTTGCATAGTGACTTCAGCAAGTCAAACCAGGCACCTTCCACTTCACTAATAATTTCAGTACTCTGCAAAATAAAGGTCTTCAGAGCAATCTAAAGGCAGTCTAGAAGGCTTCTGAGGCTCTGTCACTGATCTGCAGTCAGTGCTCTATGTGCTGCTTTAAGCAGTCAAAAAAGTGGTGAAGAGCTAAGGCTCAGCAGCAGGATTACACTTAACTCTGCAGACATCTGCCCTTGCAATCAAGAGATCTGCAATTTGCAAAAATCAAAACCACTGGCTTAAGCCAAGCACCACATGAGTTAGAGGTACATTCCCACACCATCCAGTGTAAGTTACAATGAGTCTTCCAACCACTATCAAAAGAGGAAGAACTGCCAGAAGCTCTATTTCATTGTATTACAGTTTCTACTTCCTACTGGTAGCTCTAGAAAGAAAACTTACTATTGCATGTAATATTGTCTTGCATAAATCTGCTGAAACCAGGACATCTGAAGCATGCTGTAGGTTGTGTAAGAAGAGAAACCAGGAGCCATGCTTTGGAAGGGATGCCGAGATGTTTCCAGCCTTGGTCAAAGTTTGAACACATTCATTAGAAACACTGGACAAACAGCACATCATATATTACAGGACAATGTAAGTAGCTTCTGCCTCTTTGTGCATCCAAATCCAAAATTAATTCTTCCTTCCAGTATATTAAAGACATCTCTTTATCCACATGAAGAAAGGGAAGATTTTAAACTGTCAGAGCAGAGCATTTTCCTTTAGCTTCTTCCATGTCCACTAAAGCTTTTCATATATAACCTCATCATCTTTGGCCCATGTTAGGTCTACTTAAGAGACTACATGAATTGGCATTCATCACAAAGCCAACATTTTAAAAATCTTAGTGATGTATGTAAAAGCTGTATTTACCCATTATTGGCTTCTGCTGACAACTGGCCACCAGAAGAGTATGTCAGTTTTTCATCATTTGGGGAAGATACAGATGGTTCTTGACTAGCTTTTGATGACAACTTTGGCTGATCAGCTTTAACCTACGGACAGCAATGCAATTAGCAAGGTTTATTCAGGACACTAAACAAGCCTTATGCAAAAAGCTTACACCACACAGAATAAGCTCCTATTTTATAACTGCTACACAGTTCATGCACTTTGCCCTGCACAGTACCTGTAGACACTGCCACTGCTCTTGGGCACCATGCCACAACCACCTCCATCAGTATTTTAAAGCTCCTTAAAAAATGACTAGCATGTAAAACTTACTTGGTGTTACTCTTCACTTTCACCAGACCTACACCTGTATTTATTACTTTGTATGCATGTAATCGGGTCCCATCTGCTTATAAAAATATAATTAGAAGAAACAGAGGGAACTGCACTCAAGACAGTTTGACTTTAGCTATGGTTAAGTTTGTACTTGCATACACAAACTGCCATACACAGAATTCAAGAGCTGTTCTGTGATGATACATCTGTGTAACATCCAGACCAAAGCCGGCTCACATCTAGCAACCACCACACATCGGTAGGATAAGCTCAAATTGCCTGTAATGGGCAATATAAACACCTCTAGACACATTAGCAAATCCACTTGAAAGTAAAAACTGGTTTTGGCCGTTTGCCCTTAAGACCTGTACATACTCAGGCTCATCTTCGGCTTTCTCTCTACAAGCCGAGTCATTAATGAGAGCAGTTAAAGTGTCTTCAGCTAACAGTCTTCTTCCTGCCCCACATCTGATATACAGGTCAGAACCACTTCCATTTGAACTACTAGGTCTTCTGCCCACAAGCACGGCCTCTGTCCAAAAGAGCCCGGGACATGACAAGTCACACTATGTAACAGAACTGGATTTACCAGAAGGCATTTCTCCTCCAAGTGATGTGTTACAACTATTATAGTTTTGACATTTCTTAAGATGCCACGAGAATCTTTACTAATGAACCGTAGAGTTAATTTTTTATTCAGCTTAATGCAAATACATTCCCAAATTCCTAAATAAATTATCACAAATTAAAAGCTGTCACTGCACTAGTGGGAAAATTCTGCGGTACCAGTGAACTTTTAAAATAGCCACTGGACACTTCCCGTTTTTAGCCACTACCCCAAGATTCAAAGTAGTATGTTAACGTAGTGTAAGTACCTCTGCACTGGTTTCTTGCACATTTGCAGGAGTCTTTAAGTTGTACACCAAGTGAAGAGCATGCAACTCCTCATGCTAAAAACGTTAAGAGAAGACATGTTAAAAAAGCAATCACTTTTCTTGATATATTTCAGCACATCATAAAAGACTTCTTTTGTACCTCTGGCAGCAACTCTCTGAGATAGTGATGATCAAGCAGCAGCTTCCCAGCATAAATCAGCTTTTGGTCCTCTTCAGGCTTTGAAGAAAGAAAACAAGGAATAGGGTTACTTGCTCCGCCAAGCACACGGGAGCGTTAACCGGCACAGCTGGCGGCACAGCTGGAGCACCCCAGCGCTAAGGCACACGGGGAACTGTGCGCAACTAAATTCCATAACGAGATGAGAGCAACTGCAGTGCGACATCGCCAGCGCCGAGGTCCGAGCCGGCAGGAGAATCGACAACACCCCCTCGGCAAAGAGCGTCGCGACACGCCGGCCCGTCCGCAGTCCGGACAAGCGCAGCGTGCCGCCCAGCGACAGGCCTGCCGCGCCGCCCGGG
>JAVJGI010000036.1:1199376-1220078 GCA_035590275.1 Ibycter americanus
CCGGCGCGGCCGTGCTGGGTGCGCGGTCGCCCCGGGCACACGCCTCGCCCAGATGTGCTCTCGCCCAGATGTGCACGCTCGTCCCCGGCCATGCCATCACCCAGATGTGCACCCCCAGCCACGGGTGACGTTCCCCACACCGTGCACCCAGGTGCGCACCCTCACATGGCTGTGTGCTCTCCCAGGTGCGATCCCCCAGATGTGTCCGCTCATCCAGATGTGTGCTCACCTGGTGCACCCTCACCCAGATGTGCACCCTCGCCCACTGTGCCCACCCGCCCAGCCCTGTGCACAGGCAGATGTGCGCACTCCCCTGCCGCACCGTTGCCCAGCTGTGCCCTGCCTGCCCGGACCCCCGGATGGGTGCTGCTGCCCCCCGTTCCGGGCGCGCTGGCTGCCGCTGGCCCCAGCAGCCGGGGTGTGACCCCCCGGCAGCACCATCCTCGCAGCGTCCCTCAGCCTGCTCTTAATTGGCTTCCCCTTCGTCGTGACTGAAGGAGGAGGCAATAATTAACACTGTTGCTCAGCAGGTGACATGGCAGTGCCCGTGTGGCAGGGAAGGGCCCCCCGGCAGCGCAGTGCCCGCCATGGCTGGTGGTACAGCCGGGGGGGCCCCGCCTCTGGGCACCCCTCCACCCCACCGCTGCGGTGCCTGGGCAGGAGAACGGCTCCGTCCTCTCATTTTGCTTTTGGGATGGGCCCTGGCTGACGGGCACTGCCACCTTGTTGCTGCCGGGGCTCTGGGGCTGGCAGCGCCTGGCTCTGCCTGCGCTGGGGTGGCTCCACACCGTGCCCCGCCTGCGTTGGTCCTGCTGGCCAGAGCCAGCCCTGCCCAGCCTCACCCTCCTCCTCCTCTTCCTCCTCCTCCTCCACAGTTTGACGCCGAATTTCGCCGCTTTGCCATGAAGCGCTCTGACGCGGGCAGCTTCCAGGACTTCTACCACCTGCTGCAGACGGTGCACCAGATCCCGCAGGTGGATGTGCTCGTGGGCTACACGGATGTCCACGGCGACCTCCTGCCCATTAATAATGACGACAACTACCACAAAGCCCTGTCCTCTGCCAACCCCCTCCTCAGGGTCATCATCCAGAAGAAGGGTAAGCGGGATCTGGAGAACAGCACTGGCTCTGTCCTCCCCATCAGGAGAGAGGAACCGTGTCCTGCAGCATCGCTGGTGCCACGTTTGGGCTGTGCTGGCAGTGGGTTCGGTCAGTCACGTACCCTCCAGCCATCACTTTGGTGGCCGGAGGTGGAGGTGGCGGCACCGGGAGGCTCCCAGAGCCCTTCTGGGGCTGTGGCCCCCCACGGGTGAGCCCTGCCAGCCCTTGCCTGCACCAAGGGGCACCCGCCCCAGCCCAGCCCTGCGTGACCCAGCGAGCAAAGGCAAATCCTTGTGATCCACCCCTTTGAAGTCGTGTTTTCCAGCTGGCCTTGCGTGGGCTCCCGGAAAACACTGTGTTGCTCCCTTGAGTGCCGTGCCGGGAGCCCAGTCCAGCTCCCTGCCCTGAGGTGGTGGCAACCATGGTTTTGGCAAAGCTCTTGGGGCGCTGGGTGCTGCTGAGCCTTTGGTGGTGGGAGGAGGCTCGTCTCCTCCCTGGCAGCCCAGAGGCTTGCCCTGACCTTAGTGGTGCGTTCCCAGAGAGCAGCTTCCTCACGCAGGAGTGCAAAATCACCGTGACAGCAGTGTCCCAGCGAGGGCGAGAGCCTGCTGGTGACACAAACCCCAGGTACATCTCCTCTTCGCCAGGGAAATGAGCCTCTCCCCTTCCACTTGGTTTAGTAGCACCAAGGCTTTCTCTTTAGTAGCACCATCAAGCAACAGGGTGCAAAGTTGGAGCCTGATCTAAAAGCCCCAGTTCCCTGGCTTGGCGCCCGGGGTGGCTCTGTGTTTCCAGCACACATTAGTGGTGCAAAGCCCCCCGGCAAGGGGTGATGCCGGCGGCTGGCCCTGGCTGCTGTGCCAGTTTCCCCGGGTTCTTGCATCAGGGTGGTGCGGGATGCCCCGGATGTGCATTTCCTCAGGGGCCATGCAGCGTGGGGGACGGCAGATGATCCAGGCTGTCAGTGTGAAGGAGCTGGAGCCCGTGGTGTGCACAGGTGCTGGTGCCAAACCATCCCCTGCTCCCGGACCGATGCCTGGACCCAGGCTGTGGCACAGGGAGCTGGCGTGGGGCTGGGTGTGCCAGGGCTGCCATGGAAGCATTGCTCCTGCTCCTAGAGCTGCCTTGCCTGCTGCTGGGAAAAACCTGCAAGGACCCGTGGGTGACTGTGCTGAGCTGGAAAGGTGCAGAGAGCGGGCAGCCACAGCCCTGGCACTGTGGGCAGCGCGATAAGGAGAGTGAGGAGGCAGCACCGGCACTTGGCCGTGCCTGCAGGAGAGGGGCTGCGGGACCAGCAGCACCACAGAAGGCGTGCGGAGAGGCCAGGAGCAAGCCCTGGTTGAGTCACAGCTGATTTAAAATGGATCCAGGTCATCCCGAGGCTGGGCTGTCGTTGAACCAGTCCGGGTCAGTGAGGAATGTGGCTGCAGAGTCTCTCACGCACCAGGCGTGGGGGAGCTGTGCACACGCGTGCATACATAGGTGTGCACCCCTCGGTGGGCTCCCCCAGTCCTGCCGCAGGGGCTCGAAGAGCAAAGGCTGCAGCCTGGTTCCTCTTGGTGCCACCAGAAGCCACGCCTGTGGGGCAGCCTGGCAGGGGATGGCAGCGCTGGCCCTCGGGGAGGGCAGGGGAAAGCCCAGTGCATCACTAGAGCCACTGGCGGGCTCATCCTTGGGGTGCTGGACCTGCCTGGCCCAGCTGCTCTGTGCCCCTCAGAGAGGAGCCATGCACTGAAATAGCTGTGGGAAAGCCTCCACCGCCCTTCACCGAGCTAAAAATATGCCAGGCTGTGTGTGCAGGGAGATATTTATAACCCAGGAGCCCTGGCAGGCTGGCTTGGCTAGGGAGAAACCCCACATCTCCTGGGCCTGGGGGCATCCCCAGCACCCCTGCGGCTGGAGCAGGGTCTGGGTGCTGGTGGGAGGCACCATGGGGAGCGCGCCAGTGATCCAGCATCCAGATCTGGGCTCCCTGTGGATAGGGACGGGGAGAAACCAAAGGGGCCCAGGGGAGGCTCCCCGGCACGTGGTGGATGTGGCCAAGGAGGGGACATACCGGAGCTGGGCCCCATGGAGCAGCCTTAGGTCAGGGTCAAGGAGCACGGAGTCAGACTTTGCGTGGTGGTGCCAGATGGTGGGATAAGAGACAGTGGCACAAATCACAGTTTGGGATGTTCAGGGGCCCTGGGGACGCTGCAGCCCTGGGGAGGGGGGGTGTCCCTGTCCCTGGGCTCCGAAGGACACAGCTGCGGCCATCCCCATCCCATGCGAGCGATGGCCCTGCACTAGCACGGGCAGGGGATGCCGGTGCTGTCTCACGGGGCTGGACTCACCCTCGGGGAGCTGGCTGCCACCACAGCACCCCCTCGTGCGGGGGGGTCCCTCTCCCCAGACCCAAAGTGGGGCACGGCTGTGGCTCCTGGGCCGGCAGGGCTGGCAGTTCTAGTGTTAAGCTGCAGAGTTTGGCTTAAAGTGTGATTAAGGCTGAATCACCGCCTGGATCCCACTAATCCTGGCCTTGTGTACGCTGGGTAATCCCAGGAGATGGGCCCGGCGGAGACAGGCTGCAGGAAAAGCCAGGGTGATGCTCGGGGGAGGAGAAGCTGGCGAGACCCATGAGCAGGACACTTCTCCCACTGGCTCCCCCAACACCTGGGGCCAAGGGCACGTGGTTATGCCCCCGGCGGCCGTGGTGCCTGACCCGTGTCCTCCCTTGCTCCCTACAGCAGAGTCCGATGCCAGTGTCTTCACCTCGAACTCCTTGCAGCGGAAGAAGAAGGGGTTGCTGCGCCCCACGCACTACCGGGCCAAGCCTCACCTCCCCATCGGCATGCCCCAGGACTTCCGCCAGATCTCCTCCATCATCGACGTGGACATCCTGCCCGAGACCCACCGCCGCGTGCGGCTCCACAAGCACGGCTCCGACAAGCCACTGGGTTTCTACATCCGTGATGGCGTCAGTGTGCGCGTGGCCCCGCAGGGTGTCGAGAAGGTGCCCGGCATCTTCATCTCCCGCCTAGTGAAGGGTGGCTTGGCCGAGAGCACGGGGCTGCTGGCGGTGAGCGACGAGATCCTGGAGGTCAATGGCATTGATGTGGCTGGCAAGTCCCTGGACCAGGTGACGGACATGATGGTGGCCAACAGCCACAACCTCATCATCACCGTCAAGCCGGCCAACCAGCGCAACAACGTTATCCGCAGCAGCAAGGCCTCGGGCAGCTCAGGCATGTCCACGGACAGCACCCCCAGCCAGCAGACCCCCAGCCCGGCCTCGCAGTACCTGAGCAACTACAGCACGGCCGAGAGCGACGAGGAGGGTGACCTGGTCATCGAGAGCGACAGCGCGCCCCACTACATCCCCGGGGGCTGCCCCAACGGGGGCCCCACGGAC
The DNA here is from genome assembly GCA_035590275.1 of Ibycter americanus. NCBI lineage: Eukaryota > Metazoa > Chordata > Aves > Falconiformes > Falconidae > Ibycter > Ibycter americanus. Next base: position 1,203,869 of record JAVJGI010000036.1, read on the forward strand.
AGACCCCTGCAGCGGAGCCTGTCTCCGCACAGCTCACGGGGCTCCCTGCAGTCCCTTGGCAGCCACGACAGCAGCCCTGGCCGGGGCAGCGGGCGGGAGGAAGGCACCCTCCTCACCCTATAGCCGCAGGCTCCCGTGCCACCCTTGGTGGCTGGCTGGGTTCCTGGGCAGCCAGGCTGGTCGTGGGCAGCGGGGTGATGAGGGGGCTGCTCCTGCCGGGCACTGCCCTTCTGAGCCCCTTGCCTCCTACCCGCCTCCTTCCAAGCAAGTGGGGTTTTTTAATTGTTTTATCAAAATATGCATTATCAATTAATATATTGCAATGGACAGTAAAACTTTTTCTAGAAAGCACCCCGCCTGTCCCTGGTTCATGTTGCCACAGGGGTCGGACCCCCACAGTCATAGGGCACAGCCCCCTCCCGGACAGCAAACAGCCCTGGTGCCATGGGCCAGGGCAGGCACATCCCCCTCAGCCCCACTGCCCCATCCCACGTGCCGTGGGCCAGCACGAGCCCCGTGACCAGCTCTACAGGTCCCCTGGGAGTGGGGGGACAGTGGTGGCAGGGACCCCAGCAAGGCCGGTTGTGGGGAGAAGGGGGGGTTGGAGGGACGCTGGAGCACATCCCTCCCCCTGCGCATCCCTGTCCCATGGCACATGTCCAGGCTGTTTTGGGCAGTGAGCCTGGTGTGGTGACCCAATGCAATGAGTCTCGCCTGGCCCCCCACCGCTGCGGTGCCCTCGCTACTCAGGGGACACTCCGGTGACGTCTGCAGGGAGCTGGGTGACACTTGGGCTGGCAGCACCACTTTGGCTGTCACCCGGCCCCAGTAAATGCCACCGAGGTGGCACAGCTCCATCCTCCTCCTCCAGCCCCAAGCTCGGGGGGGGCCTCACCCACCCCCCTCCTGCTCACCCGGGGCTCCCCGCGCCCTCGGTCCCTCTCTCCATGCTGAAGTGCTGCGCTGATGGTGGCTCTTGCCTTTGCTTTGCTGCTGGCCTGGCCCAGCCCGGGACCAGCACCTTCCTGCCCGCAGGGACAGAGCGATACCGCAGTGGGGAGGTGCTGCTGGGCCCTGTTGCACCCACAGTGGTGACAGCTTCTCCTGGCCAGACCGTGGCTGGCCGGCCCTGTGGCCCTTCGCCCCCTCTCACCACATCTCCCACAGCATCAGAGCACCAGCACCTCTACCCCAGCCCACCGCAGCCGCTGGCGGCATTTTCTGGCGAAGCAGCCCAGGCACAAGGCCCAGCAGGTCGGATGCACCTGAGGGCAGCGGTTTTCCAGCCCGCTCGCCCGAGCTGGACACACGTGCTGGGGCACCCGGGCACTGGTGCAGTGCTGGGCACTCTGTGGCACAAGGGCTCCCCCACGGCCGCTGGATTAGAGCCCGTGGGAAGCGAGCACGGGTGGTGCCGGGTGCCCTGGCCTGGCTCCTGTGGGGCGATGCTGGGCACAGGCACAGGTTTGCACCCTGGCCGGCGGCAGAGCCGGCCGCCTTGGCAGAGGAGGGCGGATTGTGTCCCGTCACCTTCACTGAGCCCTGAGAACCAAACCACCCATGCTGGCATAGCCAAAACCTTACCAGCAGCCGCACAGGAGCCACTGGGTTTGTTCAGCAGCGAGGGCCTGACCGCGCCGGCTCTCCCAGCCTGTTTGCCAAGCGCCCTGCAAACAGGGGGCTCTCACCGGTGCTGCTGCCAGTGGCACACGGCGGGACCGGGCAAGGGGGACCCGCAGTTCTCAGGGTCCGAAGGCACAGCACCGACTGCTCCAGTTCCGACTGATCCTGCGGAGCCCCAGCCGTGCCGGGGGCAGGCAGGCAGAGCAGCGAGGGCTGAGCCTAGCAGCTCCGTGACTCCTGAGCAGTGCAACACTTTCAGCACGCAGCTGGGGCCCAGACAGGCAAGAGAGCAAAGCAGACAGCAGGGCTGGTTAGTCCAGGCTTGTTTAGGGCAGGGAGGTGCACGGGGGCTGGCGCCTGTGGCCCCCAGCTGCTCTCAGCACTGCTCTCATCCAGCCGGCTCAGCCTGGCTGCAGCGTTCACCCCGAGGGTGGCCCCAGGAGAGCGTGGGGTGATATTCCGTGGGGTGATTTTCCAGCTGGCACCTCACCTCCTCCAGCCCTCCAGCACTAAAAGCTTCCCTGGCCCTTGGCGGCAGCATCGGCCCCCTGTGTCCCAGGGCACCAGAGCGCCGGGTACCATGGGCAGGGCTAGACCACCCTGCAATAACCCCACCCCGCAAAATCCTACCCGCAATGGAGTAACCTCATGCAACAAGGTACCTGCTTGGGACAACCATGCACAGCATCCCCACCCCACACAGCAAAAGGAGACGGGCAACAGGCACAAGCTGCAGCAAGAGAAATTTTGATGGGACTTCAAGGAAAAGGTGCCAAGTGTTCCCCCTGAGGGTGGCACAGCTCAGGGACAGAGCCCCAGCAAGGCGGTGGCGGCAACCCCATCCTTGGAGATTTTCCTAGCTCAGCTGGACGAGGGCCCAGGCTGAGGAGCTGGTCCTGCACTGAGCAGGAGAGGGACGAAGCCCTCCAGCGATCCCTTGCAGCTTAAATCTTTCTAGGCTTCACACAGCTGGATCCCTGAAAAGGTCTGCATGGCTCCCTGTGTGGCATGGGAAGGTAAGGAGGCAGCGAGCTCACCTCCACGATGGCATCTGTCCAGCCCTGCCCTGCTGGCCTGCAGACCGAGATCTGGCAGGACTCTGTGCACTCTCTGCTCTGAGTGCCCCACCACGTCCCAACGCCCCAGCCCAGTGACCTAACCTCCCCGGCCACGTCAGGCTTCTGCAGAGTGCGACCAGGACCCACGGCTCTCCCCCTGCCTGCACTACGTCAATGCTGTCGGTTTCTGCTGCCCACCACCGCTCCTCAGGCCCTGCTGAGCCCACTGGGAGCTGCACACACACTGAAAGAAGAAAACAATGCTTTATTTGAGCACATCCTGCCCCACAGACAACAAAGGCTTCTCCAGACAACCTGCCAGATAACCCTGCAGCCAGCCCGGCTCTCCCCTGGGCAGAAAGGACTGAAGCTCCGCACTTCTCCACTGTCCCTGAGCTGTCCCCGAGCTGCTGAGCCCAGCCAGCAGGTCAGAGGGTGCAGAGGCACCGGCTGTGTGAGCAGGCTGGGTCAGCGCTCGGGACTGGGGCACTCATGGCAGACGTGCGCAGGTGCCCAGAATGAGCCATGACCATGGCCCAGGTCAGGAGAAAGACGGGGACAAGGAACACCACCGGCAGCAGCACGGGAGACCTCCTACCAGTTTCTAGAAGTAGGAAAAAATGGGAAAATAGGAGGTGATGCCATGGATCCAGAGCAGAGAACTGATCTCCGTAAAGTCAAGCAGCAGAGGCACAACTGTTCTCCACACCACACAGCGGAAAGTGTATTAGGGCATCTCTGTCCCTTTTCCACGGACAAGACAGCACTGGCGGGCGGGCAGGGAGGTGCTGGCTGCATATCGGACACTGTATCGGCACCTGCACGGGCCCAGGGTTCTGAACTTGCCTTCCTCTCCTTCCCTCCCAAGGTGATGATCGTCCCTTCCCGGTGATGCAGGATGTTTGCACAGAGTAGCACAACACACTTGGCCCCACTGGCTCAGGAGTCCAGCTTGATGAAGACCTTGGGCCTCGAGAAAATTCTGATGGCCTCTTCTATCTGGGAGAGCTTCCTCTCCAGCTCTACTCGCCTCTTCTGCATGCTGAGGGTGTCTGTGCGCACTGGCAGCATCACTAGGTCCTTTATCAGCTGCTCCTGGCCTATAAAAAAACCCAAAGAAGCAAACAAGTTGTGTAAGTGGAAGTGCAAAGAAATCCATCCTTTTCCTAACCTCATCCTCAGTCATGAAAATGGTGGCAGCACTGGAACAAGGGCTTAGAATACCCATCCTTCAATTCAAAGCTCAGCTGGAGGAGGACCTGAGTGACCTGCTCCAGCTTTGAAGAACTAAGGGTTGGACTAGAGACCTCTGAAGGTCCCCTCCAACCAAAATCTGTCACTTTAAAGGCAATAGTAACCCCAACATCAGGTCTACTGGACAAGCCTGCTCCAGAGAGCCAGTCCTGTAACCTGCAGGTCCCACCAACCTGAAGGAGATTGATCTTTCCACACACGGAGCTCAGATCCCAGCTACATGCCTTATTCCAGGTAACTCTTCAAGTGGCAGGAATCTGCCCCAGGACTCTTCTCCCTAAGCCTGGCTAGGATCACCTATTTTTCTGAGCTGGAATCCCTACTTCTTTTCTTCTTACTCTGCTTCAGATCGCTGAGGGTCTCCAGCCGCTGGCCCTCTGGCATCTTGGTATGACCAGGTGGCGTGTCAGGATCTGGCAGGTTTCGCAGCTGCTCCTCCATCTGCCTGCGCCACAGCTCCTTCCTCTCCAGCAGGCTGGCAAGGCAAAAGAAAGCACGCGTCAGCACATCTGGCAGGAGGAGTTGCCCAGGGATGCAGGCAGAGGCCAGGAATTGAGCCCTTCAAACCCTGCTAGTCTCCACATCACTGCCCGAGGACCACAGAGACCCACCCTGCTGGCACACACCCTTGCTGTGAAGGGATACACCTGAGCTTCACCTGCACGCATGGACTAGTGAACACGCTCTACATGCCCTAAAGGGTTGCTGGAAGAGACACACGGAGGCCTACACAAGCTCTTCGGAGACAATGGCTTCTGCTCCTTCCTTCTTGCCCAGGCCACTGAGTCCTTTCAAAACCATTTGTGTGCTGGTGATGGAATGAAGTTGGACAACATGGCTCACAGCAGGGATGCTGGCAGAGAACAGCAGGCACAGCAGACAGCCAAAGGACTGACATCGTGGTAAGTCCTAGGACAGGGTCACCCAGGAACTGTTTTCCACTCAGAACCCCAAAATGCAAGCCACTACTTGGATGTTCCTCTGACTCCAGGTCCAAGACAGGATGAACGCCTGCGAGGCAGAGCAAGCTATCTGCCTCTCCATAACCAGAGCTTTTTACACTGAAGCTGTGTCATGTGGAGCAAGGCTTACAAAGGGGCAGGAGCACATTTCTCAGAGCACACAGACCGTCCCCAAGTCAGCATCATTGTAGGACAGCAAACAAGGGAAAAAGAGACAAAATTCTTTCTGAGCCCAGTCACACTGGCCATGGGATGCTTGTTAAGTCAAGAAACCAAGAGTGATTGCATTTATTTCCCAGGCCATAGTAAACTGCACTGCTTGCATATGGCGAGAGTGCCTCTGACCCCAGCTCCCCATCTTTCTACGCCAGAAGCTGGGGAACGTGGTGAAGGGAAGTGGGCTTGTTACAGAAAGTCTTGTGGACCAGAGAGGGGCATACATACTACTGGGGAATGTGGCCCTTTTGCTTGGCGTTGTACTCCTCCTGCTCCCGGTGCTTCTGTTCCAACAGCTCGGCCAGCGCCTGCAGGGACTGGGAGCGCCGCAGCAGGGCCCGCTTGGCATTGCGGGCATTGTGCTTAATGAAGTCAATGCTCTTGCCCTCCACCTGGATCTGGAAGAAGAGGAGGCGGCAGTAGGAGCTGGTTCAGCATGTGCACAAGGCAGCTGCCCTTCTCCCCACAAGGGACAAAGCAAAGAGGCACCCGCACAAGCCACTGAACTGCAGGTGTACCACAGCAGGCCAGGCACACCACACACCCTCAGCCCAGCCCATCTCAGGTGCAAGGCCACAGGCAGGCAGGAGCTACGGCCATGGATTGAGACATCAGACACCAAAAGCCAAGCCTAAAATTGGCCTTTTTAAGGTCCCCAAGCTGACCCTGTGCCCTCAAAGCCAAAAGGACAGAAAGAACCAGGCGTGACATAGTCCCCATGGCTCCTATTGGTGCATTTCGAGCCCAGCTGGAAAGTCAGAGGAAAATCTGGTCAAGCCCTCGCCAGGCCAGTAAATGCAACAGAACCCCTGGCAGAGCAGGAGCTTAGCTAGTCCTTGGGGACATTTCCCCAGAGACAGCACCCTCTATCATAGCTCTTCTGGTGGTCAAGACAGGGGAGAAGGTCGCTGGATTTGAGTTTTAGGTTTTTCTTGGTTTTCCTCCTCAGGAGTTTATGCCCTGTTTAAATTAAGTCACTCCATGGCATTTGGGAACCAAGGAACTGATAACCCCATGCTGGCCAAGGAAACAAGACATGGGTCACAGAGCAGTTTAGGACCTCCCAGACAGACTACCTGAAAGGTTTGGCTGTTAGTTAACTCTCCTTACTAAAAAGCACATGCATTTCCAAGTTTTTATCTAATGTCCAGAAGCCACAGTTCCTTCAGTTACAGCGTGAGCGGTCTCCAAATCCCCAAGACCTCCTGCAAAGCCCTAGGAAGAGCAGATTTGAGATTATTGGCACTTCTGCACGAGGAAGCAGGATTTTCAAAGGGAACTTCATGATCTCTGTAACTATGAGCAAGGATTAAGCCAGAAGGTAGTATTAGCAATCCTTCAATGCCCATCTCACCACCCCAGTGACCAAGACCCTGTTTCTTCCTTTCAGCCAGGAACATCATTTACAGATCTCTCTGTTCACGCAGCAGATCCAACCCAGAACCTTAGAAGAACACATGAAGAGTTCAGAGCAGGAGCAACAGGTAAGTGCCAGAAACCCTTAGGATGGATGAGCGCCAGAAACACCTGGGACAGATGCCATTAGTGCGCAACTTACCTTGGTTTCAGCACCTAGTGCCTCTGGAGCCTCTGCATCTGCTCCCGCTTTTGTTCTGGCAGGCCTTGGGGAGAGCGATCTGCATGGCTTGATCCCAGGGCCACAGCGAGAATATGCTTTTAGAAATTTCCGAGCTTCTGGATTTGGAGGTGGGGAGCTCTCCTGTGAAAGGCAAGAAAAGATCCACTAGTGGAGGGAGGCTGGAGCAAAGAGAAACGCACCCAAAAAAGTTTGGGTGGTCAACCACAAGCTCAACCACAAGTTTCCAGCAGACAGATGACAGCACATTCTTTCTCCCATGACTTGGCAGAGGCTCTTGGGGGAAGGCAACCTGTACTCAGCCAGCAAAGGCCAAACAGACTGCCTACAGCAACAAATCCAGACCTGGAAACTGAACTTTGTAAAGAAGTGCTAAAAACAAGGGGAAAAAATCTGCAGAAGTGTGCCTTTGGATCAAATTCATGTGTAGCATTGACTGGAGAGTCCCTCTTCACTGACTAATCTGGTAGGTGTGAAAGGAAAGCAACACTGGATAACCCAGCAGAGATGCCTACCAGAGCAAAGGACAACCTAAATGGATGGGCATCCAATACTGACAGTGATCATGACTCCTTAAAATCAGAAATCTTCCTGTGAAAAGGGCAAATGGCAGAGTGGAGAAAGCGTGCCGAAAGTCAAGAGACACATGCCAGTCTCCCTTGCTGGCAAACCTAGAGGACTTGAACTCTTAGAAGAAGCCATCCCACCTCCATAAATCCAGAGCATGCTGCAGAGCCCTGCTGCAGCAAGTTTTAATGAAACGGCAGAGGTAGGCACAAAGCTGACTGCTGAGATGCTGTTCTCAAGTGCTGCTCTGCTCAGTACCCCAAATCTGTGGCTGTGCTACTCTAGACAGAAAGAGGAGTGGAGAGTGAAGGAGTCTGGTAGCTCTGGGAGGGTGGGATTCCACTTGAGAGGCATCTTCAAAGGCCACGGTTAGCATTGGCCCAAGACGACACTGTACTTGATGTCTAACAGGCTGTCTAGGGACTATCTCAGACAGTCTCGTTGGAAAGAAACCCTGAAAATTGAAAGCTGACACTGTGGCAAGTGGGTGACCTTCTGATAAATGCAACTAGGGCGCCGCTCTGCTCTTGGAAGTGACAGGAACTGTACAGGGCAGCCTCCAGATCTTTACAGTTACCCAAGGTCTCAGCTGCTCTCTCAGCTGAGCTGCAGTCCCCTCGCGGCAAATTTGCTGTTGCCCGGTCCATTTAGCTTGGCAGACCTGCCGACTGAAAGTGCGGCAGGACAGTCACATCAGTGGTTCTGGTGCAAGGACCAGGGTACACGATGCCCTCAGCACTGCCTAGACTGATGATGCTCCAAAGATGATCAGTCTTGTTTCAACATGAGCCAGGAGACCCAGATCTCTCTGTAAGTTAATGAGAAGTGCCTTTACTCAGCGCAGCTGGTTCAAAGTCAAACTAGTCTGTGATCTTGGGAGCATGCTAGCAGAGCAGTGTACTCCATCTCCCTCCACGGGAGCACCGAGACTGCCAGAGCCCTTTTCAAGGCAGCTGCTACAATTAACAGCCTCAGACACAGAAGACAGAAGAGGCACTCTGCATTAGACATCAAGACCTAAAGAACCAACTTAAACCGTGAGCAGCAGCAGCTCCACAGAAGATGGAGATCCTTCAAAGGGAACACCCCAGCTCTAGGAGAGCCACAGCAGCAGTTAAAACAATGTGGTCAGCACCAGGGCCTTCTGCCACCTCTCTCTGGAGGAATCTGCAGAGCTCAAGTAATGCACCACGCAGAAACTGCCTGCACAGAGACCACCCACTTTCCCCAAAACAAAAGAAGAAATTATCTCCATCTTCCTCCAGCCCAGAGGACTTGTCAAACAGGAGTGTCGGCTTCTGTCCCTAAAGCACATGTGGGTTTGCTCCTGTGTGCGGAAGGGTCTCAGACATCAGAGAGGTTGGTGGCACACTGGGAAGAAGGGGCACAACATTTGGAACCACCAGCTTGGAAATCATCTTGCCAATTTTTGCAGTTGTTATCAATACACACAATTTTAGTGTCAAAAGTCAGCCTGATGGCCACAGACCAGAGGGAAGCAATGCAGAGATGGAGAAACTTGACTGCTCCAACTCAGCAAGGGAGTACCAAGGGAAGGCGTGTGTAAGTGGCAGTGCTTGAGGCATCACCCAGCTTGCACCCGCTGTCCACACAAGCAGCAGCTCCCTCTGTTACTCCTGTCCACACAGCCTGGTTGGCTGCAAAGACAGAACAGAGTCAGAGACCCTGAAGGCTAGCAGGGACTTGCAGAAGGACAAAGCCCTCTCCTGGCAGCCAACAATCCTGAGGCCAACGGGAATGTAGGATCTAACAGTTCAAGGCTACTCTGGAAAGGCAGCGGCAGCCCTGTGCTTCCCCTCCCTCAACGAGCTTCTCCCACGCAAAGCTGAGCTGGAAGGGATCCCCAAGGTCTCTCCTCCAGGAGGTCACTATGATAAGGGCAGGCACAACACCCCTCTGCTTGCTGTCATGCAGCAGGAGCCCACCCCATCCACAGGAGCTGCCTGTTTCTGGATGAAGAAGAGGGTAATCGAACACAGAGGTCACCTGGATGATCGGGGTCTCCCAGATCCAGACTGATGACTACTGGCTCACCAAAGATAGTGCTGGAGCTTTCCTTCCCTCTCCCAGTGGGCCTTAACTTTACTTTCTGTACAAACAGGTATACTTCTACCAGGGCAGCCGCTTCGGTGCATTTAGCAAAGCCCTCACTAGAAACCCACGAGGGCAGAAAAAAATTATCCAGACAAAGAGAGAAAGAAGTCAAAAGCAGAACAAAACCTTCACAGACACCCACTCACTTCAGCAGCTGAGAAAGCCTGAGAAAAACAAGGCACAGCCCCGCATCCCTTCTCCCGCTAGCACGTTGTGTGCAGAGGACAGAAGGTACACATGCCCTCACAGGTTGTGCTGATCTACGAGGTCTCTGCCCAGAGATGTCTGTGTGCCGCCACTGCACAGTGGTTATTCACCAGGACAATTGCTTGGAGAAGAATTTGGAACTATACGGCCCACTGTGGGTCCACAGGGTGGCAAGGGTTGAACTGAGGTTTGATGTAGCCTGAAGACCCACCTCTGAGGACCATGATCCATGGGGCAGAACACCACAGCCTTTTGGCACAAACCCCAGACAAGCGTTGGCCCCAACACTGAGAAGCTGAAAAGCCAGCTGGATGCACCTCTAGACAGGGAATATGGTGTGAGGGGGAACCGCCTGTAGATCCCTAACAACTGAAGGGCCAAACAGGAGCCTTCAGGCAGAGGGTGTGATGGAATTTTCTTTCTCTCAGCCTCCCCTGCATGGGGGGTCCACTTGGCCAGGCAGGATGGGAATTATTCTGGCAATCACTCTCTGGACCCAAACCACACATTCTCACACGGCCCCACTGTCACATCTGCCCTGAACTGCATCCCAGGCCCAGACAGTTCAGGAGCTCAGAGGGTACCGACCTGCAGTTTGGCCTTCACCTTTGACTCCACGTTTTCATATTTCTGGGACTTCCACAGAGCTTTCACAGGCTTGGGCTGGCTGTGCTCTTGGGCTCGCTCCTTCTCTTTGCACTTCTTCTGAATCTCCTTTATTCGCCTTACATTTTCCTTTTCATGGTCCTTGGACTCTTTCCCTGCACAGCAAGTGGAGACACAGCCTTCACCCCTCAGACACTGCCAAGGGATGCAGGCTCTTGCAGCACTGACACCAGAGCCTACAGCTCCATCTCCAAAGCTGGTCCAACTGCCCCTGGAAATAGCAAGCTCTCCCCTCTCCTGCAAACTAGACAATCTGTGCATTTTTCCCACATTAGATGCACACTCCCAGATTGACCCTCTTCTGCCAGAGGATCCCACAGTGCCCAGATGAGCACCAGCACAGATCTGTGCACACTACTGGTGTTCACAGACTCCCTTGTTCTGAGCGAGCACAGCTCACTTGTCCCATTTTGGACTATGCCAGACAAGCTGTATCAGCATCCTCTCGAAAGCAAGGTCAATTCCCAGTTCAGCATCCCGTGATGCTTCTGAAGCAAAGAGAGGGCTGGGTAAAGGCAGTTGCCAAGCCTTAAACCTGCGCTGTTCCTGGTTTCAGTGTCAGCCATTGTCCCACATTCAATGGGACATAATCAAGACTATGGATTGTATGTTTTGTTTTCAAATCAAAAATGATCCTTCCTTGGGCTCCCCAAGACAGGGAAGATCGCAGCTTACACAACCAGACCCTCTTCCATTCCCCTTCTGCTTTGGAACAGCAGCTGTGGCAGCTGGCAACAACCATGCTGGCACCAGGCAGGTTTAGGGGCAATGCCAGCACATGTAGTAAATCAAATTACACCCCACGATCAGCCTTATCTCCTTCCTGGACCTCTGAATGTACTCTGGGTGACCTCTCTGGAGAAGGGAACATCTTTCGCAAAGTATCCACATATATAGACAGTCTTCCCAAATCCTGCCTGGCTTCACTAACAAGGAATTCTCCAGGTTAAACATCCTCTGTACATTAAGAACACACTTGATCCATCTTTGACTATAAAGACACTGGTTATGTTCAGAGGCAACAAACTAGAAGGGTTTGATTTATTTCCAGCATCTCTCAATAGTCTCTCTTTCACAACTAGTTCCTCAAGTCCAAATTAAACAGCATCTGTTTTACAGCCCCTCTTCCCATTCCAGACCCGAGCCAGATTGGAATCAGGGAGGCTGCAGCAGCAACAGCTCCAGCCCGGGCAATGGCTGGAAGCCAGGCCACTGCCAGGCCAAACGCAGGAGATGGGGCAACCAGCCCTGCAGAGCTCAAGCTCTCCTCAGGCAGTGGAGCCAAGGAATCCACCCAAATCCCTGATGCTTCATCCCTGGCCCCAAACACAACTCAGGCCACCAGCAACTCAGCTGTACTTACTCTTCACTGGCAGCCCCCCGTCAAGGGAGACCCCTTCGAGCTGCAGTAAGAGACTGAGCGTCCCTTTCTGTCCCTTCTCCAGGAAGTCCTTCCCACTGGGGCGAATACGAGGGGCTGGCTGAACCTGGCAGGCACTGCCCAAAGCTGGGTATGGGTTGGGAACTGGGTCCAGGGGGCCAGAGGTAAAATCCAGCTTCTGAGCATTCCCTTCCAACCTCCCTCGAGCTACAGAGAAAAAAAAGAGGAGATAATCAGGAAATGATCTTATCTCATGGTTTTCTTCACCCACAGCCTACAAACAATGCTGAAGGCCCCCTCTCCACCTCTACCTCATGCTTTCCCATCTTTCAACCAGCTGCACAGACCACCTTTAGGATCACCACCCGTGAGGAAGCAGAAGCACCTGCACCAGTGTGAGTGGAGACTGTTGAGGACACCAAAGAATAAGGACATCAAACGGGCAAGCTGTGCCATGCCAAACTATAAAGCACATCCATAACAAGCATCAAGGACTCACCTGAGAAGGGGCGTTTATAATAGTTTGGAAAGAGCGTAGGGTCTGGAGGAATGGGGCCAGAAATCCTGGATGGCCCCTCACACATCCTGCTGTCACTCTGCCTCCGTCACAGAAACCAGCCACCACTGAGAATAGAAATGAACCGGGCTCGCTGAGCCACCAAAAACCTACATTATATATATATACATATATATATACACACACACACACATATATATATATATATAAAAATAGGTGACCTTCTGACCTTCATTAGAAAGCTCACACCCAGCTACAGAGATGGTAGGTACCTACAGCAGGTAGGAAACCACCCCAAATTGGACTCCATGCAGGTGAGGCAAGGCATCCAGCAGCACGGTCCCTATTGTGGGGCTAGTCAGTGGTTTTACCAGCGTTGAACCTGAAATGTCCCTGGCTGCTGTAGTGTTGGTATCTTCAGTACAGAAAATCCTTGCTGGCTTTGCCCTCCCTTATGGGAACATTTAATGGAGACATGCAAGCAGGAGCTGAGCTGCTATAACCACCCTGTGTGCCTTTAGTGAATAGGAAACACAAGGTAGCTGGACATCAGACACATTTTAGCTTTAGATCTGAATTATCTTGCACCTTGGGCTCTTTCTGAATAGATCCTGTGGTTCAAACACAACCTACCCAGAGCAAGCTGAAGGCCCTGCCCCACACAAGTAAACCTCTCTGCTCTGTTCTCCACAAGAGACACACCAGTGCTGTCACCACCCGGGAGCAGACTGGGGCTGAACTTCAGAAGCACCTGAGACAAAACACTTCAGGATCATGTAGGGGCAGACGCTGGATTTCTGGGAAAAAGCCCTGAGATGAAAAGACCCCAGCTGGTCTCTTGGGCCCCAGGGAGAACAGACAGTTACCTGTTTAGAAAAATATCTGTTTCATTTCCAAAGAACTTTTCAACGCAGACCAACAGACCAGCACAGATCCACAAACGGCTGCCCTGGCCCTCGCTGGTCCATGCTGTGTCTCTCCTCCCCATGACAGGAGGATCACAGATCCTTCCAGCACAGGAGCAGCCAGTATCTATTTCCCTGCGACGCTCACGAAGATCTTGTGGACAGCATTTTATTGCCTACAAGAAACCTGAGGGACTTGCTCCCTGTTCAGAAAATGAGGATGCAGGATGCTGCACCAACAGGCACCGACTGCTGGCAAGCTGTTGGCAGGTGCCACAAGAGCCTCAATACCTCCCAAGAGTCACACCATGATTTTGACAGGCACCAGGGCAGCTTGGCTGGAGTCACAACTGTAAGAGCTGGGGCTACAACCTGCATGCCCTGACTCCCGAGGCAGTAATTTAAAGTATTTCTGAGACAACTCTACGGGAAGAACCCCTTTCAGGATCCTCGACATGCCAGCACTGACGGGATGCAGCAGCTGCAGTTTAATTTATAAACCAATAAACGATCAGTACAAGACTGAGTGAGTCTGAGTCACAGCAACTAATGCACTGCAGTCTTCCTTGCTAAATCACCCCTGTTGACATGAGACCCATTAGCAAAAAGCTGTTATTCATCTCCCAGACACAACTGCAGAGGCAATGTAAGCAATGCTGACTACTGCACATCAGCATGCATGTATAGTTTGTACCCAGCTACGCTGGAAAAGCTATTTCTGAAGAGCAGACACAGACTTCAGCCTGAGATAAAAGAGCATTGTCTTGGTATTATTTAATCTCCTTGATAATGGATCCAACTAAGCCAGAACAGGCTCTCTTATTCTAGAAAAAAAAAAAAAAAGCATTCACCATGAGATCACTCACACTACTGGCCTTGAAATTCACATCTGATCTTGATCTGAACTCGTGTTCAAAACCAGTAATTTACATGCAGGATGACAGGCTGAAATCAAGACCTGTAGCAGAGCAGACAATTACTGTGGGGGACTGAAGGAGGCAAGGCAAGTTGATGGGAGGCGGGGGATGGAAGGCTTGTTTTATACCTTCACACAAGTCACATTTCACATCCCAACAGCACCCTGCCCTGCTGCAGGGAATTTGCAAATGACACCCACTCCCTGATTTGCAAGTCACATCACCTCTGGACTGTGATCTTGCAAGATCAGACAACCTTATTACAACAGTAAACATCTTGCCTATCTAAAAAACTCACTTTAACGTGGGACACAAGCCCCTAGCATCAACCTCCCAGCCCTGAGAAGCAGCAGCCAAGCCTCAGTTACCAATGATCAGTACAGACTTCCCAAGCTGCTGCTTTACTCCTGTCGACCATGGGCGTATTCGGGGGACATATATGAGAGAACCTCATGGCTCACTTCTGCCAAAAGGGGATGTGCGGACCTTCTCTGCCACCATTCCCATCCTTCTGCTTCATCTCTTGTGACAGCTCTGTGGTGCAAATGGTCCTGCCCTGAGCCGATTCAACTCATTACCCCTGCATGAAACAAGTCACTTCTTTTGCTAGTTAGTTTTCTGCACATTTAACCTTCTGTCTAAAAGTAACCCGGCTGTCACCTCCATGGGGGGATCAGAGAAGCACTGGAGCAAGCACAAGGGAAATACAGCAAGAGCACGTGTTTATGAATGCAGAGGAGAGAGGAAGAGGGAACAGGGTCAGCCCTTTTCAGCAGTGACCCCATGGCTGGCTCAGCCACACTGTCTCATTTGTACCTGGGAAAGCATCTTCTCTATCACCATGTTAGAACCCTAAATGTCGAGAATACAGTTTCTGACCTGTCCCACCAGAAACACACTACTTAGAGCATTCACTGGCTATGAGATGCAGGCAAGCTCTGGAAACGCAGTCTGGTTAAGTTCAGGTAAACAGATATATATTTGTGCGATTCTTCTCTCTTCTTAACCCCCTGCTAGACTGCAGAACTTGCTAGCGAAGCAGCAACACTGCTCCTAGCCACGGGGCTGCACCAACACTGTTCCCTGCCCTGCACATACAGGAGGTACAGGGCAGTTGCCAGAGTAACCCAACCACATTAGCATTGCTACTTACCCCGTCTGAGCAGGACTGGCTGCTCGCTTCCCCACCAGGACCACAGTTTAATCCTGGCCTAGGAGTCAAACAGTACAGGCTGCAGTCACACCTCTCCCACAGTGTCCCTGTAAGTTTAAGAACCATTAATTTCACTCTTTGTGCACTTTGCCCCAGCTTACCAAGTGGTAAAAATGCTGCTTATCCCCCCAGTAAACTGAGATCTTTCAGAGCCCTAAGGAACCACAGCTTCCTTTCATGGCTTGTTTTTGGCATTGTAGCTAAGGAAACTACAAAACATGGGAACAGACAAGGCTTTGGCAGGTGTTTTTCACAGCCTTGAACCTGCTGTGTCTGACTTTGAAGCATTCCCTCTTCTTCACAGATCACATTTTCACTGTGCCTGGGTCCCTGGCCAAGAAGCTGCTACCACACACAGAGCTGAAGCAAGCCCAGCTTCATGCCTTTATGAGTCAACCTCTGCAAAAAGCATGGGGGAAAAAAAATCCCACAGCTGTGATAAACTGTGATAAGCAGAGCAAGTCATCTGCACCAAATCAAAGGGCTGATCTCTGTGCAGCTGGTCTTGGCTGTTTGCTTCCTTCCTCAGTAGTTTTAGCTGAAATGGAAAGTAGCACCAGAGAAACTTCCGTGCCCGAGGGTGGCACCCGGATTTGGGTCCATAGCTCCTGCAGGATCAGGGGTCAGGAAATGAGGTCAATGTGCCACAAACCTACCCAGTGGTGTTAGTCCTTGCCTATGCTTTCCCCCGCAGACTGCAATGGGAGAGATTAACATTCTCCTTTTAATACTGTCCCCCAGGCAGATTCCCGCAGGTGCCACCAGCTCTTCCCCACCTGCCAGCCTCAAAGACCCATTTTCTCTTTTGTCTCTCGGACAACAGAGGGCCAGGTCCGGCCAAGCGTGCTACTGGCCTCTGCCTGTGGAACACGCTCCCTCGGAGCTGGGCAGGTGTTAGGAGCCAAGCCAGCTCGCGTAGCCTGCCCACGGAGCCAAGCGCACGGGCTGCAGCAGCAGCCTCGAGCGGGAGGCGAGCGCGGCTGCGGCGGGCACCGGGTGGCGGGCAGCGGGC
>JAVJGI010000036.1:1229828-1242091 GCA_035590275.1 Ibycter americanus
GGGGGAAACACACAAAAGCAAAACATGCTCAGATGTCCCAAAGGTTGTTGAGAAGTGATGTTTTTAAGAGCCAGCCTTTCCTGCTGCAATTTCAAAGGCAAAGGTCTGGGAACTAAAATAGGAACATCAAGTGCAGCAAGGCTCAAAGCTGCGTCCAAGACGCTCCGGTTGCAGAGCTGACAAACTCCCACAGAGAGAGGCTCCAAATAAAGACAGGATTTTTTACATCGTGAAAGATAAATGGCCAAATGGCATCACATGGCATCAAAACAAGACACAATTTGCATGTTGTAGCTATAAAATGATTTGAAGGCCTGTACAGCCAGAGGAAAAAACCATCATGTACCCTGCAGGGAAGAGGTGAGCAAAGGGGAGATTCTGAGTTACGCTTTGTATTTCACCGTCACTGTGAATTCATTACTTTAAATAGATTAAGAGAAATGGGACATAGAAGATACTTAGTGGTCTGTGTACAGAATACAAGAATTAGAAATAATGTTTTGGTAAGTGGATTGTTTTAAAAGCATTGCTGATTGGAAAGCAAAACATTTTGGTCTGCACATACAGCTGACTCATACAATTAGACTGCAAAGGTGACTGAGTTACACAGACGAGAGCTGCACTCACAAGCTGACCTACTGCGTTTTTATTCCTACTGATGTGCTTCATATTGAGCTCAGCCTGAATCAATGTGGGCAGTCAGTAACTCGTATTTTAACTTCCAAGCAGAAAGAAAGAACATCCCTGTGCAAGCTTCAACCAAAATTCTACATTTGGTGCTTTGCTGGTATTCCCTCTTCCTCCCCCATCTTCCCTTTTCTCATGACACAGCTTTACTTTTCCACAATATGATTGATAAAATATTTACCTATACATTTTTCAATGTAACAACCAGGGGCATACCTACAGGTCTCCAGATGTTAACTGGTAATGTCAGACCTGAAAGGTCAGTCACGTCACACCAGTTTGTGCCTAAGAATTGTGGGAATCGCTGCATGTGGTGGTAGGCACCTCTCAAAGCTGCTTCTTACCCAGAAGCAGACTGCGCTCCCTGCTCACAACAGCTTTTAATTGACTCCCCGACGAGAAGATACCAGCACAAGCACTTAAATCAGTCTCTCGAAGGAGAGGGGAAGCCAGATCCCACGCTGCAGCTCTTGCTCTTGGCGCTCCACCTCCTGGCTGCACTGAGCAAGCCTTTCAGGAACGCTCCGAGGGGGACGGGGGCCAGCGAGCTCCAGTGACACATTGCTGTGCCCAGCTAGAGGGCTAGAGAAAACTCACAACCTACATTTCTAATACACACAAGCAAAATCCAGTCAGAAAACGACACGACTGCAATTTTTAGCGGCCTCTTCCAAAGATATCCCCTAAATTGGTGCGACTCAACAAAAGCTTTAATGAACAAAGGGTAAGGTCAAACTCCCTCGGGACACCCTGGCTGCCCAGTGGTAGCCCCTGTTTCAGGGACCATTTCCAACTCCCCCGTCCCCAGTCCCTGCTGCTGAGATTGGCACAACTGTTCAATATTCTGCAGGGCTAGCTGAAGCATCTTGAGATGCCCTGTTTATCAGCCTCCTTGTTTAGATGGCACTTACCTCAAGCCAGGTTACAGTACAATACAAACAAAAAGCAAAAGGACTTTCATAGAATCCTAAGCAGATATGCAGTTCTCAAAGTTTGTGAAAAATAAAAGCAACTCCCAATTCGTGTACACACAGGGTACAGCTCAGCACTCAGCGCTCTGCTGGTGCCGCTCCCCTCCTGGCACAACCCCACCGCCCTCCACCATGTATTTGGCGGTACAGGACCTGGCTCAGGATACAAACTCAACATGGAAATACTCATTCATCTTGGTTCTTTTTCTGGCAGGTTATTGCGCCAAGTTGGCTCTTCACGGAGCCTGATGGTGTCCACACAAAAGGGGCTGTATCCCTGCAGCAGGGGACTGGGAACAGAGAGGGCCGAGCCAAAGGCGACCACCCCTGCCACCCAGGGACAGCTGTTCCAGCCTGGTTTGTCACACCAGGCTGCCCTTGCCTGCCACCCAGCCTCATCCCTGCGTCAGCACTGTGCTCCTTTTGCCAGTGCAGGCTGAGCCACTTGAAGAGCTGAAAGTGACTGATGCCTTTCTTTGGGATAGCAGTCGGCGCAGTGCTCTAATAGCTCAGCACAGCCTGCTGCCAAGCGCCAGGATGGAGAACTGGCTACACCAGAACATCTCTGGGATAACCCTGCTGCTGCCCTCAGTGGGACATCCCCCAGCTGCCCCCAAGCTCACAGAGATGGCCATGCAGCAAGGACAAGGGCCAAGTCAGAAATGGCTATGAGGTCCCTTGCCAATGTAACGGCCATGCCTTCCGTCTTCTCAGGCAGAGCAACTTGAAACCTTTGTCTTGTTACTATTATTTTGATAATGAATAACCTGAACTTTTTACCATATTGTTTTCTTAGATCACTGCTACAAAATTTTCTGTTGAGGTCCTCACTGACTAGGAGACATGAGAACTACCATGTGGCTCTAGTGTTCCTCAGAGCCCTCTGTGAGCCAGTTCAGCTCACCAGCTGAGCTCAGTTTAGGAAAGGAAGCTTTCTCTTTCCAAGCAGGCAGGTTAAATCAGCTCACAGATGAGTCTAAGCCCACAGAAGGCACTGCACACCTGGAAGGAAGGATGTGGAGCTGGGTTTCCCCACCTCAGAGGCAGTGAGCAAGGACAGCAGTAGCTCCACTGCCTGCAATGAAGCTCGTTGCAGGCTGTCCTAACAACATGCCTCAGGGTCTTCTCTGTGCACACCTCAGAATGAACCCTGTCTGCAGGGAGCACATCAGCATCTGTACACTAGCACTCCACTTAAGTCGTCCTATCTATAGCTATTCAACTGGTTGTTGCACTAAGAGGGAGTGAAAAGGGAATAAAAGGTCACCATTGCCAGCAGTCCTTAAACAAACCATCTACTCCCTTCAGTGCTCAGGGGCAAAAGCACCTGCTAGGATCCAAGAATTTTCAAACCAATTCCTGATTTAGTAAATAAACTAAACATTTAAACAGAAGTCTTTTGACTCTCATTAATGTAATACAGCCAAATCATAGCTTCAGTTAATGAAATGCCGGATTTAAAGTATGCTTGCATCCTATGGAAGTAATCAAAAAACAACAGGCAGAGTTGAGACTTAATGGACAGCAGAATAAACTATTTTCTCCCAAAGGAATCTTACATCTCTAGTCAGATCCACACTGTCCATCAGCACTGAGGCATCTGCTTCCCCTGCAGCTGCTTAGCCATGCCACATCCACAACTTGCCACACGTGAAGTATTTTACAGGCCTGGTTAATAAAATGCAAGCACAGAAGACTCACTGCTTTCTCATGCTACCTGGTGGATGCTGCTCAGAGCCAACACAGGTGCTGCGGAGGGACACAGGCCCCAGCAACCGCTAGGACCCCCCAGCCTGCTCCTTCCTCTTAGTAGGGAAGGTGCCAGCATGGGCAGGAGGGAGGAGAAGAGACCCTGCAACCCACCAGAGCCTTGGGAATGGGACTGTTCATGAAAAGATGGGAGAAGTACAGCCCAGACCTTGAAGAGTTGGCTCTCTCTGCAATCAACGTGCACATGAGCCAGGGTCTCCTCTCTGCCTCAGGCTGGGTACAAATCACATATGGGGTAAATGTGTCCCATGTAAGTATGTCCATTGAACTGAAGCCCCAGTTCTTTACTCCCCTGAATAATGTCAGATACTTGAGATCGCACCTAGGAAGATGTACAACTGGGCACTGTTGACGCATATCAGACCGTTGCTCTGTCCACCGTAAGAAGTTGGGAATGTCTGAAGAGTCTTCCCAAATAACCAGCTATTTCAGACGTAGTTAGCTTTGGGAGCCTCCCAGTGAACGAACGCTCATTCCAAAACACACTCCATCTCATTTCTTGTTTGCCTGTGGTTTGAAAAGACCTCCATGCTACTTTTTACAGAGACAGGAAGCACAGTATGCAAAGAGCAGTCATAGCATGCTTGTTCATCCTGTTTCAAGAACAGGAAATCTGGATTTGTCACAACACAAAGCAGTGACAGAGCCCTTTCTGACTCCCTCCTCCGTAATTAACATACATGTGCTACCATTTGTAGGGACTCCATAAAATCAGGAGGTCAATCAATCTATGTTGCAAAGATGTCTTAAATGATGTAGTCAACCAGCGTAAACCAAGAGAGACAAGTAAAAGGTTCCTCTGTAGCCACTCCACAAACCATCCATTTGATGGCTGGGCTCAGTACATGCAGCAGCATTATCTTTAGCATCCTGAAGAAATTATACTCCAAGGACTTCTCATGCTCTGCCTCCCTGAACTTCACCTCACGCACAAACATCCCATATTTTACATTCCACTCCAGTTGGTAACTCCACTCCATGCTCACCTAATGCAAAGGTGGATGCATTTTAACTGTGGGACATGAACCACAACACGGACATTTTGTGAAATTAATTTAGTTACTCTAAGATCAAACGCAGCACAAATTTCAGAATAGCTTCTTGCTTTGCCTGTTGTGGAGATAAACCATAAGATTACACTTATTTTAATTTGAATTATCCTTGGCTTTGATCTGTTTTGTCTGGTTCATGAACTCAATCCAGTGTTACTGCTTTGTCCCCATCATGCCAAAGTTGCACCTAGGCTTGTTTATGGATGTCTGTCAGTAAAACTGGGGCAAGCAAATTGCACTGCCTAGAAAAACTGGGTCTCTCTCTCTCTCCTCTCTGCCAGAAATAAAAATGTAAGCACATTTTTTAATAATAAAAAAAAAGAAAGTATAAAACACATATACAAATAAGTAATAAAAGTGTAAGCACTTTAAAACAAACCAACCAACCAATCACAACAAAGCAAAACACACAAGACCATTATCACTGCACCACATCTGATCTTTTCTTCAGCCCAATCTCTCGGCTAGTAAACACCAATTATATACAATTCACAGTCAACAATTCTCCAATTATAAACATCCCTGTATCAATCTGAACTTTCAGAGAAAACGTACTTGCCATCTTTGGCCCTACCCTGATTTTGTGTTCCTTCAGAAGGCTCAACCACAGCAAGCCATCCAGCACTGGCTTAAAACATGTCACGACATACTTGGTAGCTGATCTGTAAATATCATTGCGACAAACCTAGAAAGCTGAAAGACAAGGTCAGTACCACAGTGGGTCTGAAATGCTTGCATCAGTTTGCAGATCAGAATATGTCAAGACAGACAGATGTGACGAATAAACTACCTTTTAATGTTTCATCCATTCATTTTCCTACCTTTTTCAGCTTTCTGCTTATCTATACTCGCAGTCAAACATACATATCACCTCTGCACTTCTGCACCACCTTTATCCTCCTTTCCTCCTCTGGATAACACCATCTTACAGGTTCCAAGCCTTTGAAGAAAGAATCTCAATCCATTTTAGTTAATAACTCACCGGAGAAAGTTCAGTTCTCTCCTTTTAGCCCATTTGACCACCAAAAAGCCATGAGAACTAATGAAACACTTACTACCTAACAAGCATTTAAAAGGACTTTTAGCATATTTAAAGAGAATAATTCTAACTTAATTTCAAAGGACAGTACTCTCAAGGTAAACAAATTTAAATACGTAAAAAAGAGAGAGAGAGAGAGGGGAAAAAAAGCCTCAAATCTCTCTCTGCACATCTAAGTGGCATTGCAAATGTTTGTGCAGGGAGTTGTTTACTTCCAAAACAAATTACTGTATAGCAAAGAGGCCAAGAGCAACAAACCACCCTGGTTTGTTTGAGATATTACCCAGCCTGAAATTAACTCATGTGGATCTCCTGTAAACACAGTAAGACTATCACACTTGTTATTTACAGAATACACGCAAACTCACACCCACGCTGTACTATGTGAGAGGACATTACCACTACAAAGTCACACGCTGGAGAATTAAGAAATGTCAGGATGCCCAGGCAGTTGGCTCCCATCTCCCTGCCCAACCAGTCTGGGATGTCATGCCTTTTGTCTCAGACACCTTCAACCCAGACCATCTTGCTGGATTCCTCCTGCTGTCCCCAACATCTCCTCCTCCCCCAGCATCTGCCCTCCTGCATCAGGTGGGAGGACTCCTCCAGCCAGTCTGCACCCAGGACCATAGCAGCCTGCTATGGACACAGGTGTCCAAAGAGAGCTCCAGGTGGTGGCCAGGGTCACAGCACTTCGGCTGAAAACAGCACCTGCAGAGAATTTAGGTCCTAACTCACAAGATTCTGCTGAGTGCATGCAAACATTTTTTCAAAGGCTTTTAACAGTCAAGTTTGGTTTTATTTGTGGGGAAAACAGAAAGCAGAGCTGATCAAACCCCCACCCCAGGCAAATCTTGGTTTCTTATTGCAGAACATGGGAAGATTTGAAATTAATTAAGCAACTTAAGTTGTTTGGGTTTTTTTGGGGTTTGTTGTTGTTGTTTGGTGGGTTTTCTTATACGGGTGTAAAAACATTTTAGCCCCTTATCTCTGAAACAGCTTGTTTTTATTAAAATGTCCCCACCACCATAATTTCAGTCTGGAGGAGACATGAAATATTTTAGCCCAATTCGTTCAGGATTTGCAAAACCATAAGCAATTATAAACAGTATTTTAAAAAAAAAAAAAAAAATCTAGGTAATCTCTCTTGCAGATGGTGCTACCAATTCCATAAAACCTTTAGCACTGCATCTGCATGTTGGTGCAACCAGAATTGTGCTGGGCTAACAGCTTCAAATTTTAATCTGCCAATGAGATATGGATTTTTGGTCCAACTCCAAAGAAAAAAGGTACCTAGAGCCTTCACAGCAATTTGCCGAGTTAGTGGTGGAGGGATATTGATGCAAACCAAATCTACATCCTGGTGCAGCAAGACATCATCAGTCCGACTTGTGTAGAAGGAGATGTTCATTTCCTCTGCCAGCTGTTTGGCTTCCTCATCAGTCTTCCCCCAAAGCGCTTCAATGGAGAAGCCTTCTGCTCTCAGCAAGGGTACCAGTACCCGGGCGGTGCTGCCAGTTCCAAACACACCCACTCCAGGAAGCATTTTCATTCTGCATTCATTCAAGCATCAGGGTCTACATGTAGGCCTTCAATAAAATGTTCAGCTCCTCAGCTTTCTGTTCCACCCACAGTTCCTAAAATGTGAAAAGTTACAAGTCAGTATCAACAAAAGGTGTATTTTGATATCAAACGCATCTAGCCTAAACGCTAGCTTCTATCCTTCAAATGGCATTCAAATTTTTCAAAGATCCTAATGAAAAATCCAAAACCCCCAAAATCTGCAATCTGTAGAGAAACAGTATTAAGGGACAAGTCTAACATTCCTTTCAGAAGAATTGCAAGAAAGTAGCATGACAAAGTCATGAGCATCTCCTGAGCTTCAAAACTTGGGACGCACGTCCAGAAACACACACAAGCATGCTGGGACAAACCACAGAATGAGGCACAAACTGGGAGCAACAGGTAATATCAAAAGGACGTGACAGAGTCTATCGCACCAGCAGTAAAAGCAAAGCTGCTGTAGTTGTGATGATGTAAGTCTCTAAATGAGATAAAGGTTTGTGAGATGAGGTAATATCTTTTACTAGACAGACTAAAATAACTGGAAATAATAGGTAAGCTTTTGGGCACATAAATCTTTCTTACAAATTAAATACACAAACTGAAACCAACTACTTAGAGCTTAATAATTTTATGGCAAACAGTGAAGCTGCTCCAGAGAGCATCTAGAAAATATGTCCTGTGGGGAAAGCCTGGATTCATGAGCTTGTTTAGCCTGGGGAGGAGAAGGCTGCAAGGAGAGATGATGTCAGTGTTCAAATACATAGAAAACTGCTTTCAGAAAGGAAAAGGGCGCTCCTCTGTGTCCACTGTCGTTAGTCAAAAGTTTTACTTAGGACAGTTAAAAATATCTCTTTTTGCCCATGCTATTTAATCTCCAGGAATGCAGGGGATTGCACAGAATTATTATATTCCCTAGACACAAACATTTGTTCAAGTCACACTACTTTTGTTAAGTATTTCCTGGTAAATTAATCCCTTCGGATCCCTACTTGCCAGTTTGTCTTGGAACTGCTTCTGGCCACAACTGGCTAAACTGCCTTTAGCATTCACTTTAACGCCAGCTTCCAGCAGAGGTGTCAGAAGTCTCCTCAATCTGTGGCACCCCAGCAACTTACAATCTGGCTTTTGTTCTGTGCCTTTTTGAATTCTTACCTACTATACCCACTATTGACCTTTTCTGGTTTGTTTTTTTTTAAAAAAAAAAAAAAGAAAAAGTTTTCTTAATCTTATAAACGTGACAAATTCAGTTTTCTTTAGAAGTTTATAATGAAAAAGCAAAGACCATGTTTAAAGAGAGAACTGGCACCAACACCAGAGCAACACCTTGGGGAAAAAAAGTCCCACAAGCAACAAGAATCACGATCTGTTTTGAAAGGAGTCAGTTACTCATCTCCCCATCCTAAAATACTCATGCTAAGTTACAATGTGTGAAAGCAAATCCTGACACAGCACTGGGAAGTATCAACATGAAAGTCAAACTACCCACAGTGCAAATGCTTTCTATGCAATCAGCATTTTTTTAGTCTGGGGGTGCTTATACTGACCAGCATAACAAAACTGCAACCCTGACTGAACTTCTAGGTATTTTTGTAGTATAGACACTAAACCAGGAAACAGAAACAGCAGCACTTGTGAATATTATTTTGCAAAACACACAAATGCTTACAGATGCTATAAAACACCTTATGAAATATTTACCAAATTAATTCAGTATGCTTTTTTCTTTATTCTGTGTGATGTTAAGTTTGCAGTGATACAGTCATTACCTTTCTTTATCAGGATGAACAAAGTTCATTTGAATTTGAATTAACTTTTTATCCAATGTTTAGCAGAACAATCCAATAAGGATGGTATTAAAACGATCTTGAAAATATTTACTATTCTACATAAAAGGGTAATTTATTGGCAGGAAGGATGGCTTGTATTCAGGCTTGTTTTCTGTGATGCAAACAAAAATACAATCTTGCAACTGGATGGACAGTAAGTATAACTGTTGAAGTCCCCACACATCTGTATCTGGCAGTTTATAGGCTGGAGTAAGAAAACATGCTTGCAGTAAAAAGAGCATCGTCTTCTTCTGAAGAGACACTAACTAAGCAAGATGGAATAGAGACAAGGTGAGTGTGTGCCTGCTTGCACCAGATTGCACAGATGTGCTCAACAACATCAAAATTACACAACATGATGAAAGTTTAGAAAAGCTTGAATCCTTTGAAAATGCTATTACGAGCACACTGTAGCACGCGCGAAGGGGAACTTCTGCTACACATATAAGTTAATTTCTGTAACACTCGCTCATTTTAAGTTTTACTTTTTTCTGTTTCCCATCCAACTTCCTCTTAAAAACCTCGCTCAGGAGGAATTTTAACCTCACTTATTCCCAAAACACAAGGTGCTGCCGCAACCCACAAAAGCTAGTGATTTACTACCATGGAGACCAACTCCTGATGATACAGGACCTTAAGGACACCAGCTTGCTACTACCACAACAAATCAAGAATTGGCCAACCCAGCCTCAGCAACTGCTTCTAGCAAGGCAGCCACACTCTCAGGGTATGAAGATGTGGCTTGCACAGTTATATGGCCCAGCAGGGCTCGAGAACCCACAAATACTGCAGCCAGCAGGCCCTGCAGAGTGGTGCTGCCCAGAGGGCATGTTTCTCTCCCCTCACCTGAGGGCCACCCACAGCCCCTTATTCCCTCTCCAGTCTTTCACCAACTGGGAAGTCCTGGTTTGTCAGGACAGTCACAGTGGGTTGGATGTGGGTGTTGAAGGGCAGCGAAAACACAGTCATTGCACAAGGTAAGTCCCAGAGCATACGTGGCGCAGGCAGAACTAGAGTAAATGCTAAAAGAGCTGTTGATGGGAGGTTCAACAAGAGCTTTTGAAAAGGGGTACGCAGTGGTATCCCACCCTCCCACACACAGACCTTGCAGACGCACTCAAGTGCTGGTAGAGGAGATGTTCCAGCCTAGGCCACCTCGAGGAAGCAATCTAAAGCCCCACTGTATCAGAATGAGGCCACAGCTGAGGAGAGAGGCAGCTGTGATTAACAGTCTACAAAGAACTAACAGAGTCCTCAAAAGAACAGCACTGTGCCACCACGCAAGCCCCCAGAGCACCATTCTCTGGAGCCCTACATGCATTTCTGATACTTCTCATCCAAGGGCAGGGGGGAAAGCAGAACTGGAAGTGATGCAGACAAAGACGATCAAAAGCATACAACATCTTCTACACAAGGAAGACCTAAGCAAGCAAAGATTCCTCAGTTTGGAAAAAACATCACGGACATCACAGACGATAATAAAGTGAGGAGTGGCTTAGGATGGAGAAAAAATGTTTTCACTGTGTCTCACAATACAAGAGCAAATCAAATGGAGCCCAGAGAAGGCAGGATCAAAACAATCTGAAGCTGGTGGTTCCTTGCATCAAACTTTGGTAAGCTGTGAAATGCCTTGTCACAGGACACTGTAGACATTAGCCATTTACAAGGAGTCAGAAGGCAGACTATACAAGTTCAAGGAATCTACTGAGGGTCACCAAATATGCAGAAGTCGCATCTAGCATGACAAGTAGCTGAGCTGAAAACTAGCAAAAACTCCATCCAGCAGAGCATGGAAATGGCTCAGAGATAGAAACATCTGAAACTGTGACCAACACCAGCTAAAAATTAGGTACAATTTCTACATGCTTACTCTAGGATCCAGCAAGCCTCAAACCTTCAAACAAGCCTCACCAAATTAGTTCAGTAAATCATGAAAAGCCTTTCATAAGCCAATCTTTCAGAAATTAAAATCCTCATGCATTGATATCTCTGGTGATCAAACACTGGAATTAACACTTTTCTGAGGACCTTTCCACAGAAAGGCAAAAAGGCAGGGCTTTTACCTGGAAGTGAAAATTGGGCATCAGGAGAGACAAATCAATCTCCTTTTTAGAGAGGTGAAATAATCAATGCCTGCAACACCGTTCTGAACTTGAATTTCCAAATAGAAGCATTTAAAGCTCTTTAATCTTGTTGCTAGCTGCCATTCCTTTTTGTGGCCACAAAACATTTCCATTCTTGCTGAATTTCATGGTGAGTCTGAAGTCCCATCTTACAGTCACAGAACGGAGCTGTTTGACTCTTTCGGTATACGTAACAACAAGCATTTATGTGACCCAATGCAGTGAAAAACCTGACGATTCCTACAAGATCCATTTGAATTCCATACTGAAGCAGCCAGGGAGTTCAGATAGTAGAAGCCTCAAAAACTAAATAGTACAGCCAAGGACTACAAAGCCCCAAAATCATTGTGGACCATTACAGATGGCCAAACGTAGTAAAAGAGTAACACTGGCTCTGCAGAAGGAGAAAGCAATTCGTGCTTCTCAACTCATCCTGAAAAGCTCCATTTTGGTTCCCAGGAAGGTGAGGCACATGGTAGAAGACCACACCAGCAACAGGGGCACTGTTTTCATCCAGTTGGTCAGAGTTTGAAAAGAAAGCATAGACAAGCAACAAGGGCTGTACAAGTAATAAAAGTTGTTAATGGTTGTGACATCCTCACAAATCTTTAGGGTGTATGGGAATCTTTGACAAAACCTACACAGGCACTACTCAGATTTTCACTCTGCAGCAGGGCTTACATCTGTGACATTAACGCACTGCAGAGGCCTCCTATGAAAACAGCTGCTGCCTCAGAACTGTCAGCTCTACAAGGGCCCCAGCAGAGGTGAGAGAAACACTGGTGCAGGCCGCAGGCATCACTCCCAAAGCCAGCAAGGTCTCTTCTGCCAGCACGAACAGAGCTGGGGGAACTTCACCCGAGCCCCCTGAGAAGCTGGCGGTCACCTCCTACACGAGGTCATTTCTTCCTGCCAAACCGTTCATCCGGTCTTCGGGCACACCGATACCTGTGCTCTGCACGCAACGCTTCGCGTGCATGCGGTTCGCGTGTTGCGGTCAGAGACCGACATGCTTTCTTTACTAAACGTGCTTTTAATTCGGTGCAGGCAGGCTGCGCGATGATCACGAGTCCAAAGCCGTGAGCAACTGCCACCACGCCTCAAGCCACCACCACCTCCGCTCCATCCTTCCCGGCCGGGACCCGCAACGGCGACGGCCCCGTTCCCGGCAGGCCGCTTCCCGCGGGCACCGCCGAGGCGAGGGGCGGCGGCAGCTGGAAAACCGCGGG
>JAVJGI010000036.1:1250947-1263187 GCA_035590275.1 Ibycter americanus
CCAGGGAGGCGGTGGGGCCACCATCCCTGGGGGTGTTTAAAAAACGCCTGGACGTGGTGCCTGGGGACATGGTTTAGCAGTGGGCTTCGCAGCGCTGGGTTAACGGTTGGACTCTATCATCCTGAAGGTCTTTTCCAACCTAAACGATTCCGTGGTTCTACATAGCCAGGCTGGGTGGCCCTTGGGGTGGCCTAGCATAGCCCTTCTCATGTTCCTACAGCATGAAATGACCAATGTTTTTTTAAGGAGAAAAGGGTTTAAAAAGAGCCAACTTCCACTAAAAGGGACTGCTTGTGACTCCAGGAAGAGCTGAGCAGAACGCCTGAGACTTGTATTAAAAGACTTGGCAGCTGGTTATCCTTTGCAGAGACAAGAGGGGAAGTTTCAAAGGAGGTAAATACAGCTGCAGAGTTCTTCAGCATCCCACTGGTCAAAAAAGGCCATGAGGAGAGGAAAAACACAAAGGACATGAGCTGAATGACTTCATCACTGAATTGCAGAGGCAAAATTGGAAAGCTAAGGTACAGAATGCATTAAGACTAACAAGGGCTGTGAAAGGCTCTGCATTTGCTTAACTGCCTTAAAAAGAAGAGGAAGGAAAAGGAAAAGTTTGGCCCATTGCTTCACCAAGAAAGAGTTGTTAACCAATGAGGTGGAGAAAGCTGAGGCATTCATAGTGCTGCTTTTGCATCCCCCCTTATGCTCAGGGTTAGTGGGGATCAGACCTGGGGCAGCATTTTTAACAAGGAACCAGGAAAGAAGCCATGAAGTAGCCTTGGAGCAGTTACATGAGTGAGCAAGAGGTGAAGAAATGCGGCCAGGGCTGCTTAAGGAACTTGCTGAGACAGTCTCTCAAGATCTCAGGGCCTTTTGCAAGTGCAGGCAGGAAGGGTGGGGGCAACATCTTTGTGCATCAGCTATTTTTAGAAAGGTGAAGTGGCTACGGCCAGAGCTGAGCCTCTGAATTTCAGTTCTCACAGAGATGCTATCACAAGTGGTTAACCAAGCGTGTAACAATGAAGCAATAATAAACGCAATGCCCTCCTTGCCCCAAACATGTTTGTGTCACCTCGGTAAGGATAGAAGTCCCTGACGTCCCCATGTGTGCTCAGAGCAGCTGGGCAAGATGTCTGTGATGGGTTTCTGTGCCAGGAGCATGGAGCGTGTCCTCGCTGGCCTGCAAGCCCTGCTTGCTGCATGGAGGAAGCCTGGCTCAGAGAGAGAAACAGAAATAAGTGCTGCTTCTCCCAGTCCATTATATTTTTTTTAGGGCAGAACTGTAGCAGCAGGCACCTGGGGAGGCCGTGGAGGAGCTACCCAACCGGGAGAAGAGGGGTACCAGGGGGTGCAGCCAGGGAGGTCTCTGCAGCTCCCTGATGTGGTCCCCAAGCCTCAGGTCCACTGTGATGGTGCTTTTGGGTGCTGGCGGACAAGGCCTCAGTGCCACAGCCATTGCCAGCCCCGTTCCTACATGGCCCTCAGCTGGACCTCCTGCAGAAAGGGCTTGGCAGAACACAAGGTATGGGCAAAGCTGCAGCCCAGCGGGAGCACACAGGAGAGGCTTGGCCTCCACCATGCACCCTGCCCGCTGGAAGAGCGGCAGGAATCCACATGGGAAAGAACATGGACATGACCTGGGTTACAATGGGAAAACCCAGAAAGAGTAAAAGGAAAAAGAAAACACAAGTCAAGGAGCAGAAGAGGAGGAATGGGAAAAGGATGGGGATGAGTGAGGGCGGCAGCGGGGAGGGCTGCAGTATAACTAGATGGCATGAAAAAAAGGGGAGAGGCCAGCATTGAAGAGATGAGAGAAAACAGAAGAGAATTAGGGAAAGAACAGAGAGGTGGAAGGAAGCGGAGTGGAGAAAGGAGGAGAGGAGACACTGGAAGAGTCAGAAGAAGCGGAAGACATTGCGGGAGGAAAATGGCTCAGGCCAAGGAAGGCACTGACCTCACTTTGCTGTGGGAAAAAGAGCAGTTAATTTGTGGGGTGATGAATCATAATTTTGCTGGTAAGTTCATTGGACTTTAGCACCTCTGAAGCTCTCAGTCACCCGGGCCAGGCACAAGGAGGGGCTTATTCCCTGCTCTGCAGAGGGCATACGTCCCTCCCTGTCTTGCAGCGCATCTCCTCATCCAGGAGACCACATTTCTCCAGCAAAGAAGGTTACCAGCAGGCCTCGCATTTATTTAAGAGCAAAGTGGCACATGTAAAGCAAGCTGCAAAAGATGCAGAGAAAAGCTTCCTGGTCTTTGCACCAATGGGCCTCTGAAGGCCACCAATGAGGCCATGCTTTTCCCAGCAGGAAGAAAAGCAGCTGCTGTAATCCAAGGGGAGGAAAGCTAGGCATGCACACGGAGCCAGCACTGAACTCCATGGCTCTTGTGCCTCCCCAAGTCAAAGCCACGCAAGGGGACATCCTGGGGTGCAAACACAGAGGCAGAGGTAGATGCACTGGGGTGTGTCTCCACGAATGGCTCCATAAAGCACCTCCTGAACAGACTCCAGGGTAAAAAGGGACATTCACAGGAGGCTGAGAGGCAGGAGGAGAAGGGCGAAAAATGCTGCTGATGTCATCTGTCAAGAGGAATGCGAGGAACAGACATTCAGCTCCATGACACAGTGCTGGGCCAGGCACTTGGCCTGCAGCACAAAGGGCTGCATCTCACGGCTCCCTAGAAAACCGGAGCAATTCACTCTGAGTCAGTTTTGTTGCTGGGTTGGGTTGGAGGAGGCTTCCTGATTATTTTAATCCCCCCTTTTTGTAAATGAGACTATTTTTATGTCCCCACGATGATACTCACTAGGACAGGTTCCAGTGGTGCTGGGAGAATCTGAGGGTGCTGGACTTTGCTGCATGCTGGGGTCCACAGAGCCGGTGGGACAAGGGCCAGGCAATCCTGAGTAGGTGCAACTGCTGGAGGGAGGCACTGGAGCAGGAAAACTGGCAAAAAACCCTTGGGCATGGCTGGAGACAGGAAACAGCCTGTCCAGACAAACAGGACAGGAGAGGCGCATCCATCCCCCTGCTCAAGGGCATCTCCCAGTCCCCTGTAACTCCTGCTTACAACCACTTGCGCTCAGGACCTGCATTCATCACCCTGGACACCCTTCTGTGCCTCTGCAGCTGGAAACTCCTCCCCCTCCCTCATCTGTCATCTTTGTGCTGCAGAAGTGGAAATAGGAAGAGGTGAGGTCACAGAATTCCTACGTCTATAGTCCTGGACCAAGTCCCACGCCCTTGGCCCCTCTTATCTAGACGTTGCAGCCCCAGATCCCGTCCACTGCAGAGGATGATGCAATCCCCCAAAAGAAATAAAACCACCTGAATGATGCTTCAAAAACATTGTGCAAAAAGTAACAGATCTTACAAGAAAAAAATGCATGGCAGGAGACCAAGGGGCAAGTCCACAACCAGGATGATGGAAGACAGGCGATGGCCAGATCCAGTACAGTCTCAGGGGTCTGGCCTAAAGGCAGCAGGCACCCAGAAGCCCCATTCCAGCGCACACACGGCTCGCACTGTGCGCAGAGTGGTGTCATTTCTTGTCCCTTCTGCTCTCAGCAGCCCCGTTAGAGATGCAAGTGCACAAGTCAGCCCCACACACCCCATGGGAGCTTTCACATGGAGATGTGCAGAGATCTGATCTTCCGCTACCAGTGAGGCTGAAAAAAGGCAATTAAACCCCAAAAGGTCACAGGTGTGCAGAGGCTTTTACCCATTTCTTTAGATCACAAGACAGGAGAGCTATCAGGTCTGTTGGACAGGAGGTTTACCATAAGATTCATGTTTCCTTGGGAGTTGTTCTTGCTGATGAGGGGCAGGGACTTGCGAGGAGGGCGAGGAAGGGGTCTAAAGCTGTGCTCTCACTGGAGGGCAGCTACCCCTCTACATACAAGCTCTCAGAGGTCTCTGTTGCCAGCAGTCCCTTGTATTCCCCTCTGGCTCCCAGGTAAGCACCGAGTACTATGCAGCTCACATGGCAGCACCTGCCCCTTGATCCACACAGGGTGCTTTGCACACCTCAAGGACTCCCTTCCTTCTCTCCCCGCACGCTGCCTTCTGCTTACTTAACCAGGGAAAAGTCTCTTTCTGAAATCTAGACCAAGTAAAAGAAGCTTATCTAGGCAGCTTGATTCTGTTCTTTCCAGTGGGCATCATGTATTCAAGCCATGTTTTCAGTAGCACAATTTATGCAGAACTCCAAGATACAACCCAACATTTAAACAGTTCCAGAAATCACTGAGGCTGAGTAAAAGGAGAGACACACTTCTAACACCACTAATACCAGTCCTAAAACAAACAGTTTACTTATTTCAAGTCATTTATTTCAAGAACAGACTTTCATCCCAGCTCCCTCTGTGAGTTTAGTGTGTAACTCAGGCAAGCACAACAAGAAGCAGTCACATCCTGCAGAGCAAGAGCTCCAAACAAAGCAATCCCCTTTGAGATGCTGGCTTTGGGTTTTCCTCCTCTCCCTCTCTAGGTGAGAAGCAAGCCTGGCACAGAACATGAACAGCTCCCTCATCCCGCACCTGCACACATGCTTCACTAGCAGTAATTATGCAAATAAATAAAGAGTAGTCAGTATCTCGTGGAGCAGGAGCAGATGGTGACCACAGATCATCTAGAAATTACATTATTGCTATGTTCTTACTTACTGGACACTGCAGGTAACTCACTTGGTAACCAGTCTCAGATTGCCCTTGTATTATCAGTTCATGTTGGACAGAAAGGTGTGGGAGGACAAGACAGATCTTGTTTAATCTGCTCCTTGCCTTAAGGGCAGGAGTTTTCTCAGTGGGACTGAATCTTTTGTCATTTTGATGGAAGTAGGTGGTGGCAGGGGATATCGCGGGCAGGCTCCCAAAACACATGGAAATTCATCATGCCTGCCAGACTTTACCAAGGAGCTCACATACGCTGCTAAGAGTACATACTGCTAAGTGTACTCACTACTCCTGACTTTCAACAGGAGTCGCTGAGCCACCTATCATGTGGTAAGGAACTGCAGGTTCAAATTTGAAAGAGAGCAGGAGCCCAGCGTCACCCTCAGAGCTCAGCCAGAGCTGGCAGTTCATTAGGGCAAACAGAGAAATAGGCATGGGGAAGCACGGGTCTTGCCACATGCACACAAGGTCAACTGGACACTTGATTCTACTTCCCTCTGCTGGTGGGGCACACTGTGACAGCCAGCGTCCCAGTATCAAGTCAAGCCAGCTAAAACAACGCATAACATGAAGTCTGATACATACAAGACCACCACCTGTTACCAAAGATTATCAGGTAGCTCAAGGTTGATTACAAGTGATGAGCTCACAGCAGTGTCAGTGCCCATAGTGTCCCTCTCCACAGGAGTATTGGCCGGAGAGGATGAATTTGAGAGGATGAGGAAGACTGCAGGAAGAACCTCACACTGATGGAAAAGCAGAGAAGTCCTTCGCAGGACATCCAAAGATGTCTTTGTTAGGCATCATGCAGCTGGTTCTCTTTCAGGAGAATCTTCTCCCCAGGCTTGAAGGCGGGCATCCCCAGGTAAGGGCAGCTGGCACAGCGGAATGCATCCCCCAGGTAGCACTGGCAAGAGAAAGAGAAGCACCTTCTGTAATAAGGGGCAAGCTTCAGTTCTCTCACCCCATTATAGTGTTTTTCCAGCTTAAAAGATTACAAGCTCCTCAGCACATATCAGCACAGAAACTGCTTCCTTTCTCAACACGCCTGGTTAGCATGGTTAACAGAGCTGTGCAGGGGCCCCGTGCTCACATGGAAGAGGTGAGTTTTCACCCCAGC
This sequence comes from Ibycter americanus, assembly GCA_035590275.1. Classification (NCBI taxonomy): domain Eukaryota; kingdom Metazoa; phylum Chordata; class Aves; order Falconiformes; family Falconidae; genus Ibycter; species Ibycter americanus. Next base: position 1,256,740 of record JAVJGI010000036.1, read on the forward strand.
CGATGCGCCCAGACATGACCGCATACTGGGCTGAGGCAGCCCCCTAACCGCTGCGAGGTCCCCCTGGGCTCCCATAAGGTGATCTTCCTTGAACAGATCACTGGTTAGCACACAAGCAGGGAAGTAAAGGTTCACTCTTCACTCTGACTTCTACAGGGGCAGCACTTGCGCTGGAACAGACAGTGCACACTGGTATGGAGCACGTGGGCACAGGGCACCAGGCTAAAGCTCTGCACAAGCAGTGTTTGGAAGCAGTAAGCCAGCTCAGGGAACAGTCACTTCGAGAACACAGTTTTTAGACAGAGATCATGTACTGCAAACCACAGCATAGAAACAAAACCAACTATTTACATTTCCACAGGCAGATTTGGGCTGCGAGCTCTTCCTCTCCTGTTCCAGTTCTTCAGCCAGGCCACATGTGCTGTAGGAAAACAAAGTCACCTGCATTTTTCTGCTTAAAGGCTGTAAGTCACCAACACTTGTTCCTGCCCTACTCACAGGCAACAGCTCTCACTCTGTCACATGACACAGCTCACTGGGTCACTCATGCTCTTCGCCACCATGGTTTGTGTAACAAGTGTTGAAACGCACTCAAGTTTAAACTGAGTGGGAAATGGCTCTACAGCACTTGCTATGTGTGCTATTTCTCCTTGAAATCTGAGAAACCAGGGTTTTAGTCAAGGCTGCATAAACTGTGTAGCCACCTTGAAGAAGGCTGTTGATCATATCAGCGTGGTAATTTGTAGCAGTTTTGGTGTGGCTAGTTAATTCTCATTGTATTTGGATTTACATTCAAGTAGTTAAGGTAAGAAAGGACACGAACCAAGAGAATTATGCTCTGAAACATCAAATTGCCTACAATCTTTTTAAAATCCATCCAACTCTTAGGGTTTAATATTACAGTTGAAAGGTTCACCATTATGCTAATTGCAGTACTGACCAGTTCTTGCAGGCTTTCTTTTTGCCCATTTCTTTGCAGGATGGAGCTCTGAGGGATGATGGATCTGGCTTTTTCAAATCTTCTGAATCCAACAGCTCATCAGAGTCCAAAAGATCCTGAAAACATACCATGGAAGATAACATGCAGGAAACTGATCTGTCAGTAGGGAATGATGTTGCTGTGTTCAAAGAAATGATGCTCTCTGTAGCACTAGCATTAAAGTGCCACAGCTATGCCCTCTTATCCTCTTACCTGATACCTCCTCTCTGCCCTCACCACACCTCTGGGCTCTCCAGACCTCACCTACTAGATGAGATATTTTGTCCTAGGGATGCTTTTCTACCTCTTAAGTTGTAAAGCTTCCCAAAAGGCGTGACTGAAACTATTTAGAATAGGAAAGGAGAGAAGGAACAACGGCAAAGCCTCACAAACAAAACCAGATACCATTTCTTCATCATTCATATCATTGGCAGAGAGTGTCCAGAGCTTGGCAGTGGCTGGGTCCACAGAGGGTTTTCCTGGAGCCAAAACAAAAGAAGAAATAGTATTTAGAAATAGTAATTACTCCAGCCTTTGCCCCATCCACTCCCACCAAAAAGAGTTCAAACAACTTTGGAAAGCCCCAGTTCACAGGTTTTTACTGTGGGCACTCCCCACCCCAGAACTGTCTCCCTATTCCAAGGGATGATTACCACCTGAGAGGCAGGCAATCCAGACATTTAGCACGCACCACTCCTTACCTGAAGGACCAAGGTTTTTGGCAAAAGAAAGTTTGAGCTGACTTGAGGATCCCACTTCGAAATTAGGCTTCCTGCCTTCTATCTGAAGAATGAGAAGGTCATTGCCTTGGTAATCCAAATGTTCTCGGACAGACTGGGTCTCCTCTGGGGTCAACACTTCCTTTTGCAGCTGCAACATAAGATTTTAGGTTAACCTCACACAGAACCTCTTATTTCAGCACCCAGCCCAGCATTCCAGTGAACACAGACAATTGGTATTTTCAATCCTGAAGAAAAACACTGCCCTTGCAGTAACTAAAGTTTGTGGCAGGCAGCATCCATGCACATTTACAGTTAACTAGGGTAGCTAAACACCTTGTCACCCAGCAATCACCAAAATCACCATCTACATTTCAGACAACTGCACGAGGGAGTTTCTGGAAGTGGTCAGTATATACGTACCTCCTTCACTTCCACCAACCCAGAGAGAGTCAGAGCTGTGAGGAATTTGGCTGCTGTCTTAATTCTGCTGTTGTTTCCTGGAAGACACAAAAGCAGGAAGTAGGAGGAGGGAAGAACAAGAAGAGAGGTCACTGAAAAACCTGGAAGTGCAAGAGCTTTAGAAGGAAGTACTCAAGCCAAACCTCCGATTTAAAATCGGGCCCTTTCTAGCTGACAGCAGGAACAGACCAGAAAATGCGTAAGCAGCTTGTTCACTATAACAAGAGTCTGGGGTCACAAAGCTGTTCTAGCTCCAGATCTGTTCTATATATACACCAAAACTTTCCTAAACCCAATTAACACCCATCAAAATCAGGGAAAAAAACACACCCCAAAACCCAAACAACAAAACCCTCCCAAACTTTTTTACATATTAAAGTGAACCACTCATGAAGTTTTCAAAACATGGACTCCTAAATGAACATTACATTCAGAAACATAACATTCAAGAGCCTTGTTCTTGTAGGCAAAAGCTATTACAATCACTGTTTAATCAAATACTCATCACAGGCTTATTCACTTGGGCACACGACTGTGCTGAACAGAATCCATTCACCCTCTCTCATGAGTCCCACTTGCACTTCATTACAAGTCCACCAAATTCCAGCCTGTCAGATGTGACTTTGGAAAAAAGAAACCTCATCTACTCCAGACTTTCAATGCTCTCCGTTCTGTCCCAGAGATGCTCCCCCACTGCCCCTAACATACCACTTGCAACACAAAGCCACTGCCAGCTTCGAAACATTAGCAAATCCTCCCCAGCCTGAAGAAGGTGTTTCTACTGCCACTTACACCACTATTTTCAGTACTGTAGAGTGTGCCAATAGAAACACTGTCAGCATAGATGCTTCTGTTCTTATCAGGTGGCATATTATTTCCCACTTCCATCCTGAACCAGCACCCTATGCCAGCAAGGCTTGAATGCAGGTCAAGTATTAGATAGAAAAACAATCTTCTGTTCACCTCCTTGTGTGCTCCTCCAGCTGTCCCATGGCAGGTGCTCTAGCTTTACTCTTAAAACTTAGTCCAAACACTTCTACCCTTGCTGGATAACTATTTCTCTGCTGGCTTCTGGGGCAACCTCTCTCAGCATTTGTCACCCATTTTTAAAATCACTTCAGAAGCTCCTCAGAAACACACATCTGCAACCATTTAACATTACACACCCTAGGAGAAGACCAGTGTCCACTGAGCTTTTCAATGTAGTTTAAGAACAAGACTATCTATCCAGCACTTCTGATAGAAGGAGAGTGACTGCAAACATCTGACGGCTGCCAGCTTAAACAAAGGATGAAAACCTTGCTATTCAGGTTAGTGTGTCAGGAGAATGAAAATCTCTGAGCATCATTCAGGGTTCCTGTCCTTTCCACTTCAGGCTAATCCTCACAAGAGTTGCTATGTTGCCATGAAAGCAAGGCTGATGCAGATTCTCTCACCTGATTCTGTAACCACAGGTTCTTTCAGGAGAACACGCCCCCCTGGCTTAAGTATCCGAGCTATTTCTGCCAGTACCTCCGCACTGTGCTGTGCTGTACTGCCTGGTACCACACCAGAGAGAATGACGTCAAAACTGGACTCCCTGTGAGCCGCTGAAAAGAAAGAAAGAAGATGGTACAATTTCACACATGTACACACACACAGCTTTGCTCATCACATCAGTTCCACCTCCCTCCTCATCTCTCATGCTTGTGTACAACTGCAAGAACTGACTGGAGACATGAGTCATAGGAAGCACGACCAGGGTATATCACATTCTCTGCTGTACTGCCAGTGGCAAGAGCTAGCAGTAGGTGCTATTGTTCTGAATGCCAACTTACAAACCAGGGAAGATGTCAGCTCACACAACAGAAGCACCCTCTCCCTTCAAATGAAACGGTGAAAAATTAAGCTCATTCTTACACTGAGACAGCTGGTTAACATTTTCCACAGAGACACGACTATCAGCTCCCACCAGTGCCTGAATTTTATCCACCAAATCCTTCAGGGCTTCAACTGGCGAGGAGCTGTCCCAGACGATGGCCACGCGCTGGCCTGGCGTGACTCCATACTCTCCCATTTCCGCAGCAGCAGCAAACCTGACAGCAGCAGACGGAGGAACAGGTCAGCAGGACACAGAGAGGAAGGGCAAGAACCGAGCACTGCATGAACCTCTGTGGACTGTGACTTAATCACAAAGCATCAACTTGTTTTAATAAATGCGGATTATTTTCTGGAGACAGGCACCACAGAGCTCCCACAAGCTGAGTGTTAACATGACATTAAGAAATAGCTACACTTAAGGGATAATTCAATTTCTCTTCAGCTCAGCAACTAGTTTTGCAGGGAGACTACAAGCCATGCTTAAAAAGAACCTAAAAACCACCCAACAAAAAAACTTGCCTGCTCTCCTTAAAGATTTGAATAGACACATACACATGATTTCTAGATTTCCAGACTAGTGACAACATTAAACACTGCCTTGTCTCTCCTATTCAGGACACAACCTAGTGGAGTTTGCTTCCACAGTACAAGAGAAGAAAAAAAAAAAAGTAACTTTCGGCATTCCCAGCATTCCAGAGAGGATCTTTCAACTCTTACCATTGGTGGCGCTGGGCGAGCCATTACACAGAGTGAGGAAGGGAACAGAATGCAGTGAACTCAGTTTTGAGAAACCCATCTGCACTAACATTTCAAAGAAGCTTGTATTCCTGACAGAGTTTGAAGAAAATCTGCACTACAGAAGTGTCACAATAGTATCATACCATCACCTGCACTCATAGCAGTAGTGGCTACTGAAACTACCTAGCCTCTTTCAGCACTCACCCAATGCAAACCTATTTTCTTTCTAGTTTAACACAACCACAGATAACAGAGAGCACCAGTAAGCACACTAGTTGCCCAGTGTATCTTCAGTTAGCTGCAAGCCACACACTTGCTTCGGGAGAGCCTGTTATAAGCAAGGTCTTTACCAGAAATCACTACATCAGGCATCCTGGGTAACCCCTTATTGCCACCATGTCATCATGAAAGCACAGCTTAACGATATGCTGTACCTAATTCAACTCAGTTGCCTGCCGTCACACGTGGAGTGGATTTTGACCCACTGTTCCTCTGGCTCTACAGGCCATGGACCCCTCTCTCCTGGAAACTGCAAACAAGTTCAGAATTAGACAACTCTGCACCTTGTCTGAGCTACTCTGGCAAGAATTTGTGCTAACGCAGCCCACAGTGCCAACCAGGTACGGCATGAAAGATCGTGGATGTATGCTGCAGGTTATAGTACCTCACAGCTGGCCTTGCGTGCATATACAACACAAGCTAAGCAACTACAACAGATAGTAACACTAGTAAACACATATATTAATCCCATTAAAAAGTCACCTTCCCCAGATAAAAAGCTCAAAAGATACATAAGCTGTTAGGCTAATGCGAAAAAAAAAAAAAATCCAAAGTCACACCTTCCTCTCAGAACAGCAGGGTATGACCTTTCAAGCTCAGAGCCCAAACTACGTCACAGCAACACTAGACTACATCGACCCCTTCAGGTGCAATCTAAAGAAAGGAGAAAGCTACCGTAGCCCTCAAGGACACATCACATCTGCCTTCAGTCAGTGTTAAGGCTAGGAGTTAAGTTACCATCAAAGCATGCAGTCACGTTCCTGATGGAACGACTGGGAGGATGTTTTTCCCCCTATGTTTTCCGGTGGTAGGTGGAAAATATTTAAAATTAAAGGCTTTGTATACCAGCCGTCTTCTTTTGAAGTATCTCCAGCTGTAGGCTACAACGGCCGGGCTTGCTGGGCCACCGCCGGGCGAGGACAGTGGCGACTGCCCCGCCAGGGAGGAGGCCCAAGGGCCGGGGCTGGCCCAGACGGTGCCGGCCCTGCCTCCATTTCACACACATTTAACAGTCCTTGAGGAACGCGACTGCCCAAAACAGGGCGGGGAAGGGGCTTTAGACAATACCGGGGGTTTCCAGCTTCAGCAGATTAAAAAGCTGCCGTGTACAGCGCATCAGCCTCCCGCCTGGGCCTCCCGAGCAACCCCCCCTCCCCGTGCCCAACGGCCAGCGGCCCAGGGCGGGCCGCGAGCTGCCGGCCCCGGCTGCGCTGGCGGGGGAACGCCTTAAACGCACCCCTCACACAGCAAAGCAGAGCAGGCCTCGGGATGCCGAGCCGGGGGCGGACTGGAGGGACTAGGAACAAGACGCGCGAAGTGATGTCTGAGGGGACCGCCCCCCCGCCCCGCGCGGCCGCCTCAGGCAAGGCCTCGGCAGAGCCTTTTTTAAGCGGAAAAAGGGGAGTTCCGG
>JAVJGI010000036.1:1272108-1284031 GCA_035590275.1 Ibycter americanus
GGGCCCCCGGGGCGCAGCCCGGTCCGTGGGGCGCCGCGGCCCCGCGTGTCTGAACACGGCTCTCTCCCTCAGGGTGGCAAACTCCATTCGAAGAGTGTTCATCGCGGAGGTCCCCATCATAGGTACTGCCTTGTGCCCGCCCGCAGTCACGGCCCCTGGGCTGTGGGCCCCATTGCTCTCGCCGTTCCCTCTCCGTTTCCCCCTGCACCTTCAGGCTGCTGTCAGCTCACCTTACCCATGTTTAGCCCATACTCTGTATTACCGGGTGCTGTCTCAGCTTCACTGTAGTCTCTGTGATGTTTTCTGTGCTCTTGCAAACTGTTCAGCTTTTCTCCTCTGAAATACTTCTCAGCTTGTGGCTTTTTCCTCTCTGCAGCCATCGACTGGGTCCAGATAGACGCCAACTCCTCCGTGCTCCATGATGAATTCATTGCACACAGGCTGGGTGAGTGCCATGTGTGGGGAGAAGGACAAAGACGTGCAGCAAGGCAGAGGTCATGGGCACAATCAGTCCGGAGACGCTAATGTATCTTTGTCAGGAGGCTGCTGTTCCTCTACCCGTCTCGGCAGGAGGGTCAGTGCTCCTGTGGTCTCACTCAGACGTCGCCTTGATTTCCTTCTTCCCACAGGTCTCATCCCACTCACCAGTGATGACATTGTGGATAAGATGCAATATTCCAGAGTGAGTCAAGTGAAATGTTGTGGGTGCTTATTTTGATGGTGGTGGGTATCTGATCTGGTGGGAAGCACTGCTAATTTCTTGCTGGGAGAGGTTTGAAGTAAAGGTCTTGACCCGTATCTGTGCCAGGACTGCACGTGTGATGAGTTCTGTCCGGAGTGCTCTGTGGAATTCACCCTTGATGTCCGGTGCAACGAAGACCAGACTCGTCACGTCACATCCCGCGATCTCATCTCCAACAATCCCCGGGTCATACCGGTCAGTGCAATCCCTCTGCTTGTCAGTGAGCCCTCTCTACGTTCCCATTGAGGTCAGGGTAGCAAACACATGGGATTTGGACAAAATAAGGCCTTTGAGCATGTTTCACATTGCCTAAAGCCCCACTTAAACCGTAGTGGGAGAGCAAAGCAGGAATGTTTGCAGAAACAGCAGTGTGTGCCAGTGTCCTCTTCTTTGTGTTGTCATCCTTCACTTGCTGACTGATGGCATGTCAAAGCCGTATGGCCTTCTTAAAGCCTCATCCTGCACCCCTCATCTCAAGTTCTTGGGAGGCTTTAGTGTTGCCCCTCCACCTCGCCTCAAACACTCGGAGCATGTGCATTTGTGTGCTGCTGCCATGTCACTGTGTTCTCCTGCCTGCTTGCTGCCAGGGCTCTGGCATGGTCAGCTTCTTTGAAGGCCTGGCAGCAGCCCCAAGGCCTCTGGTTTTCTGGTTCTTGGTTCTCAGTGCAGCAAGCTGTGAGGAGCCCAGGCCGGGCCAGGGCTGCCAAACAGCTCTTGCTCAGTTGCCTTGAGGAGGCTTGGTGGAGCCAAGGCAGAACAGATGCAAAGAAACTTAACAGAGAATGTTTTAAAACGCTATTAAGGCTGCATCCAGATGTCACCACAACCTGAGGGCTGCTTCTGATGGCTGGTGGCAGTTTCTGCCTAGCTAAAGCCTAGCTGTAGCCTGCTGTGTCTTGCTTGCTCCAGCTGAGTCACTGCCAGCAGTTGTGGGAGTGACTTTGGGCTGCGTTGCAGAACCAAGCAGCTATGCTGGGCTGGGCTGGAGCATTCCCCAGCCTGTGGGGGAGAGCAGCTCGGGAGGTGAGCTGGCTGATGGAGTGGGTTATTGCATACCTGCCTGCAGCTGCCTGAATTGTCCTTACTTCCGTTAAGTAGGGCTGGTTTTGTTGCTGTAAGTCACTCGAGTGGCACTCTGCAGTCTCTTAACTTTTGTGGGCAGCGCTGTTCAATTTGGGGAGAAAAGGTGATTTTGCATTAATTCGCTTGCTCTTGTTCTTCTGCAGGTAACATCTCGGAGCAGAGACAATGACCCCAATGACTATGTGGAACAGGACGGTAAGCAGCATTTCACTGGGAATAAGAGCTGGAGAAGGAAATTCATTTTTCTTTCAGGTTCTTTGAACTCATTCTTCCTTTACTAGGTATGTAACTGTAGTTACACAGGCAGCTGTAAAACTGGCAATTGAGAGACACCAGTGTGGCTGCATCAGCAGGATTAGCATTTTGTCTTAATACCACTTAAAGGTCGTCCCCAGAATTCAAGTCCTGGGTCAGAGGGTGCTTCTGTCCCTCCTTGTGAGAGCTTAAGAGACAGCAAAGATGCAAAACGGTGTGCTATCCGCTGTTGCTTGGGGGCCTGCACAACTCCTTTTTACTTAGCAGAGGGGCTCATCTGTGTCCTCAGACACAGATGAGTCCCTCTGAGAAGCCAAGTGAGCCCTGGCTTCTGGTGACATCTTCCTGGGCACTGAAAATTCCTGCCTTTGCCCTGGTGTGATCCTGCACACTAATTTCTCCTCTGCAGGCTTCTCAAACGGGCGTGTGCTTTTCCACAGACATCCTCATTGTGAAGCTGCGGAAGGGCCAGGAGCTGAGACTGCGAGCCTATGCCAAGAAGGGCTTTGGCAAGGAGCATGCCAAGTGGAACCCCACAGCAGGTGTAGCCTTTGAATATGACCCAGACAACGCGCTGAGGCACACAGTGTACCCCAAACCAGAGGAGTGGTATGTTCTAATGTTTGGAGAGACTGGAAAAGATTTTCTAGCAGGCGCTCAGCCCTGGAGATAATTTGGGTCAGTAAGTGATCCTGAGTGTGCCTGTTGCTTCCCCTCACAGACTCTGCTCCTGTGTTAGGGTGCCAAGGCCAGTCACTTGGTTGCAGCTGCATACAGGGTGGGCTGGTTTGTGGCCACCTCTTGTCTGCCCCTCGCATAGTGTCACTGCTGTTTCACCTCACTTTTCTGTTCTTTCCCATGACTTGTGCAAGGAAGAAAAAACAGGAACAAGTGGTATGTAGGTCAGGGTAAGGTCTGAGGAAGGAATAGATCCACGCAAGGTGGAAGAGGTTGCTACAAGAGCAAAGAGCAGAAGGTTAGGTTGCAAGGCTGATTTTGCAACCTGTTTGGGGAAGCCTGGTGTGTGGCTCTGATTTCCCTGGTACATCTTACTCCTGGAGTGTGAGCTCTGGCAATAGGGTTTTCCTCTCTGGCCCTTTCCTCTGCTCTGATGCACTATTCTGCACCGGTAGCGTGCACATCTGATCTGAAAGTGATGTGATTTTGCTTTTGAAAAGCTGCTGCCCTGCTTTGGCCAGGGTGAGGACTTCACCTAGCGGCACTTTCCCATAAGTGGATACCTGAGCTGCTTCTGGCTCTGCATCCCAGTGACCACCTAGCAGACATCCTATCATCAAGCGTGCTGGAGCCAACAGCAGAGTGAGGAACCCGGTACTTTAGCCAAGGCCGGCTGAGAGCTAGAGGGGGCGAGGGATATGCTGCTGTAACAATGGGGTAGCAGCCAGAGTTGTGCTCAAGGTCGAGAAGACCTCAGTACAGGAGCAGGATTTGGTGCAGGGACCGCAGAAGCCAGGGCTGAACAAGTGGGAGCAAAGAACTGAGGAGAGCTGCAGCTGGAGAGGAGGCTGAGCAGCAGAAGGGGCTCAGCGGGTTTTCCTCCTGTTGCTGCCGGGCCCTGCGCTGCTGAATTTGATTCTGCAAATGGCTGCAGGCAGTAGCAGGCAAGTGGTGGGCTATCGTACCTCCACACTGTCCGCTTCAAGCCTGAGCACTCGGAGCCATCGCAGAGTGTGGCCTTATGCTGTCACTCGCTAAGTTAGCTGTCGGTAAATGAGCTTTGTGGAGGTGCAGTTAGCCTAGATTTCACACCTCAGCTGGGCTGCCAGGGGCTTTCTGCTCAGGAGCTGTCACAGAGATCCTGTGTGGCTAGATTTGCACTCAGGAGACTTGAGAAGCCTTTTGTCACTGAGTGTGGAGTTGCAAGTGAATCCGTAACATGCATGAAATGGGCTGGGATCTGCCTGCAGCCATCCCAGCCCTATTTTACGGATGGAAGGAGTGAACCCTGCTTGGCTTTGATGGGCTCTGTAGGGTGCGTTCGTAGGTCCGGTTCAGTCAGTCTGGGTGAGAACGGGATGTGCCAGGCATTCAGCTCCTTCAGCACTTTGTCAGGGCGGTGCTCTGGGATCTGCAGTAGGAACTGGGCTGGCTGGTAGTGCCAGAAATCTGGAAATGAGCATTTTCCTTAGCGTTGCTGATCTGTATGTGTGGACTGAAGCTGGGCTTTGGGAATGGCCAGCTACAGACCAGGCTGTCAGGGGGAAGGTCCATAAGAGCCTGGTTGTGGTGAGGTGGTGCAGGGGGTGCTGCTCAGCAGGTTTGTGGTCAGGAGCACGTCACAAGAGTTGATGTGCCGGCCTGTCCTTTGTCACCAGCGGTTTTGGGGGTGGAACTGGATAGTTTTGAAGTTTCCAAATTATTTGTGGCAGATAAATTGCCCCAAGGTTTAGTTGATTGTCTGAGTGATAGATTGGATGCTTGAGAAGCAGGAATATCTCTGTGATGTGGAATTTCAAATTGGGATTTGAAATCATTTTAGGCTTCATTTTGGTGTTGTAAAAATTCTCTGGTTTAATTTCTGTAACACTAGCTAGTAAGTCTTTGACACTGATGAAGTGACAGACTTGGCATACTGCTTTGAGTTGGACAGGCAGGTGTCAGGCTGGCCAAGGTATCATTGGGTTTGCTGCGTTTTTGGACAGAGAATGTCACAGTGTGACTTTTGGAGAGTGTGCACTTTTGGAGATGTCGGTGTCATGGAAGACAGCCCCAGCTGCGTAGCTGAGCGCGTGTACCTCAGCAATGAGGTGTTTCCCTGGCTGGGTGGCCCGAGGCAGCTGCTAATGGGGATTCTTTTGTTTGGTGGCAGTCAGCTGCGTTTTCAGGAACTTGGTGTGTTACACAACAGGCTGGGTACCTGGAAACAGTTTTTGAGAAGTTCTTGGGATAATATATGTGCAAGTTGGAAAAATCCCAAAGGAAGATTGACATCGGAGCTGCCTGTTCCCTGATGATACGTCTGTCTTTCCAAGTTCATCTGATTTCCCCATGAAGACAATACACAGACAAAGTCTCTGCTATCCAAGGCTAGCTATAATTTTTGGTTTGTTTTTTCATGCTAGTTGCTTTTTGAGGCTGTTGGCAGAGCACTGGCATGCAGCTGGACTCTCAAAACAGCTGTCATGGTGGTGGAAACCTCTGCCCTGTTTTTAGTCATGGGTGGTTCTGCAAGTAACATGAAGACACAGCTCCATTAACACTTTATCTCTGTTGGTGGTTTGTTACAGAGGATTTGTTTGAGAAGTGCAGTTTTATTTAAGGCAACTGCTGATAGGGTGCTAGGATCAGCATTTCTTGATGTCGCTGGGGCAGAGGAAGGCCAGCAGGAGACCTTGGTGGGCACAGGTTTTTCTGTGCTGGCTTCTCAGACAGCTCAGGACTTTGAGTTTTCTTACATGGATTAAGTGCTTCCAAACAGTCTCTGATGTGATGCCCTATAAGCCAAGGGATGCAGTGGGTAGAAAGATGTGTTGGCCTAGCTGATGCACAGGTATTGCAGTGATTTTGGTAGCAATGTGTGTAGAGGAGTGGAGATGCAGGCCATCAAGGTGGGGCTCACTGATGCAGCTGGTGTCTGAAGTACAGTAGATTTTTTTTCCTGCTGGGCACAAGATGATTGGGCCTTCCTATCTCAGCTGTACTGCACAGACTGAGTGCTGGAGTGCTCCGGTGTTTTCCTGGCCCAGTGAAGAGTAGAAAGAAGAGATAACACAAGGTCCATTGCTCCATAAACAGCATCCAGGCTTCATAAACACAGCCCCTTCAGGCATCAGCATCCCTTTGCTGTGAGCACCTGCTGGATTGTGGCAGTGTAGGTGGACAGAGCCACGGTACCCCACACAGGGCTTGCTGAATTTGGGCAGAGCAGGGCTGATCCTGTTCCTCCAGCACTGCTGGGTGACTGTGTGGCATTAAGGAGGAGCTAGAAAGGGCAGTGTGGGACTGAGGTTTTTTTCTGTGACTTGATGTTTGATGACTGCTCCTTTGCTGCTGGACGTGAGCCCCGGTGCTCACTCTCTGGGGCCAAACAGTGCTGCTCAGCGCCCAGGCTCTGTGGGACCAGGCTAGAGTATGGGCTGTGTGCTAACCGCTCCTGCTCTTTCATTCCAGGCCCAAGAGTGAGTACTCTGAGATTGACGAGGAGGATGCTCAGGCTCCCTATGACCCCAACGGGAAGCCAGAGAGGTAGGAAGCTGAATGTGCTGCCGCAGCTAGAAAATGGGAGGACCAGCTGGGTGCATCTCATCAGCTTTTGTGAATACATGAGTATCTGCTATCTGCTGAAGTTTGCCAGCCCAGGGAGCTGGTGTTCCCTGAAAAGCAGGGCAGAAGTTGGAGTTAACTGGTGATATGCCCAGGCCTGGCAGGTTTTCCCCTCTGGGATATATGAAACTGCTCTCCTGAGTTCATGTTACCAAGTAGAGCAGTGCAGCACTCGGTGAAGTGTGAGGCCTGCGGGGTAGAATGGCTTAGGATGCACCCACCCGTGTGGGTGTGTCATGCTCTGGTTGCTGGTGGTACCCCCTCTCTCCTGAGTTCTTTGCACTGCAGAAGTGCCTGCAGCCAGCCTTACTCCCTGGTGCAAGATTCTGTGGTGGCTCACAGGTCATGGTGCTGAACAGAAAAAAAAATCTCAGTGCTCTTGCAGCTTGTGAAGTCACAAGTGTTGGTATGACAGTTATAGAGGGGCAGCACTGGCTGTTGCCTGGTTGGGAGGTAAATGATGCTCATGATTGGGATTCCCAGCAGATCCCCCTGTGGTGGGTCAGGACAGGCTGGAACTGCTCTGCAGGTGCTTTCTGGTTTTGCACCTCCTTGCTGAGCAGATGGTGACTTAATCGCTTGACTTGTAACCTCAGGTTTTATTACAATGTGGAGTCCTGCGGTTCTCTGCGCCCAGAGACCATCGTTCTCTCTGCGCTGTCCGGCCTGAAGAAGAAACTGAGTGACCTGCAGACCCAGCTGAGCCACGAGATTCAGAGTGATGTCCTCACTATAAACTGAGGTGGCCCCTTGCAAGAGAGTGCTCAGGTGTGAATGATGCAGAAGGTCCTTGCCTCTGCCTGGCACTGCTTTGAGCTGAGGCTCTTACCTCCCCATCTCCCTCTGCCTTTCCTGGCCCATGTCTGCGGGTTGGTGACACTTCATCCCTGGCCCTCCTTCACAGGGAAAGCCATTGTGATGTGTAGGGTAAAGCAGGAAGGGAATCAGTGAGCATCTTTGCTGGGACAGGCTTTGTGTCCAAGTGGTCCCAGAGTTTTAGGCCAGAGTTTTGGATTCTGGCCACATGGTGTCTGGGATTGGGAAGTCTGTGCCTTGGTTACACAACCCTACTTTATTTGCATGTCTGTTCCTTACTATGCTGAATAAAGCCTTACCCCCCCATGTTCTGTCATCCCTGCAAGCTTGTCCAGGGCTGCAGGAGGAGGTGTCACATCATTTACTTCTCTCCAATAGACATTAAGTTAATGAGATCTGCTTTGAAGGGAGCATTGCTGTCTGCCGCTGATTGCTGCTCTTGACATTATCTCCTAAGGAGACCAGAACCCCCTCCAGCTGGTAGCCCATCATTTACTGATCCAGCACTATGTTTAACGCAGATGTTTGAGGCTGGGCTGGTAAGTGAGATGCCGCAGAAGGCAGTGCTGCAGGGGAGCCCAGGTGGGCCAGGCAGGCTTAGCTGTATTTAAAAACTCCTTTGGAGCAGACTCTACCTGTGTGCTATACAATATTTATGTTAGCTGCTGGAATGGTATGGCAGGGAGTCTGTCACTAGTAACACCTGGCTGATAGCTTCCAGCGTGCCCACAGCCCCAGGGTGGGTTGTGTGCTGGGCTGGAGCTTGGTGCAGGTCCTGGACAGTGACCACCGTGGCAGTGGCTGAAGGTCTCCAGCAGCTGCCTAGCTCAGCCCTTCTCCTCCCCTCTGTCAGTGCCCAGCAGGACTTGGGATGAGTTCCTCCATGACACTTCCCTGCAGAGATCTGCCTCTTCCTTACCATGGTGGCTGGGAGGGAGCAGGTGTGTGTGTGGCTACACTCGTCCCAGGGTGGATGTGGGGCACGGGAACGGCTCAGTGAGTGGGGATGGGCGCTCACACTGTGCTGGAGAGAGCAGCCTGAGAGTGCTGTCTTCTCCTCCCAGGAAGAGCTGCTGCTTTGATGTCCTTGCTGCGGCACAGCCAGCTGTGCCATGGCTCCCCGGGCCTTCCCTGTCCCCAGAGGGAGTGCTGCCCCAACTGGCATGGCTGTCTTGCCTTGAGGCCAGTGCTCTGCCAGACAGTTGTGGCATGGGTAACTGAACTGGCACAATTCTGGGAGAGCTGGGAGATGGAGTGGCTTGAAAGTCCTTCGCCTGAGGACTTGGAGCCACCAGTACCCTGGCACATCCCTGCAGCGGCTGGAGGCTAGGGGTGACAGCAGGGTGCTGGCGTCCTGTTTCACTCGGGGTTGTTTCATGGAGGGTGGCAACTTGCTTCACCCTTCTCCCCTCCCGAGTGGTTTTAGGGCTTTACTTTGCAATGTCCTGGCCACGGCTGGAGGCAGAACAAAGCTTTGAGCCAAGCACGCTGCCAGGAGCATTAGGAAATCTTCCCCCCATCAGCATTTTTCTCTCTGGCAAGCACTACTCCCACTTGCACTTCCCAAGCGCATTTGGATGGAACAGACAAACAGGAAGGGTGGATAAGGGTTGTTTATTCATTGAGCAACTCCTTAAAAAAAAGAAAATCCAAACATTTTTGGTAATAAATGTTAAATCTTTTCCAGATGAGTTGTGTAGTCAGGAAAAGAGAGCAAATTACACCTCTCATCCCGGGGAGGACATGCTGCTGGGCAGTGCTGGGGTGCTGACGAGCCCCTCCATGCCCTGCTGTGCTGCAGGGAGCAGCATGCTGTCCTGCCGTCCCCCCAGCCTCAGCCACAAGCTACACCAACCCAAGACACAGTATTTACAGAACACAGGTTCCCACATCACAACACTCTCTGTCCCCAAAGCACAGACCTGGAGCTTTAAGGGCAGAAAAAAACCCCACTGACCACTCAATCCAGACCGAAAGGAGACTCCAAAGAAACACCAATGTTTGCACAGCAATAAAAAGATAGCCCTTCTAAAGGAGGTCAATAAATAGGAGAACTAGAAAAAAATCAATTGCTTTTGAGTTCAGCACATGAACCCCAGCTCCCCCCTGGGTGAGGGCTTTCACCCGGCTGCACCGGCAGGCGAGGAGGGAGTGAGGACAATGGGAATGCACGGAGAAACGCGGCTCTTCCCCCATCAGTATGGGCTGCTCTGCCCAGGGACTTCTTGTATCCACAAAGGTGTCCCTTGAGGGACAGATGCTACTGGCCAAAACTGGTCCCTAGGTTGCCCATCAGCAGATAAACCAGGGGTGTAGCCAGGGGGAGCGGCTGTGGGTAGAGGAGCGAGGGGTGCTGGGGTAGGGGCAGCCCAGAAAAGCTGGGGAGCTCGGCTCTGCCCAGCTGCTCACCCCAGCTGACCCCCCCTGGAAGGAAAACCAGTTTCTCCTGAGACATCTCAATTCTACAGCGAGTGTTTAAATAGCTTTGAGAAGTGCAAAAATCAGCTCAGGGGTGGCAGGGCGTCCCCGCTATTCACGGGGTGGGGGAAGATGCTGGGTCCCTGCACCATCAGCCTGGTACAGTCGCATCCTCCAGCACTGCTCCATCCCTGCGGCTCGGTGGTGCTCCAGCCTTCCCACCTTGCAGAAAACACACTGAATTTCTTGCCCCCCACTGCCTTCACCTCCCAGCTGGATCCCAAAGAGTCAAAAACCTCTGAGCATCTCTGCCCGAGGGCTCTCCAGCGGCCATGAAGTTTGCATTCACGTGAGAAGGAAAAATCTCTTACAATACAGCTATTCAATACATATTTCAAGTCAGTCGAGGCTGAGCCAGTCGTCACCTCCACTAACGCCAGGCCAGGGCGCGAGCCAGCACCTGCTCCTCCAAGGTCTTGGCACAGAGGGTGCCCCAGCTTGGTCTCCCTGTGGACTTGGAGGGGTGGCTGCCTGCGTCCTTACCACCCCTTGGGGACAAAAAAGGGGACCCCCACCGTGGTGTCCCCCATTGCCAGCTCACGGGGATGATGTGGGCTCCCTGCTTTCAGGCTTGTCGCTTTTGGAGGACTTTGGCTTCAGCAAGATGAACCTGTTGAGGAGGTCGGTGTCCGAGCCGGCCTGGGCGCCCGCGTACGCCTCCCCTGGGGACGAAGCGGAGGGTGGGCTCACCTGGGGGGGATGCCCTGGGGGCTGGAGGAGCAGCAGCTCCTCGGTGGGGGCCAGGGACACTCACCAGCGTAGCTGGAAGACTCGGCCATGTTCTGGGAGCCGGTGATGTGGTGCCAGTAGGCGCTGCGGGGCAGCATGGTGGTGGGGGTGCAGGGGTAGGAGAAGTGCTCGGTGCCCTTGTTCAGCAACTGCGGTGGGTGAGAGAGGGGTAAGGGTGACAGAGGGTGCACCAAGCCCCCCCCCAGCTGTGTTCCCAGGGTGGGCTGGAGCTCACCCTGACGTTCTTCTCCATTTCCAGCAGGACCCTCTTGTGCTGCTCGGCGATGGCCAACGTGGCACTGTGCACGCGCTGGTAGATCTGCTCACCCTCCTGCGTCTGGAAGGTGTAGAGACCTTCTCCTGCATCACACATCCTGTGGGGACAGGGCACGGGGCATCACCAGGGTCCCCAAGCCAAGGGATAATAAAAAATACACCCCACCCACCCCAGGTGGCAGCTGGCCCAGCTTCGCACACTTTTATTGCTGTCCCTATGTCCCCTCCACGGTGCTGAGCTGGGACCAGAACCAGCTGCAAACCTCCCCAGCCACAGGGCACCCTATGTAGCTGTGGCCATCACCCCAGCATCAGGCCTGCCCTGGGGTGACGGCAGCAGTGCCACCTCCTGGTGCACCCGGCAGCAGGGTGAAGGCACCCAGCAGTGGTCCCCAGTCCCAGCAAGGGTGACATCTCACCGTCCGGCCTCAAAGGTGAAGCGGGTGGCATCACGCCCATAGCGACGTAGGGAGCAAAGGGGCCAGGAGACCAGCTTCACCCGCGGGTTGTGCGTGTCCCAGAGGTAGATGTTTTCGTGGGTGATCTGCAGCTTGCACTCGCCGTAAACGTCCAGGTTGGGGCAGGGGAGGAGGAACACGTTGAACCGGTCTGGAGAGGGGGGAAAAAAATAAGGGGGGGGACACGTAGCGAGGCCGAGCCCCCAGCAAGTGCCCTGCTGCCATGTGCTCACCCGTCTGCTCGCACTGCACGCCGGGCGCCAGCAGGTCGGGCTCCCCCAGGCTGATGTCGTTCAGGCGGGCACCCAGGCACTCCACCGACAGCGTCTTGTACCACTCCTCCGCCTCCAGCTCTGCAAGGCACCACGGCAGCCCCTGGGCAACCCCGGCCAAACCAGGGCGTCCCACCTGGCACCCCCGGCCCCGCTCCCCTGGGCGCTGCCCCGTACCCGAATCGCAGGTGAAGGTCCGGGCCGAGTCATCGGTGAAGACGATGGCCACAGCCTGTCTCTTGGTCTCCTTGGGCAGCCGGGTGATGCACTTGACATTGCTGATCTCGGTGACCTGCGGAGAATGTGGGCTGTCATCGAGGACTGCACCCAGACCCCGACTGCTGCACCCAGACCCCGGCCCCTGCTGCACCCAGACCCCATTGCCTGCTGCACCCAGACCTTTCACCCTGCTGCACCCAGACCCCGGCCCCCGTTGCACCCAGACCCCGTCACCTGCTGCACCCAGACCCCGGCCCCTGCTGCACCCAGACCCCATTGCCTGCTGCACCCAGACCTTTCACCCTGCTGCA
>JAVJGI010000036.1:1311441-1336769 GCA_035590275.1 Ibycter americanus
CCCCCCCCCCCCCCCCCCCCCCCCCCCCCCCCCCCCCCCCCCCCCCCCCCCCCCCCCCCCCCCCCCCCCCCGCCCACGGCCTCTTACCGGGCTCCTTGGGTGCTGCAGACTTCACCTTGGCTGTGCTTGGCTTTTCTACAGCTGGAACAGCCTGCAGGGACCAGGTTCACCCTTGCTGGGCTCCAGGCTGGCTGCTTTCTTTGCCAAATGCCTGCGAGCCTGATTTGGGGTGGTCCTGGGCGGCTCTGCACTGCCCTGTACCTCCCTTCCCCAGCACCCACGGCACGGGCAGGCAATGGGGACCTTGCCCTTGCAGAGGGGAACCAGGCCTGGGAGGGGATGGGGTGTTCTGGGAGCCATTTAAAACCCAGCGGGGTGGTTTGGGTGGGGGGAAGGTACAAGCCCATGTGCAGGAGGAGGCCAAGGGGTTGCTCCTGAGGAAGGCTGAGCAGTGGGAGTGCACTGTAAGGATGGCTATCTGTACCCCTCAGGCCAGTGCCATAGGGCGAGGTGCTGGGGGAGGACAATCTGCAGCATTTCATTCCCATTTCACGGCAGCCCTCAATTCGCCACAGGTGTACCTGGTCCTTCACAGCCCCTGCTGAAGCTGCAGGCTTTGCCTGCCACTGAGCCGGGTGCTGTGTTGCCCAGGCACTGGAGGAAGTGCTGGTTTAGTTCACTGCAATATTTCTGTCTGTGATGTTGTTTAGGAAATGGAATTTTTTTGAATGTTCAAGTTTGAGACCCAGCTTTAAGCAAATGCTCCATCTTGAGAGCCTCAGGCACTGGCAACCAGCCTGTGCCAGCCTCCCCTCTGCTCTCCCCATGCCTGCTTGGGAAGGGGTGGTTGCCAGTGGCTGGTGAAGGACAGATCTGGCACGGAGCTGTGCCGCTCCCGTGGGAAACTTTACTGGGTCTGGTTTTGTCCTGTTGGCAAAACTCAGCTTGCAGCTGGGTCCTGTGTGCAACCCCACAGCCCAGGAAAGCTGAACCACTGCGCCCCATCTCATGGCACCGGCTTGGCACAGCGGGGCCGCCGGTGCAGCGCAGCTGCTGCTCAGCTCCTTGGGCATTAACAAACGCGCCGGGTTGGACCCTGCCGCCCACTGGTGACGGGAAAGGCTCGCATGCCAATGCCGTGAATAACGTGCGGACATGGGCCACTGGCCAAGGTCAAGTGCATTTTGTGAAGCACCCGGGTGACCAGCGTTGGGGCATCCCCTTTGCCCGGGGCGGGGGTCCCTGCTGGGGGCAGCTCCAGTGCTAAGGCACATCATCTGTCGTCCCTGTGATGGGGGCTGGTTGTGTAAAGCTGTTCTGTGTCTTGGAGACCCCATCCTGGCTTGCCTCTCTGTGCCTCAGTTTCCCTATCTGGTTTCCAAGTCCTTTACTGGGTGACAGGCTGTGTGTGATGAGCTGTGGGCTCATTAGCATCTTGACCAACAGAGCATCTGTGTATTTTCCTAATGGACCTGGAAGGAAAATAGAGCTAAAAGCCCCTGTATCTCCCCATTTCCGGTGTTTGTTTGAGATGTCAAAGCATCTTCCCTTCTCCTCGGGAAAAACGTCACGTTCAAAAGCCACGTGCCACCTACAAAAGCTTAAATACCTGCTGCCAAGTCGCCCAGAGAGCAGTAAGGTGGTAGTAAACACTGGGTGTTTGTCTTTTTTTTTCTGTGGGTTTTTTGGGTGTTTTTTTTCTCCATTTGCCTACAGGTTTAGAGGCCATGATGTTTTCCTCATCTTTTCTTTACAAGACCAGCTTGTTCGTTTAATGGCAACGGGAGGATACAAAGTGATGCCTGGGGCTGAGCCTCCCTCCGTGCTGGCGGCGAGGGAGCCTGCTCCAGACTGCATAGCCCTGGCACTGTGCCCACCACCTCTTTTTACGTGATCTGGCTGATTTTATGGCCAAAACAGGAGTTTTTCTATGTGTTATTGTTCTTGGAGGAGCTCAGCCCCCAGGCTCTGGCTGGGGCAATGTGTAAAGCCATCCTGCCTCGGGGATGACGGAGTGGAGGTAGGGTTGGTGCCAAAGCGGGGGTGTCTCTGCTTGGTCACCACAACAGCGTGGGGCTTTTCAAAACTGGTGACACTAGGGAGATGCCCTACTACCACCCAGGGATGGGAGGGAAGATGGTGGGGCAGGATCTGGGCCCAGCGTGGGCTCCACGCATCTGGCTCCCTCTGGTGCTGCTTATCGCTGGCACGATGGGAACCGTGTTTTCCCGCTGTGAAACCATTTTCGGGGGATTTTCTCTTGCTATTGTTCGGCTCAGGAAACAGCAATCAGCGTCGGGGCAAGTGGGACCATATAGGGCTTGGAGGGGAAATACCAGCTCCCCCACCCATATCCCCACAGGGATTTCTGGTCCCCATTGAGTAACAGCTGAAAGGGACTGATCCTGTCCTCCAATCACCCCAATAAAATCCTAAAGATGCCAGTGTAGTGGGAGGGGCTGAAGCCTCATTGGGATTCAGCATTCCCCATCCAGAGGAGATGCTTTCTCAGCATGCTGGCACTTTGCCATGACGATGCAGTTGGCATTCGTATGCTGCTCTGTTGCTTTTAAGCTATCCAGGTGTTTCTCATCACCACCGGCATTTTGCCACCCCAGATCCGGGCTTTTGAGATACATGTGCATGATTCCCAAGTGTGCAGCAAGGCACCAGGGTGCCAGCCCCATCCACATCCACCTGCTGCCGCCAAGTTGTGCCTGTGCTGTACCCTCCCAGCCCACACTGGGAAACCTTGTTCGTGTCACACTCAATTACACCCAAGGCAGCAGGTTAATTAACAACCCAAAGTCCTCATCTTTTTAGATAAACTGCTGCAAGAAGCAGAGGGGGAGGGACGGGGAGGGGGCTGTGCCCATGGTGGTGCACTGGCACAGGATGTGCCCTGGGTCTGCGCTGGCCAGAGAAACCTTCAGAAGCCCGTGCTGGTGGAAGAAACCTGCCAACAGGGACACTGAGTTTTCAAGCAAGCAATTTTCCCCCAGCCTTCCCATCTGATGGCCCCTGGGTGCCTGGGAGAGTTCATGAGCCTTTGCAGGTGATACTGGTGGGTGCCCTGGCATCTGCCTGCAGCAAACAAAACATGACTCAACCACTTGGTGGGTTTCGAGAAGGATGCTTTGAGAGCGGCACAGAAGTGGGATGAAGCGGTGGCAAACTGGCTGCCAGTTTGGTTTTGGGCATTGGCGAGTGTTTAACTCTGCTGGCTGGTCCGGCAGCCTGCACCAGTGCTGTCCTGCCCTGGGGGAGGGCTCCTACTGGTTGCTGGACCTTGGCAGGACGGGTGCCGTCAGTCTCAACCCATCGCTGGGGTGACAGCAGCGTGAGGAGGAGGTGGCGCTTGGCGCATCGCAGCAGTGCCAGAAATGCAGTTTGTGGCATGAGGAAGGTGGAAGGCATGACAGGAGGGACTGCAGGTGCAAAGGCTGTGGCTGGGCAGAGACCATGAGTGCGGTGGCACCCTAGGGTGCTCGGCACTTGCCTGGGTGAAGATCACAGGAGCCCCGGATGCATATAAAGACAAAGAAAAGGGTGGTGGAGCAGAGTGCAGGATGAAGGGCTGGGGAAGGGGGCTGCAGAGGATGTTGCCAGGCTGGTCGTGGGGAACAGAAGGGGTTTTGGCAGCCGTAGTTGCTGTGTCAGCATCTCCTGGATTAGCCTGGGAGAGCCCATTTCTGCCAGGCTGGAAAGACAGAGCAGTTTGCAACATGCCTGGCTCCTCAGCTAATCTGGAGGAGCTGAAAGCACCCGAGAAAATAATTTCAGGGCTGGTGAGTTAGGAAACCACTGTTTCCTTCTGTTCCTATCACTCGCTGTAAGAAGCCAAGACCCAAACCGAGACGTGAAGCAGGGAGCGGAAGAGGGGAATCCTGAATCGTTGGTGGCTGGCCCCTGTGCCAGGGCGGTGGGGCACCCTCTCCATGCCGAGAGCCCGCGGACCCCGCCGCTGGCCTTCTCCGTCCTTCCAGCCCCGCAGCTGGGTGGGATGCCCAGTGCTGGTGGCTCCTCCTGGTGGCAGAGGCACTGGGGAGCTGGCCGTGACGCCAGCCGGTGTCCCACCGGCACAGCCTTTGCTCTCTGTCCCCTGACCCCGTGGTATGGGTGACACCTAAATACTCACATGGCCCTTTCCTTTGTACCCTTCCAGGCTTTGTTTTCTCCTCGGAGGCCAAGGCAAAGCAGAGAGCTGCCCGGGATGAAGGTCCTCCTCCTGCTCCTTCTCTACCCCCTCCAAGGTAGATCGGCCCGTGTCCTGCCCCAGGATGGTGAGCCAGGTTTGGGCTGCTGAAAGTAATTGGCAGCCCCAAAAAATTGGCTGGGGGGGCACCGAGGGGTGTTTGCAGCTGTGCCTTCCACAGAGGTGAAACGTCTTGTGGGCTGATGTGCCTCTGGACAGGTCTCTGGGCAGGATGGGTCCTTTCCAGGGAAAGGAGATGGTCTCCATCCATCCCTTCTGGGGCTGGAGAAGTCCTCTGTCAGTCTCTGCCGTCATGGGTGGTGGCAACGGGGAAAGGGTGACCCTGAGTGATGGAGGTCCTGCTGCTCCAGGAGCCCTGGCAAATCCTCCCAGCATGGCCAGGGGCATGTCAGGGAGGTGGCCAATGTCACACAGCCTGTCCAGGGCAGAAGCAGCATGACTGGGGCAGAGAACCTGGTGTGGCACGTGTGACGGCTGCTGCGGGATGCAGTGTTTGTGGGGTGTGGGGGTGGCTGCCTCTCCGGCTGAACTCTGTGCACTTGTGCAATGCAGGGCTGAGAGCCGGTGGCCTCCGGGAAGAGGATTTCTGCTTCTGCGGTGACCGAAACCAGACCCAGAACAGCTCTGTCATCTACGAGCATGGCCCTGCCACCATCTCCATCGAGAACACAGCCCAGGCGCTGATAATAAAAAGGCCCTTTTTGCCAAACAGGAGAAACTCTTACTACAAGTATGGCTTGCCCCCCGCTTTGGGCAGGTACCGCTTCTGTGTCTACTGGTTCAAGGCCAACAGGACCCTGAGGCTGGCGTATGGGAAGCAGAGCTTCCTCCTGGGGGGGGACCCCTCCAGCAGCATCGCCCGGGGGAAGGAGAGTCAGAAGACTGAAAGAACCAGCACGTCCATCTTCAATGTGTCCTACATCTCAAAGGGCGGGAAGAACACTTCCCTTGACAGTGCATCTGAATACTTCTTCCCTGGTAAAGGCAATTCAATGTTATTTTAATGAAATAAAGGATTCGTTTCATCCCCAACCCATTTTCTAGCCATCAGCAGAGCATTGGTGATGTCCCAGTACACAGCAGAGCATGATGGTGTGAAGACACAGCTGAAGGGTGGTGGAAGGGGACATGGGTTTGCTTGAAGTAGCCCAGAGGCAGGCCCAGTACCCAGACTCCCTAAAGATGAAGATGGAGATTTTTAAAAGTGTTTTGCCCCCTAAAATCCTGGGGAATCGTGGACTTTGCGGAGGTGCACGTGGGTCCCCTCTGCACTGCTAGGCACTAGCTAGCCTCAGCTAACCTGGTCCCAATGGCCTTGGTGGGAGCCGAACTCCGGGTGGCAGGAGAAGCCCTTTGGGTTGGGGTCTCTGTCAGCTCCCTGGGCTTGAGGCCATCTTGAAAACCTCTGCTGTCTGCTCCCACCAGGGCTGTGCCTAGTTGGTTTGGGGCACGAGGAGGCCAGCTTTGCCCATGAGTTTCATGGTGTTTCCTTCTGTGTGCCCATCAGCCTCTCCAGAAAGCATGCCCGTCTGGGAGCAAGATGTGGAGGAGCAGCTCACCGCCTTGGACAGCCTCATCGCCCAGCCCCTGGCACCGGCTGCGGGAGCTGTGGAGCAGCAGACACTTCGGCGGTGAGTTCCTGGCTCGTGCTGTTCCCACTGCCACCAGCGTGGAGCCCACTGCATCCTGCTCACTGTGCCCCTTCCCCAACAGCAAACTTGGGGAGCTGGAGAAGACACTGGCCAAGGTGGAGCTCGAAGGGCAGAACCAGACCTTTGGGAAGGCCACTGTGCATGCAACCGTCCTGAGGGTCCAGCCCACTCAGGCTCCTCAGCACCTGGCCTTTGCTTCCCAAAGAGAGGTGGGTCCTGGGCAGCCTGCCCTGGTGGACTTGGCCCAGCAGCATCCTCTCACAGCCTCTCTCCTGACAAGTCTCTCCTTGCAGGAGAGCGGAGAGGTCCACGGGTTTGTGGTGGACCTGCCGGGCAGCCTGTTCGTGATGGTGAAGGAGAGGGAAGAGGTGGTGGAACACAGGGTGCTCCTCATGGACATCAACAGCCAGACCATGTTCCAGGTAATGCCCATGTGTGTGGCATGGTGGGGTGTTCCCGCCGTGCCAGGGGCTCCGGTGGTACAGGGCAGCAGGGATGCAGCCCAGGCCAGTGTGCTGGTGCTTGCTCAGAGAAGGTGCTTCAAAGATGAGCTAGAAGCTTGACAGGGAAAGAGGCATGGGACCTCCTTCTTAGGGACTCTCACCTGCTTCATGCCCAGCAGCTCTCCCTTCCTATGCTGCCACTGCCTCCTCTTCTTCTCCAACAGGATGAAAACAGCAGCTATGTCCTGGGTGACAAGGTGGTCGGCATCTCCCTGGTGGACATGGTGGTGGCCAACCTCTCCGACCCAGTGGTCCTCACTTTCTTCCATGACCAGCTGCCGGTAGGTGGGGAAACAGCCTCATTGAGCCTGACCCCACCAGGAATGAGAGGGCAAGGAGGGCTCAGGCCCTGCCAGCTTAGAGAGTGGTCACAAGCCAGCAGGTCCATGCCCTTGGCCTGCCTGTACAGGGTCTGCTACATCTTCTGGGGCTGTATCACCATAGTGGCTTCACCGTGTGCACTGGTGATGGCACTGCCTGCATCTGTCCAGGAGATGCTGCTTTGCAGATGTGTCACCTCCGGCACAATCTCCAGGGCTTGGTGACACTTTGAGTTAACAGTCCCTTGGCTCAGTCGTGGCCCTGTCAGGCGCCTGCTCAAAGCTGAACCCCTTGTTTGAAAAAGGGGACCTGGGAGGAGGTATCTGCTCCAGGAGCTGCAAGAGAATGGTCTCTGCCTGGAGCCTGCTCCTATGATACAGGACGGTTTGTCTCCTGAGACTGTCTCTCCTCCTGCCCCGTGTTCTCCCCTATCAAATGTTTTGGCCAGGCAACAAACCAACAGCTGCATCCTGACAGGGGCCCACGGTTTTGTCATTGCAGAGCAATGTGACCCTGCTGTGCGTCTTCTGGCAGGAGGACACCACCGGTGAGTGCTGCTGCACTGCGGTGTGAAGCCAAGTGCTGCCTTTGCTCCTTTTGCAGGGTACCACAGACCTGCTGGTAGGGGTAAAAGTCACTCTGCACCTCCCCTCCTCACTCCAGCTCTATAAACCTTCCCCATGGGGCTGACCTCAGGTTTTTCCCTCTATAGCTAACCTAAGAGCTTTTTCCTGATGCTGAGGGTGCTATCTGAGTATGTGTGCTTGGCCTGGGACAAGCTGGGACCCCTGCTTTTGTCCTCCCCCCTTGCCATGGACACCTTGTCCTGACCTGAAGATCCACAAACCCAAAGCAGGCGTTCCTGCTGCTCACCAGATGCTCTCCCTTTCCCTTGTGCAGTCGGCTCTGGGTACTGGGACAGCTACGGCTGTACAACAGTGATGGGGGGCAGACAGACAGACTGCAGATGCAACCACCTCACCTACTTTGCCGTACTGATGGTGGGTAGCACCTTCCCACAGCTCTCTGCATCACTCCTACTGGCTGTTCTTCCTCACTATTTCTTGTTTCTCCTCCTCAGGTATCCTCCCCGGAGATTGCCTACATACACAGGGATTACCTGAGCATCATAACCTACATTGGCTGCCTGATCTCAGCTTTGGCATCCATTTGCACCATCTTTTTCCTCTACTTCAGGTACAGTCTGACAGTTCACCCCACGCTCCCTGTCTGCGTCCCATCTATTGCCACTGCACCTGGGTGGGTGCAAGTTCTCCAGGTGCAGATGGTCTGGCTAGAAGCATGATGAAGGAGACATGCTTGAAGAAAGCAGAGTTCTCTCCAGAAACCATCCCCTTGGTCAAGTCTCCTGCAGGGTGCTCAAAAACACTGGCTGTTTTCAATGGTTTTGAAAAATCAGCTTGGTTGTTGTTATGGATCTGGCAAGCAGAAGCCTGCAAAGGTCTTTTCAAGGGTGCGGTGGAGAACATAAGTGTCTTCTCCTGAGTCATGTTACTGATCCTACATGGATGATTTGGAGCTGAAGTGATGTTGCTCCCTATGCCGCCATTGTCTTGACCTGAAATGTCAGGTCAGCTGCAGGGACCTGAATTTGTACATGTAACAAGTGGTCCCACCCCTGGGGTTAGGCTCTCGGCTCCTGACACCACCAGAGGATCTCTTGGCTCTTCTGGCTGGGGTGACTTGTCCCATGTGGAGCCGTGGGGTGTTGTGGGGCACCAGGGATACTCGCCAGGCATGGTGATGAGGTCTCCCCTGCTCAATTCTCCAGAAGCAAGCAGCGAGACCAGATCACGAGCATGCACATCCACATGAACCTGCTGGCTGCCATCTTCCTCCTGGATGTCAACTTCCTCATCTCCGAGCACTTGGCTTCCAGCAGCAGCGAGGCGGTCTGCAGAGCTGGGGGGCTGTTCCTGCACTTCTCGCTCCTGAGCTGCCTCACCTGGATGGGCATCGAGGGCTACAACCTCTACCGGCTTGTGATCGAAGTCTTCAATGCCTACCATGACCACTTCCTCCTCAAGCTCTGCCTGGTGGGCTGGGGTGAGCGTGGGGAGGCAGAGACACGGGCCATGGGGTGGAGGGGCACTCAGTTAGGTCTTTCCCACCATATACAGTGACTGGATGGGGGATGGAGATGCAGGTGTGGAGGAGTAGATGTCTGAAGGCAGAGGGGTCTCTGTCGAGAGACTCAGTAGAGAAGGAGACTCGATGGCTGAGAGCAGAAGCTGGTGCTGGAGAAAGGGTGGGTCACCCTGGGGGTCACCCAGCAAGTGAGGCATGCGAGAGCCACTGCTTGGGGTCTTCAAATAGGAATGGGATCCTTTCGTTCTGAAAGAAACATCCAGGACAGCCCAGAGAGACGGACTTGATGCAGGAAGCACACACGCTTCTCTGCTGTGCTTTGGGTAGGAGGCTGTGGTAGGAAGATCTCATGATCTTTTGTGGCCTGTGGCCTAAAATTCCACAGCCCTGGGAGACCCCCGGCTGGGGTCGGCGCAGCACAGCTCACTCCCAGGCTGGGGCTTATGACAGGCATCCTTGTGTGCTCCATCCTCAGTTCCCCCTTGGGAAGGGTTGATTTGTACTCTATATGGGGAGGTAGGGGCAATGAGTCCTTCCAACAAGTCCAAAGCCCAGGGACTAGGGTGGCCACTTCACTCTGTTCTTGCTACCCAGGACTCCCCTTCTTCTGTGTGACGCTGATCTTCCTGGCTAGCTGGACTAACTACGGTCCCTTCTCCATCCCTGTCTATGAATCCGCTGGTGGCAAATCTACCAATGCAACCATGTAAGTCACGGGAAATGGGTTGCCTGGTCCCTGGTCTTAGATAAAGCCAACTGGCTAGGCCTTCACTGTGTTCTACAGGCTTTCTTTAGCTCACCTGTGGCTTTTCTGGGACTTTCTGGTGGTGGGGGATCCCCCTTCTCTGTTTAACTAAGCTGGGCGCTGTGTTTGCACCAGACCTTCGTGCTTCCCCCAACCCCTCCAACTCATGTCCCCATGGGATGACACAGCGTAACACTCTGACCTTTCTCCATCCTCCAGATGCTGGATCACGAGCTCCCTGATCCATAATGTCGTGAACCTGGGTTTCTTCAGCCTGGTGTTCCTCTTCAACTCGGTCATGCTGGGGGCCATGGTCCGGGAGATCCTCCGGCAGAACAAGAAAGGCCACAAGCTCAAGCACGTCCTAGCCCTCTTTGGGCTGAGCATCCTGCTGGGCATCCCCTGGGCTCTGATCTTCTTCTCCTTCACCTCCGGCATCTTCTGCCTCGTCTCCCTCTACATCTTCACCATCATCAACTCCCTCCAAGGTGAGCCTGGAACACTGGGCTTCTCCGAAGGGCACCAGGGCTTTCACAGGCTGTTGGTGGGGTGGTGACGGGGTACGAGAGGAGCTGTTGCTGGCTGGCTGGCTCTCAGCTGCTGTGGGTCCCTTGAGGGGGTTCACGTACCCTTCTCCCTCCTCACCCAGGTTTCCTCATCTTCCTCTGGTACTGGACCATGGTGCTGCAGGCGAGAAAGTCCCCTGACTCGCAGAGCAGCTCTGACAGCGTCAAACTGCAGCCCAACAGCAGCCAGAGCCACCTTGGCTGAGCCCCCGAGGCCACCCTGCGCTGTGCCAGGGCTCCCTGCGTGGAGGGCGGCTGGGGGAAGGACCAACGCCGTCCGCTTTGCTACTGCACCTGCCTCCTAGGGCTGCTAGGAGCCCAGGGACCCTGGCGGTCACCGAGATGGTCCTTCCCCAGTGAAGACGGAATAACACTGCCCCTGCGACACCCTCTAGCAGCTGAAATAATCTATTTTTGTTATTTTGTTGAATGTCTATTTTTGGATGGTGTAGAAGTTTAATGAGCGCACCTGCACACTAGACTTGTGCCCATTAAAGTAGTTCCTGCTCGGAGCACGGCTCGCTGGGGTCTCTCTGCTGGGCGCATGTTGGTGAGCTCTCCAGTGGGATCCACCCCTCGGCCAGGGTTGTCCCATCCCTAGGGCAGGACCCAGCGTTTCACCCTGCAGGATCCTGCTGAGCCGGGACCAGTAACGGTGCTCTGACCAGTGCTGGGGCGGGGGGTCAGGGTGATGGAGGGAGATGCCACAGCTCGGGAAGCTGCTGCAGTCTCTAGGGATCGTCGCTGCCCAGCAAACAGGGAGGCTGGCAGAGGACAGGAATCTGAAGAGGGAGACTTCGCAGGATGGGAATCGCCTCCCTCAGTGGCTGTGGGGCCAGGCAGAGTGCAGCTGTCCTGGCTGTGCCACTTGCAAGTGCATCACCATGCCTCCCATCCCACCAGTTCCTCAATGCTCTGCTTGCAGCCCGTCCCCCTCCTCCTGGCTCCCAGCTCCTGGCTGGGGCAGGGCGACCTTCCTTGGAAGGGGATATTTCATCCCCAGTGGCTTGCGGCAACGCGTGGCAGCGTGCTCGGTTTGGGAGAGGGATGCTCCAACACATCGCTGAGCTGGTGGGGGCCACTGACCAAGTGTTTGGCAGGATCGAGGGGAGAAGGGGAAAGGAAAAGGCCCCGAGTCAGCTGGGGGAAGCAGCCAAGGGGGAAACAACATGGCTCTGACGGTTATCGCTGTTGCTGCAAGCTGGGGCAGGAGGCCGCTTATCAACCCACAGGAAGGCGTGAGGGGTTTGCAGAAGGGAAATGAGGACATGGCTATTGCCTCAGGAGCAGCTGCAAGCCCTGGGAGAGCCTGAGGAGGAGCAGAGCGGCTGGGTCAAGGGGAGTGAAGTGTGGGACAGCCAGGGGCAGCCAGGAGACGCCGCAAAGCAGCATGCACCTGCTCCTGGGCACCGTCCTGCTGTTCCTGGTGCTGCCTGGTGAGTGGTGGGTGAGGGGGACGCAGGCACCCACAGCGCTGGGGTGTGTGCGGCCTTGGCGGGTAGGTTTTCCCATGGGAAGATGTTGACCCAAAGACCATGGTGG
Organism: Ibycter americanus; assembly: GCA_035590275.1. Taxonomy (NCBI): domain Eukaryota; kingdom Metazoa; phylum Chordata; class Aves; order Falconiformes; family Falconidae; genus Ibycter; species Ibycter americanus. The sequence continues at coordinate 1,323,096 of JAVJGI010000036.1, forward strand.
GGTTTCACCCCAAAAATGCGGCCGGGCCAGAAGGGGGTGTCCCCCGTGAGGTGCAGAGAGCTGGCAGAGGTGAGCAGAGTTGGGGGATTGCTGCTAGGGGCTATTTTAAAATCTGGGACCATTCTCTTCTGTGAGCCACCCTGAGGGGCTGGACATGGTGACGTGTCAACACAAGCGTGGTGGCTTTGCCTTCACCAGCCCTGATGGCTCTTCAGTTGCTTTATGAAGCTCATGTAGTAGGGCTGCTCCTTCCCAACCTGGCAGCTGCCAGATTCTCCTGCCTCCCCCTTCCTCTGTGGGCAGGGGGAGGACTGGGCCTAGATTTGGGGGGTTTCCCCCCATTTCCCAATGTGCTTTTCTTCCAGACGCTGCTGGGGGACAGGAGAGCTGTGCCAGTGAGTGTTCCCCACCATCCCTACCCTCGGCCCCGGTGCCCACCCAGCGCCATTGGCGCGCGGGACTCATCCCACTCCCCTCCTCCCCAGCCCTGCAGCGGGGTGACCGGCACCACTGGTGCTGCAACATGATGGTGGAGGTGGAAGAGCGAGACGGAACCCCCAGCCCCGACCTGCCCTGGCGCTGCCCGGAGCTGGGGCGCTCTGGCAGCCCTGCTTGTGCCTGCTTGCGGGAGCGCTGGCTCAGGTAGCATGCAGGGGTGGCCATGGCGGGGTTTCGGGGCTTGGGCCCCCATGTCCACTGGTCCCACAGCCCTCCTGTCCTGCAGGCTGCTGCAGTCAGCGGAGCTGGTGCCGCACAGTGGAGTGAAGGTGCTGCTCCTGAATGTCAGCACAGCTGTCGCCCACGATGTCTTCATCACCTTATCCCCCACAGAGGTGAGCTGCACCCCTCACTGGGAAGGCCCTGTGCCTTCCAAGCATCCCTGGGCTCCTGCCCTGGGGCTTGGTGTGCCATGGCATGCTCTTCCTCCACCCTGCTCCCTGGTTGCATCATGGACCTGTGTCAGCTTTAGCATCCCTTAGCAAGAAGTCACATGAAATGGTTCTCGGGAGGGACAAGCCCTCCCTGAGGAACCATCGCAACAGCAGGCAGGTGGTCAGAGTGAGGCAGAGGAGGAAGAGGAACGTGTGGGACCTTGCGCCTCCTTCCCACCCTCCAGGCTCTCTCACTCTCTGGATGTCCCAGGGGACCATGTCCTGTGGGGTGATGATAGGTTGGGGCTCTCCTGGGAGTCGCTCCCAGCTCCGCCCCTTCACTGCTGGGTGCTGGGGATGAGGTTCTCCCCTTCCACCCTCAGGGATCCTGCCGATGTTGCTGAGCAAAACCCACCCAGACAGGGCTGAATTTGTGCCTGGAGCAAGGTCGGTGGGTCCTGAGAAGAGAGGTGACACTGCCAGCGAGAAACTGCCCACTGCTCTTCTCTAGCCCAGGACCCCAGGATGCTGAACATGACAGAGAAGGGGAAGGCAGGCAAAATCCAGCTCCCCAGGGAGATATTCCAGTCCCTGAGCAGCTGGACAGTGCGGGTGGTTGTGATGGTCCTCAACGCCCAGCAGCTTGGCATGTTTCAGGTACGAGCCGGCATTGCCGGTATCCCTCTGGCCACAGGCACTTGCTACCTGCCGGCTTGGCTCAGGCAGCTTTGCCCTACGCAGGAGGTCAACAGGACGGGGCAGGTCCTGAATGACACCGTGGTGGGCATCACCGTAGGAGAGACAAGCATCTCCGGGCTGCAGAAGCCCGTGCAGCTCACGTTCGCCCACGGGCAGCTGCCCCATGTGAGTCAGCTGTGCCCTCCATCTCTCCTCCGGTGCCCCGCACTGTGGTGTCGGCTGATGCCGCTCTCCCCCCTTGCAGGGTGTCAGCCCGCAATGTGTCTTCTGGGATCCCAGGAAAGGTACAGTCCTTGGTGGGGCTGGGCGCGGGGCCGGGTGTGGGTGCTGTACCTGGCACTCACGGCTGTCACCCTGTGCCTGTTGCAGGGCAGGCAGGAGGCTGGAGTGGCGGTGGATGTGTCACACAGCCCAGGGACAAGGGGACAGTCTGCTCCTGTGACCATCTCACCTTCTTCACTCTCCTCCTGGTGACAATCCCACTCCCTGCAGCTCCTGCTCACACCCTGGCTGCACTGCCTCCCCCACCTTGGTGGCCCCTTGGGTGTCACATGTAGCTGCACAGGGACAGTTATAGCTGCTCCCAGGCAAGACCAGGTCCTAAAATCAAGGGCAGCAGCAGCTCAGCAAAGCGGGTACAGGGTGGAGACAGCCCCCAGCCCAGGGCAGGCTCTGGAGCAGTGAGGCTGGGGGTCTCACCTCCTGGTGGAGGCTTCTAGGAGGGTGCTGGTGGTGGGTCACCATAGCCATCACTTACCCCTCACCCCACTCCAGACGGCATCTCCTCTGAGCCACCACGGTCCTGCTCCCCCCCAAAGACCTTCTCCGGGGACAGACCGTGGGCTTGCATGGGGTCTCTGCAGCAGACCACTGGAGTTATCAGCTGTGGCTCTGGTAGCTGTGGTTGGGTTTTCTGGGTTGGTCCAGGGCCTGTTTAACCCCATGTGCACACATTTGACAGAACCTGGCTCTGGACAGGTCCACAGCAGAAGCCTTGATGGCTGTTGCCTCTGCTGGCTGCGGGGTAGCCATGGCTTTCTCCATCTTCACCATTGCCTTCTGCATCTTCTTAAGGTAGGATGTGTCAGCAGCTCCCTGAGGACTCGTCAGGCTGGGAGAAACGTGAGGCAATTCTCATGCCTCCACATGAACCTGCTGTGATAGGCATGGGGCCCTGCTCAGCTGTGTCCCCTGCTTTTTCTGCTCCCCCTGGGGATGCTCAGGTCCAGGTTCGGGGCCGAGGAGACCCTCCGCACCAACCTGGGGCTGCACATGAACTTCATGGGCAGCCTGCTCCTCCTCAACTTAGCCTTCCTGCTCAACAGCGGGCTCTCTGGTGGGACCCAGCTGGGGACCTGCAAGGTCCTGGCGGGGCTCACCCACTAGTGCCTGCTCTGCTGCTTCACCTGGATGGCGCTGGAGGGCTGTCACCTCTACCTCCTCTTTGTACCTACATCCACCACTACCTGGTGAAGCTGTGCCTGGTTGGCTGGGGTGAACACCACCAGCCTGGACAAGAGCCAGGGGGAGCAGGGGGCAGTGGGCTACAACTGGATGGGGGAATAGGGTGATGCAGTGATGGGCAGAGAGTGAGCAAGCTCTCATCCTGCCTGCAGCTCTTCCAAATGCTGTGGTCAGGGCTGGGAAGTGTCTTACATGCCCTCAGTGCACCAAATTCAGGGCAGCACCCGCAGGCACTCTCCATTTCACTGGGGACCAGCCTCCTGCTCATCGAGCAGGTGATGTCCTCGAGGGTTTTCATTCCCCCGTTGCCAGCCCTCCGTGGCACCTTACAGGGCACCGAAGCAGATGATCCCACAGAGAGGTTAGGAGACAGCTCAAACCTCCCTGCCAAGTGCTGTCCTTCCCTCTCCACGTCATGTCCCAAGCACCAACTGTTGTGTCCCTGGCACTTGTGCAACCTCAGTGGGTCCCTAAGCCCAATCTTCCCAGAGGTCAGCACATACAGGGCCACACAGAGACCCCAAGCTGACCACCTTGCCCACCACTTGCCTTTCTGGCCTCCTCAATGTATCTCCTTTGTTCTTCCAGGCTTCCCTGCTCTCGTGGTGGGGGTGGCAGGAGTCATTGGCAGCTACGGAGAATACAGCATCCAGACCACGGACCACCAGGTCATAGCCCACCTGTGCATATGCCACCACCCACAGGGCTTGGGTGGCCCTTTAGTGTGCAGAGTGGTAACCCGGTCCTGCCAGGAGTGTGGCAGTAGGGGGTTGCACTCACCCTGCTTGGCTTTACGCTGTGCTTCTTCTTCTGTAATTGTGATTACAACACAGCAGCTACAGCTGTGGTAACCACCACCACCTCTTGTGCCGAGCCTCCTCAGTCATACCTGCAGGCTTCCAGGTCATGGAGGTCCACCTGGAGCTTCCCCCAGCTCCCTCCCAGCTGAGCAACATGAGGGCAGTGCATGTGTACCACTGTCCCCCATGCTTCACCCTGGCCTTGGAAAACCCCACCAGCATAAGGGTGTCCCCACATCCCCAAACATGTACCCCTGGGGAGGCTCCCATGGGTGCTGCCGGGGCTAGCAGAGCCACTGGAGGCACTGTGGTTGTCTCTTTTCAGGTGCTGGATCACTTCCAAACATGTTTTGGTCCACTACATCACCAACTGTGCCTACTTTGGCCTCATCTTCCTCTTCAACACAGCTGTCTTTGGGGTGGTGACCCAGAAGAGCTGCTGCCTGCAGGACACAGGGGCAGTGCAGGGGGACCGCAGAGTCTGGAAGGTGACCCTGGTGGTGATGGGGCTCTTCTGCCTGCTGGGCGTCACCTGGGCCCTGGCATTCCTCACCCATGGCACCTCCTCTATGCCCATGGTCTACCTCTTCACCACCCTCAACTCTCTCCAAGGTCAGGGACGGCTCTGAGCTGAGCTCCCTGGGCTTGGGTGGGGAAGAGGGAGGAGGCAGGAGCCAGACCAGCAGTGGGCTGACCAGGGGTCCCAAGGCACCAGCATCTTCCCAGAACTGTCATGCCCTTCCCTTTGGCAGGGCATGTCAAGCAGCAGGTCCCAGCCACTGGTGTGGAGCCAGTCATGGCTCCCAACCACGTCCACTCCACCAGGGGTGGTTTTCTTCAAGAAAGCCACTCCTTGGAAGAGAAACAGGGATATTATCCACCCAGGCCATGTCCCAGCCAAATGGCTTACCTGAAGCAGGAGGAGACCCTCCTGCAGGAGCAAGTTGGGGGAGCTCCCTGGAAGCGGCAGGGAAGTGCTGGCAACAACCCAGTAGGATGCTTCCCATCATCTCTTGCTGCTGCTGCAGAGTGTTTGCCTTCCTTTCCCTGCAGGAGTCTTCATATTCATCTGGCTGGTCATCCTCTACTACCCAAAGACAAAGGAGACCATGGGCTCCATCTCCCACATCATCAAACATGAAAAAACTACCTCAGCCTCCCAGGACTAGCTGCTGGCTAGACCTCCCTCCCTCCCGATGTGTGTGCCTGCTGAGTGCGTGTCGATCCTGATGGATGCAGCTTCCCCACAGAGGACGAGGGTTCAGTTTACCCTTCAGTGGGCATGGTCCACCTTAGCAAGGCTCTTTGCTTCGGCCCTTCCATTCCTAGTGGCCTGCCTTGGCCAAGGACCTCTGGAGGCAAACCTTTTGCCAAAGTCCCTCCAGGCTGCGGCTCCCCCATGGTCTCGAAGTGCCCCTGGCGCTTCATCTCATTCCTCAGGGGCTCCTGTGGGAGCGAGGAGGGGGCCCATGCCTTGCCTGCCTTCAGCCGGGATGGAGCCATCCCCCTCTTCACTAGATAGCCCCTGGTGCTGGACCAGCCTGGTGGTGGGTTTTCCTGCTGTTGGAGGTAGGAGGACTGACTCACTCCAGCCCACGCTCAGGAGGTTCAGGTCTGGGAATTAGCAAAAAAAAAAAAAGAGAAATCCCATGAGCTTCTTTGCAATACATCCTCTCCAAATGGACTGCAGCCAAGCTCTTCGGGCAGGGATTTGCTGCGTGTCCTCCCTGCAAAACACCCTCTGGGGCCAGCAGTGATTTCCGTGAGGACACCGTGCTTCAGCCAAATGTACATGCACAGTCACCTTGTAGGGAAAACACTTGTCTTCTTACCTGTGTTTTAGTATTAATTCTCTGCCAGCTGCCTGAGCACTATGGACTTAGTCTTTTATGCTTACAATGTTGTTTGCTATTTGTTTTATATTAGGGCTGTACTGATGGGCAAAAATCTGGCGATGTCATGAATGAAAGGAGAAATCTATCGTGAATGAAGGAAGAAATCTGTACGGATAAGTGTATGTACCCATGTGTGTGCACATACAGAGCAGCCCTTCCTCTGCTAATGCTACATCTGTGTCACACAGAACCATGCCAAGTCCAGCTTTGGTGAGCAAGTATCTAGTCTGGGTACCTTCATCTCCCCACACACCTGGGTGACTCTCTGGGGAGGAGGAAAGCAGGAGGAAAGACCCTCCCATCCCTGGGTACATGTTTTGAGTCTAGAGAGTGTGGGCCAGGAGGGGATGAGAAAGTCCTAGGGATGCTACAGGGAACAGAAACACTCTGATGTGACTCATCCTTCAAGCACCGTTTGCATCCAACTTGCATTTACCTCCTTCCTCAAAAACCCTGTAAATACACAGCAAGAGCCTTTCTGCTACTGTCACATTTATTTGGAAACAGCCATTTTCTACACCATTCGCTGCCTCACGCTGATGGCTGCAGCAGCTACAGTGAGCCCACCAAGCACACACAGCAGGATGAGGGCCCCGGGGAGCCACGGGCTGGGTCCTACTGAAGAGAAAGGTTGGTTACACATCTGAGTCCCCCAAGCCGGCGCTGAGCCCTGGCACGGCACCTCCTGGCTGGGGGCAGATTTTGGGAAAGTCCTCTCCAGTGAAGGGTAAGAGCCACTGGAGCTGGGGCTACTTCAGGGCCCTGAGGGCACTAACAGCACTTGGTCACCCAAACTGGCCTCACCTGGGGCCTCCACCCGCAGCTGCTGCCCAGGGATTCCATTTAGCTCAGCATTCATGCCTGGCCAGAGTGATACTGTAGGTGGGCTTGCCCCCAGCCCTGGTCCTGGACCACTGCTTGGATCTCCTGGATTGACCTAGGTGCTCAGAAGGAGCCTGCCTTGCTGGGTTGATGCAGAACTGGCACCTGAAAACCCAGCCTTCCTTGTGCAGGGTGCTGCACTGACAGCCTTCTGGCTTCTGGTTACTCCCTGCCAGCTCCTCTGCTCAGTCTGACCTGTGCCTGGTATGGAGCCACTCATGCAGAGCTAACCTCTCTGTGCTGGTCTGGCTTCTGGAGCACGCCACGCATGGCCATGACACCTGAAAGACTCCAAGCTTCTGTGCAGGGCAGTGATTTTAGCAGCCCTTTTTAATAACCTGGTATTGCCTAGACAGTTGCAAGGGTCTTGAGTGGCTCCTGCCCTCCTCAGAGGGACATACATACCCCCCAGGTCCTGTTGGTCAGTCCTGGAATGGTGGGTCTCCACTCCCAAGGAAGGAGCAGCCAACAGGTGGATGGGCCCATAGGAGACAATCTTATTGTAGTCATCTGCCAGTGCCCGCTTGCTCCTCCAGTGCTTGGTGCATTGCTGTCAACAAAGTCAAGGGAAGGGTGATGGGATCAGAGGGCAGGGGAGAAGCCTGCTCCAGGGGACAAGAGCCATCCTGGTGGTCTCTCCCTGGCAGAGACACAGTTGGGGCTGCAGCTTGGGAGCAGCCAAGACCCCAGAGCATGAGAGGAGCTGGCTTCTGAAGGACCTCAGCCTTAGTCCTAGCATAAACCTCTCCTCCTGCAAATACCTGACAGAGGGAAGAGGGAAAGGAGCTCTCTAGTGGGTTCAAGACCTTGTACCTTTAGTTCAGGGTGCTGGGGTGAGCTCCTGCTGCTGGGGGATATTTATTGTGCTGAAGCACCCGAAACCAGAGCAGAGCCCCTTCTCCAAACAGCAGGCCTAGGGAAGGGAGGTCCGCTGCCTGGCCAGGGCATAGTGCAGACCACTGGGAGGGCTCACCTTGGCACACGGCTCCAGGCTGTCAGGGAGACAGAGCTGGACACGGCAGTGCAGGAACACCTCAGGGTAACCAACAAACTGAAACATCTGGAAGCTGAACTTGGCAGTAGTGCTCTCTCCAATGGCATTCAGGTACGTCACTGTCTCATCATGGGGACACCTGGGACATGACAGCTGAGTGGGCAGGTGGCAAAAAAGGGGGAGCATCCCAGCCTGGGACACCAGAGCATGCAGGGACTGGGAGCAGACCCCAGGCTTTGCTGAACAGGACTATTTCTGTCTTGGTGCCGGTGGGGATGACTTTCCTTGGCACCCTGCATCGTGCCCAGCTCAGCGAGGAGGTGCTACCAGCACAGGAGCTGGCTCTGTGGGGCCACAGCTGCTCTGGGTGGAGTGAGCCTGGCTGTGGCTGCCACATCCCAGCTATCCACGTTACTGGCTTTAGCTTGGCTACAGCCACCTCTAATGCAAGCTCTTCAGCTGAGACCTCTCTTTGCAAATCCCAGCAAGGTCTCCCCTCTCCCATCCTTGCCCTTTGCCTCCCCAGCTGGTCAGGAGCCATGCTAGAGGGAAGGCAGCACTACTGGGCAGCAGAGCAGGGTCAGGAGAGAGGGCTCAGTTCAAAGCAGTTAGGGGGCTCATCTGTGGGGCTGTTCCACTTAGTGACGGTGTCCACCATGAGTTCCACCTATGAGCAATGATGCTGTCAATGCTTATGGCTCCCTCACAGCAACCTGTCCTTAGCACCCAGCAAAGAGACGTGACTGTGCTCATGGTGCAAGGAGACCAGATGCACTAGGGGTGCTCCACTCACCCCTTCTCAATGAGCTTGTGCTGCACATCCTGGTAGGGATCCGCGCTTGGCGTGGCCCAGCAGTCGTCAATGCTCAGCAGGAAGTACTTGAGCTGGCGCTGTCCTTCTATCTTCAGCAGGACATAGAGTGTGTCAGTGACGGGGATGGTCGCGGTTGGCAGGTGATAGGGCTGGAGGTAGGAGGAGGTCTTGTACAGTCTCATGCTGACGTTGAAGTGTCCTTCTCTGACCATGAACTGCACCAGCCTGGGAGGAGAGGAGAAAAGCTCACGAGCAGAATGAGAAGGCAGGAAGGACGTAGCACAAGTCAAGCCACTGGCGCGAGTGCACTGACTCTGGATGTGCCTCTGCTCCCGGTGGAGCCTCGTGAGAGCCAGGCCCTGGGCTGCCTCCCAGCTAGTACATCCGTGCCATCTGTGGACAGAGGCCAGGAGCTCCAGAGGTTCCCACTGACTGGCTGGCCAGTGAGGGCTACAAGAAAGGCAACCCAGGGGCCCTAACCTGCACCACCACAGCAGCCTGGTGGGGGCATCTCCCAGTACCCACCCTTTATTTTTTGGAAGTTGGTTTCAAGCAGTGAGGATAAGAGAAAGATAGATTGTGCGTGCCCCTCTTTGGCTCTGTTCCAGGCCCAAACCTTGTGTTGAAAAACCGTGCTGGGATGAGAAAGGGAAGCACCCTGACCTGGCACTGCTCTCAGAGCTCTTTAGTGGCTCCCCAGGGCCTTTGCAGATCACCTCATTAGAGGCATCTAGTTTTCTGCAAGCTCAAAGATACCATGTCAGCAGGAAGGCAAAGAGGGACCACTCACTTGTCAACAGCAGTGAGAGCGAAGGGCAGTCTCACCACCTGCTTGTAGGCATAGATGCAGGAGAAATGCACCTCCAGCTGAAAACTCCGGGAGATCACGCCCCTGTGCACTTCCCGCTCTGACTCAATGACGTTGGAGTATGACACATGGGAGCCGTTTTGCTGGAACAACACAGAAATCAAGTCTCCAGACCATGTCTAAGTCCATATACAGAGCTCCAAGCTCTGGTTCAGATGGTGCAACTCAGCTATAGCTGCCCCAGGTCTTCTGGATATCTGCTGGGGTTTTTGCTCAAGCCCTGTGTCCAGGGGCTACTGGTAACCATCACTGGAGGACAGGAGTCAGCATAGTGACCACAGGTGAGGGCTCTTCTGTGCAACACAGAGCTGGAGCACTGGTTCCTCTGCACCCGCCATGACCCATGAATTAAGTGAGGGACCAAGGAGCTATAGCCAGGGCTGCAGAGCTCAGAGGAGGCTGCCAGAAAGCTGAGGGCTGTTATCAGCTAGTAAAGAGTGTGCTGAGACTTCCATGCCCTGCTGAATAAGACAAGATGTGCTACCAGCAGGGGGTTGGGGGAGGCAGAAAAACTTTCTGACAGCCCCCATGGAAGCCTTTCAAGGGGAATGAGAACTCTGCAGCACGCAGATATAAAAGAAAAAGCCTCCAGGGCTTCCCCTTGCTGTCCCCCACTCAGCATGTCTGCTCCTCTCACGGTTTCAGAGCTATGCTCTGCTGGATTCTCACCTGAATTATTGATCCACAGGCAGTGTGGTTTTCACCTGTGAGAGTGGCTGCAAAGAACAGCTCACCCTCTTCTTCCCTTTCTGAAACCTTGCATGCCTGGTTCTTCAAGTGGACAAGCTTCCAGGGGATTTTCAAGAGTTCAAACACCTCCTTCCTCACCATCATCTTCATGTGCTCTTCCGCACAGGCCAACTTCAATACCACATCTAGGGGAAAAAGCCATCTGCAATAGCAATAAGGAAGAGGCCTGAAGGAGCCCTAGATCAACTATAGGATGGCACAGTCCCACTGAGCTCAACAGACCTTCATCCCAGCCTTGTTGGAGGCTGCTAGCAGGGCTCTTCAGAGACACTGGGCAAAACCCAAACCTTTGGGAACACACAGAAGTTAATGAGGGTCTGACACTTTCTGCTGGTTGCCTAAGACCTGCACAAGTCCATGGCCGCTGCTACTCTGAACAGACACAGTCCTTAAGCTCAAGACATCAAAGGCAGATGTTGCAGGTCTGGACCCTTTTGAGGGCTGTCTACTGTCTACAGAATCACTGCAGTCTGCCAAGGGCACCGGACAGGGACAGCGATCCTCTCTTTCAGATGAAGAAGGCACAGTTTTTGGCCAGTGTCTGGAAGGGGCTTCACTGTAGCTGTGCTGGAGTGCGTGTGCTTGTTCTGAGACTGAGGCAACTGTGCTCCGCAGCATGCCCTGCTGCCCTGGCATAGTTACACCACAGCACCATGGCCAAGGAATTAAGGAATTAAGACTTTTGGGGAGAAAAGAGATGGCCTGTGACTGGGTCTTGTACCAACGTGTAGTCAGGACATGGTGGTGATGGCAGGGAATGCACCTGAACCAGGAGCTGAGACATGCTCCTGCAGCCTGCAGTGGAGGGCAGTGGTAACACCAGTGCGCCATGCCCATCATCTTTCCCTCTGGTGTCTGTGGACAGACCGTGGAGGGCTCACCAGCATCCCCAGCCCTACCTTGGCAGAATGTCCCTGTGAAGCCCGGTTTGCAGCTGCAAAGTGGTCTGTCCTCTGCCACCTGGCAGTCCCCCTGATGTTGGCATGGGTTTGGCAGGCAGGTGTCTGGGCTCCTCTTGAGACGGAAGGCAACCCCTTGCCTCAGGCCACGTGGGCTCATCAGCTCACCTGCAGCAAAGGGAAGGCAAGTAGGCTGAAACTCAGCAAGAAGATCTGCCCTACAAGAGACGCAAGAGTGAACTTGCCCCACAGCATGAAGCCTTGCATAGCTTGCAACGGCTGAGACCCTTGCCTAGAGCCAGAGCAGACACATCTGGGGAAGAACCTACCACCTTGGCTTGCCTGGGAGGATGGGACTGAGAGCCTGGGAGGCCTCAGCATGACTGTGATCTGGATCAGAGCTACGGAGCCTGCCACCAGCTACCAAGGAGAGTGGTTGCACGTCACAGCACCTGTGCCTATCTCCACAGGTTATATACCATATGTGGCTGGGATGAAGAGCCTGAGGTTTCTGCCTAACTTGCCAGCTCTTTCACCCCAGTTCCTGACCTGCCTCAGCCCTGCTCTGCTGTCCCTCCTTCGCAGCCTTCAGCAGTGCCCTGAGTGAGGAACCAGGACATGAATCAGGTGAGGGTTTGACCTCTCCTTTCCATACTACCCGCTTGTGACCCAGCAGGGATAGCATACAGAGAGACTCACTTTTGTTGCCTTCACAGCCAGCCAGGCAGAGAGCAAAGACCAGCAGCAAACATCTCACAATCCTTTCCTGTAAAAACAAGCAGACTCCTGGTAACATGGGGTTTTAGCCCACTCACTGGAGATGTTTGCAGTCATTCAGAAAGAGCCAACCTCAAGCATGGGTGTGATAATTTCTGTACTGTATTTCCTCCAAAAACTTTAGGTTCAATGGCATGAAGTCATTTCCTATCCCAAAGGGCCAGATCAGCAGCACCTCCCCCCTGCAGGCTAACACAAGGGTCAAATGAATTTAGGTAGCTATTAGTCCTGAATTTAAGTAACTATTTCAGAAAGAGAGGGTGGGAGAAACCAGACCTCGGAGCTGCAGGGATGTACTAACAGTGATAAAGCCACATTTCAGTAAGAACAGGCACTTTGAGTAAAACCGCACAGCTGAGGCATCGGTCCAGGCTCTCCAAAGAGGAAAAGTTTCCCTCTTCCCACTACAGCTCTTCTGAAGAGTTAGGATTTGCAAAGGGATCCTCACTTTTGCAGTAACCCACATCCATAACAAGGAGACAATGGGATAAAAAAAATCCAAGGCCTTGAACACAACTAAAATTAATGCCACAGAGCCACAGATTAAATGGATCCCCCCCACTGGTACAGATAATGGATTTCCTTAGGGAAATGAATGGCACGGTGCTGGATGAGCTCTGGACACTGGAGTCTCCTTATCAGAGACATGGATATGAGCGAGCCAGGGCTGGTGGTTGGAGCAATGCTCTGCCCTGCCACCCCTCTGCCCTGCAGGTGCACTGAGAGCAGGGCAAAGATAATGCCAAAAGCCCTGCTCTGGTCTGGCAGCACATGGTGTACACCTTCCACCCGACCCCGACCGGCTCTGACCACCGGACCTCCAGGCGAGGAGGGTTTATTTCCCACTCTGCTCCTTGCTCGCTGCAGCAGTCCTGATATATCCCGCCAGCATCAAGATCTCACCTTGTTCTCATCGCACTTACCATCACTAGGCCACTCTCTGCTCCTCCACCCACTGCTGCCCTGGGTCTCTCGTGCTCCCTGCCCAGTGCCTTATATCGCCTTCCAGCAGCTCATCCTTCTCCCCCACGCAAACACGCAAACACGCTGCCTCCGCGATTGCACAAGAGTCAGCTTAGCATCCTACAGTGGCGGCCAGGACAGAAAGGACTCTGCTGAAGTCCATCCTCTGGCACAGATTGCCCTTCTGATTAGCCAACAGCTCATCAGCATTGATTCAATTCACGGCCCTGATGGGATCTCATGCAGGGGGAGTATCTGCAAAATCCCCGGGGAAGCTGGGGTGTTGTGCCTCCCGCTGGTTGTGTAGTACCTGCTTTTGACGCAGCAATAACACCAGATACCAGCAGCAGCACACGCGAAGGCCAGATAACTGTGTGTACTGAATACACGCAGTTTTGCAACCACAATGTACGTTTGGTTTGGCTAGTTTTTTAGTGACTTCTGACATCTAAGATCTGGTGAGAAGTACTGGTGAGGGATGGAGGGATGAGGGCCTGGTCCCACCACGCTTTGCTCGGGAAACAGTAACCAGCTGCAAATAGCAGGAATCACCCACAGCGATGCTTCTTAATATATGGGCTACACCCTGCGTCCTCAGAGCTGTGATTACTGCAGTTGCCATGACAGAGCAGCAAACGTGAACACCCATCCACCTGGGGTTTCCTAACCAGAACAACAACCAAAAAACAAAAGTTTAGCACCTGACCCAGCTTACAGCCCAATGAACTGCCAACTGAAAGAGAAAAAAAAAGAAAAAAGGCCTCCTGCCACATCTTGCTGCCAGCTTTGGGGTGAGAATCTTGGCTTTCTGTTGTGGGGTTTTTTTTTGGCTTTTGTAAGAAAGTGAAACCTGTGCGTTTCAGAGCAGCCTTGTGCTCTCTGAGGGGCTGGTGGCAAAGCCGTCCCGGCAGCTGGGTTTGGCGGCTTCCCCCTCATTTCCCCACAAAATCTTCTGGAGGGAGGGGGCCGCCGGCAGCGGCCCGGCCCCCCGGGGTGC
>JAVJGI010000036.1:1337786-1354605 GCA_035590275.1 Ibycter americanus
GTGGGGGGGGGTGGTTGGGGGGGGGGGGGGGGGGGCCGCTGTCCCCCACCCCCCACCTCAAGGAGCTATGTTCTGCCCGCGGCCCGCTCCCCTCCCCGCGGGGTCAGCCTGACCGAAGGGAGGGGAAAACAAACAGCCCCCGGCCTCCCTGAGAGGTACATAAATAATCCCAGCGGCCCGCCGGCCTTGGAGGCTGCTGACTGCTGCAAAACACCCCCCTCCCTTCAAGGCCGCTGAGCTCGGGCCAGGCCCGAGCAGCCCTTGGCTCTGGCGGGGCCCGGGGCTTCCCGGAGGGAGCGGCGTGTGGGCCGGCAGCAAGTGCGGCCCAAAGTCACCTTTAGTGCTTAGCCCTTGCTGCCACGCTTCTGCCTGCCTCAGCCACGCTCCTGTACTAAACCCCTGTGGCCAGAAGGCCCAGTGTTTGTGGTGCAGTCTATCTTGGTCCCAGTCAAGTTCACTCTGGTGTGTGCGTTTCTGTAGTGCCCTGGATGAGGAGGATGGACGTCCTGGAGGAGAAGGAGGAATTGGAGCAAAGAGAAGAAGAAGAGCTGAAGGCTTTGAAGATCAGTGATGACCTCCAGAAGATGTCTGTGGAGCCAGTCTGCATCCCACGTGATGTTCTGTAAGTCACAGGTGTTTGTCAGTTACTAGGATGAGCAGGGACGGTCCCTTTGGGGTCCACAGGGAGACTGCACGCCTGTGGATGGCACGTGTGGATGGCTCCCTTTGCACAGGGAAGGGAGCGAGCGCCTTCTGCGTGCCTGGTGTTTGTCCAAGAGTGGGTACATGTGAGTAAGACAAGATAACACTTCATTGTACGTTCATTTGCTGCTGTATCATGACACTAGATCAAGATCCCCTGACTCTCTGGGTATATGTCAGCTTGCCATTGCTGCACAGAACCTTGTCTCTGTCAAACTCATGTCCTTGGATACAATCCCTATTTTTTTCCCTGAGAGACAGGGAGCCCCTGCCATGTTTTGGTAGTAGGCCATCTTGCCTGACTTGCTCCTGGCTTATTACCTATGTCTCTCTGCCTCCTCCTGCCCTGGCAGTGATTTCGACTGGAGCTCCATTGACACATCCCAGTTACCATCTTCGTACAAGATCAATTCCCTGAAGGAAGAGAAGCTGCTGCATATTGCTGACTGTTTCCTCCAGCAGTACACTCACCTCTGCCCTGACCGCAAGCCGCTCTTCCTCCACCCGGTCAACGAGTGTGGCGTGAAGGTATGGGGTGATGTGGGGCTGGGCCACAGCACAGGGGGCAGTTTCTGTAGTGCCAAATGCTGGGGAAGGACAGCAGCCCTTCCTGCCCTCCCTCCTGGCCAAGGGGGATGGGAACCCACTTGCTGTGCCCACAGGATCCTGAGCAGGCACACAGCACCCCAGTAACACTCCAGCTGTCCGAATCCACAAGCATGTTGTGCCATGCACATGGTGGCGGTGTCATGTAGGCTGCAGGCAGCTCACAGCCCTGCAGTGTGATGCTTAGGAAAGACCACAGGTACATAAAGGAAAGTAAAAGAAACACATGAAACAGATAAGGCTCAGGCTCAGGAGTCTGGATTCAGAGTTAGGTCTTATTCTGAACTTCACAGAAGTTACAGGAAAGGAAGTAAATGTGGGAAGTTTGTGGTCTGGTGTTGTTTAGGTCTGGGTCCAAGCTGCACAACTGTTGTCTAGTTCTGGACTTGATGCTCCCTCGGGTATCTGGAATTGCTACTTTGGACCAGCTTTCCCTAATATTTACAACAGCATTAACATGCAAGGCAAAAAGTGCTGGATTTTTGCTGTAAAAGCTGGAAAGGGCTGTAGCTGTTTGTCTTGCTTGAAAACTAAGAGAAGAAGAGCTGGCTCACATCTGTAATGTGTCTGAGAGGAGCTTGAAGTTTCAGCCACAGACAAGCAGGTGGCCTCTCAAGCCCATGCAATTTCCATCTCCAAACAGGTGAAGAGGGTTACTGGTGCTGTTGATATGCCCTAGGGAGGTTCTGAATGTGAGCTGCAACATCCAGGGTGGTCTGAGGATGACTTTGGACAGGAGACTCTGCCAGGCATCTGTTGGCTAACCAAAGTCTTTTTGTTGCACTACAGAAGTTTGTGAGCACAACAGTGAGGCCAACCTTGCTGCCTTATCCAGAATTGTATGACTGGGATGGCTGTGCCAGCTTTGTCTCAGATTACCTCACCATGGTGCCCCTCAAGTGCCCTATCACACCGGTAAGAAAGGGGCCACAGTCCCATCAGAAACAGCCACATCCTGGAGGTGACAGAAGGGCCTCTCAGCAGGATGCAATGTGGAAACCCCTGTGGCTGGGATTACGAAGGTCTTTGGCCTCCATCATCCCCTGATTACTTAGGCAACCTCCCAGTTTCGCCAGGACCTGTGCGCTCTGTTTGGAGCTGTAATCCCAGTATGGGTACAGTGTTTACCTGTCAAGCAATTAAGCACCATTTCTACAAGATTGGGCCTGACCCTGCCTCTCAGTCACCCCAGATGACCAGCTGGTCTCCTGAGGGTTGCTATGGCTGACAAGCTTCCCCTCCGAAGACTGAGACACCTTGGAACAAAGGAGCATATAAAGCCTAGGGGATGATGCTTGACCTCCGTGACCTGTTCCTGGGGGCTTTAGACATTTCTATCCCAGTTTTGGGGATATTTGAGGGTGGCTGAAGGGAGAGGTCTGGACTGGAAAGAAGGCAGAGGTGGGGCAGGTTCTTGCCTGTTGTGAGTCAGCTAAGGTGAAGGGAGCATACTCTTTGCTAGCAAGGACTGCTGGTGCCCTGCAGGGTGCCCCAAACAATCTACACCAGCCCCATGGTGGCCAAGTGTGCCCCAAGAGTGCCAGGGTCTCAAGAAGAACTCTGGCACTGTGCGACCACAGAGAATGTATCTCTATTTAGCAGATGGAAACTGCCTCAATCACGTAAGGTGATGTCTGAGATCTGGGAGGAGACTATATAGAACCTCTCTGTCATGCAGTGTGTGCGAATTGATCCCTTTGCTTGCTCACTGGTGAGAGTCAAAAAGGAATGTTTCCTCCTTTGAACTATAATTTAGCTTATGGGTCTTTTGCTTTGAAATGCTGCAGACAGACCAGCTAGAGATGGAGGTAAGCCCCACTCCAGAGTTGTGGTTAGCATTGGGTTTTCAGCAGCTTGATGAGCTTGTCCTGCCCATCTCTCCCTATGGTTAAATTTGTCACCAGATTTGGGGTCAGAATTTCCCCAGATCACTTTGGAGGGGACTTTTGGGGTCTGTGGCTTATACAGGAATTTTATATAACAGATTCCCTATGGGTGCAGAGCCCAGGGATATGGGCAATGCTGCCTTTGTCTCCTGCTCTCTGCCTAGAGCATGTTTCAGCTTCACAAGACAAGCACTGGGAATATGCATGTCTCTCTTTCAAGCCCACTTCACTCTACTCTCCAACCACCGTCCTGCAATACCAGCGAGGGAACTGCTTTGACTTCAGCGTGTTGCTGTGCTCCATGCTGATCGGGGCCGGGTATGATGCCTACTGCGTGCACGGGTATGCTACCCGCAAGATATGCACCCTGGATGAGACTCTGGAGCTGTGCCCACTGTTGAGGAAGCCACAGGAGGTGAGACCTGCAGTGAGCGGGCAGGGAGGAGCCCAGCATGCATGCTCAGCCTGTTCCAGTGAGCTCCAGACTTGAGCTAGGGGGAACAGCTTCAGGTCCAGGCTGGGTTTCAGTCTGTACCGAGCAGGGACCTCACCAAAGGGATCATTTGAGTGATTTTCCACAGTTCCTTAAGAGGCCTCTTTGGCTTTGCTGAATTCCTGCTCACCAGGTCCAATACTGCAAAGTGCCAAGGGTTGGGAACTGGGAGGTAGCTGTAAGCCATACATTTTCTCCCTTGTCTTGATCTCTGCTGGGTTTCACAGCAATACCCTCCTTTTGCAGAGGCAGGTACCAAAAGAGGGGATGAAGAAGTTGTCCAGCAAGTACAGCGTTAAGTCCCCACCAGACCTGCAGAGCAAGTTTGACCTTCAGCAGGAGGCCAAGAAGGCGGCAGAGGCTGAAGCTGCTCAGAAGAACAAGGAAAGAGAAGAGAAGGTCACGGTGAGTTAGTGAGGGCCACCTCACTGTAAACTCCAGGAGCAAGAGCTGAGACACAGGTCATGGCTCACCAAAGAAAGGAGCTCACCACGCTCCACTGTGAAGTATGACACAACCCTGATCATGGCCATGAGCACTTGGCCTCTGGGCACACGGTGTGCGCTGGCACAGAAATATGTACTGGGTGTGTACTACCTCAGTCTTCTTCAGAAGAAGTGTTAAGGGGCTGGAGATATTTAGAAGTGGGCAGAGGGGAGAATAAGATTGCCCGTTGGGTTGGACTAAAGTGGCAATAAAATGGCAATAATGACTGCTCTGTCTTCTGCACTACAGGAAGTGGAAAAGCCTAAGGGTGACTATTTGTATGGCTTACGGGTGCACGCATGGGTTTTGGTTCTGTCTGGGAAGAGGGAGGTTCCTGAGACGTTCTTCATCAACCCCTTCACGGGAAGCAGCCACAGCACCAAGGACGAGCACTTCCTTGGGATCGAGAGCGTCTGGAACCACAGGAACTACTGGGTGAACATGCAGGACTGCCAGAATGGCTGCAGGGTAATTTGCCCTGAAGCACCCTGTGCCTGGGAGGAACAGTTGGGATAACCTGAGTCCTGGGGAAGTCCAAGATCAGCAGTGATCCCAGTTTCCATGTAACCATTCCCTGTGTTGGCTCTGGTCATGATGCTGTGATGACATAGACTCAGACTACTCTAGGACATCCCAGACCCTGAGCTAGAAAATACAGATCACATCTGTTAAACCCCTACAGCACTAGAGTATCAGCTTCTAAGGCTGGCTGGACGCTCATTCTCTCAAACAACAGCTTTTAAGACGAAGGATGTTTTGAGCCTCTCGGGCGTGGCTCAAGGCAGGAGAGAATCTTGATTAGGCTCTTCCCACATCTCAGCTACTCCCCAGCTGATCCAAAGTCAGGGAGGCAAGGGTGTGAGTTAGCACAGCTTGACCTTGGGACCGTGCATGCCCCAAGGAAGGAGGCAGAAGCATTTCCAGCAACTTCCTCTCATCTGTGGCAGAGGCACCATGAGGAAAGGGGTCTGCAGATCTCTAGGCACAGGGGCAGTCTTTAGGGTCCCATCAGCCAGCCAAAGGTCTGATGAGCCCACCTCACTGAGATCCAGGGTCTGTCTAGAGTCCTTTAACTCTCTGACACCCAGCCAGGTCCAGAGCACCACAGATGTGCTGAGGCAGCGTTCAGTTTAGTGTCAGGCCCTTGACACTGCCCTTTAGTTAAGTGGATTTCTTCTTCACGGCCTAGGATCTCATCTTTGACTTGAGTGACACTATCCGCTGGGAAATTATTCTTCCAGAGAGCAACAAGCCTCTTCAGCTGCTTCCAGATGCTGTGGAGGAAAAGAAGTTACCTGACAGGGACATGGATGACGTGGTGAGTAACCCAAATGATGGCTCTCATGCAGCAGGGATGCTGTCTTGAACTGGTGTGTTCATAGGCCTGCCTATGCCTCCCTGCCTGCTGCCCTCTCCAGGTCAGATCACTATGACTCTAGCTAGGTTTTGGTTGGCACTTTAGATTTCTTCTCAATCTTGAATAGATCTGATGCTTTTTAAAGCAGGACCCCAGGTGGTACTTCTGGTGTCCTAAGTGGCTAGGGATCTCTGCAGGCTTCCAGTGCATTGACCTTTGGGATGAAAGAATTTAAACCAATAAAATCCAAACTGAGAATTTTTCTGGATACCTTTTCTCTGCTGGTCAGCACCCTGCCCTCCTGGCTGCTAGGTGAAGTTGCCAACCAAATGTTGAAATACTGTATGTACGCTAATATACCAAAAAATGCTGTGTACTGGAAACAAAAAGTGCTATGTTGTCCTGTTGGAAGAGCACAGCATGATAAAGCAGGCATTGCAGCGGCACAGCAGGACGGAGGAATGCCAGTAACAGTACGTTCCCTCCTGTTATCTGCTCTTCTCAGCCTGTGCCTATAACCGGGGAGCAAAGTGCCCTCCACGGTCTACATGAAATAAGCTGGTCATTAGTTTGAATGGCGATTGTCACGTTCATCCCCTGTCCAGCATGCATGTTAGCCAGGAGAAGACCATTTCATTTGGCTTGAGTAGGGATGTGCTGGTGAGAGCGTGGGGATGCAATAAAGCTCTCCTTCCGCATAAATTGCGACGTGTTGCTTGCCTCTGTCCTCAGGCTGTGTGTGACTGACACAGTGCTCATAACTGTGCTAGCATGTTCTCCAGAACCAGCGCAGCCTCACACGAGCTGAGCTCTGATTGCTGCACCACACTCTAAAACCAAAACGCCTCTTGGCACAGGGAGAGAAGCTGCCAAAAATGCAAATCTCTGCTTCTGTTACAGCAGGAAAAGGAGGAGGAAGACATGAGTTTTGACATGCCACCATCATGGGTAGCCCGAATTCAGCTGTCTCCCAGAGGTATGTATTCTTCCTTTGCCTTTTGCTTGCTCCCCAGCTAACCTTTTAGTGGATTTGGGACATTTGTTTATCATATTCAGGAGTTCTCCCTTCAGGATGGACAAGGTACGGCAGTGAAGTGTGGTAGATGAAGGCAACAACAGCTATTGGTCTAAATGCCTGCCCTCAGTGTACTGTCTCATTCTGGGTGGGAACCCCCCTGCAGACACAGACAGACAGACACACGACTGCCCCTGCATTATCAAATATCTGCTTTGGGAGTGAAGAGAGTTGTTATACTATTTTAACGTTAAAGCATAACAGGCAGGGTCTGAACAGCTTCACTGGCAGCTGAACACAATCAATAAATGCATGGTTTCCCTTAGACCATGGTCTTCTCCCTCTTGAATTCTTTCTCCTTGGGCTGAGTATAAGTGAGGAAATTTTTCTGACACCTCTCTTGCCCCCTGCAGAATTTGAGACCCACTATTCCCGGGGGAGGAAGGTGATCCTGTACAAGAAAGCAAAACTGGAGAAATGGGCACCGTACCTGAATAGAGATGGGCTGGTGAAGCGCCTCACCATCTACACAGATTTAGAATGTAAGAGGAATGAGCGAACGCACTCGATGCAGTGAGCAAACACAGCCTGGGGTGTGCTGATGGGAAGGGGGAGGTGGTCCCCTTTTTGCCAGAGTCTCCCTTGTGCTTTCTCATTCTCCTTTCACATTTGTGGGGGACTTATCTACCACATCTTCAAACGCTTCATCACGCTCACTGTCTGTCAAGCCCCAGAACTTTCCAGCATTGCTAGGGGATCCTGCAGGAGTCTGGATCTGTTTGACACCCCAGTGGTGAGGCTGTTCAGTGTTGCAGGTCAGCTGCTTGGATTTTGAGTCTTCAGAGGAACGGAAGGCTGGTTTGATTTGATCCAATAGTATCACTATTCCCACTGGTGTCGACAGGAGCCAAGGAAAGGGGCAGCTACAGACTGTGGATATTTCTGTACTCGAAAGCGTTATTCTTCAACAGCTGGTCTGGGAAACCGTGCAGATTCCTACTGGACATACAGTGTCCTGTCCTCTGCCTGTCTCATTTCCCTTCACTCCTGACACTATCATGAAGTATTTGGGATAGAGTTTCTCTTGCCTAACTGTAGCCACCTGCCGTGCCACCTTCTGCCCCTGAACTGATTAGTTTAGTCCTTGTTGATAGAGGAGAATAATATACCTCTTAAGGTATAATTCATCTACTCAAACACACATTAGGATGCATCTACAAAATACCCCTGTGCACTGGGCCAATTCCAGTGACTATACTATGCCTGCTGCGTCTCTTATCAGGAGCACAGGGTGCTTGCACAGACACTGAGAATTTATCAGATGAATGTTGCCACCTCCAACAGTGATGTACAGTTGTGGAATGGTTTGTCTCCTGCCAGGTACTGAAGTAGGAGAAGTGAGGGAGTGGTTCACAAATCGAGAAGACATGTTGGATAGGAGAGAAGTGAATAAACAAACACAGCTGACCACAGAGTACTTCAGCCCGGGACACCTCCTTGGTCTTAAAGGTATTCCAGCTCATCTGGGCAGCCACTGCAGATGATGGGACCTCATGTGAATACCTTCTGGCGCTGGCAAAGGTGCAAAATTGTGTGCAGGGGTGGCAAACTTGTGGGACGAATTCCCTAGATAAATAATACGATCTCCAGTGGGGAGTAGAGCATTGGGTTATTGGCTTCCAGCCCTGGACAGTGCTCCCCTCCAGCATAACAGAAGAAAAACACATACCTATCACATGTATAGGTTCATATAATTTACTTTTACCAGTAGAGGGGATAGAAGTAGAAACTTTCTCCTTAGGATTTTGTTTGGTCTCTCAGTGTGGTGTAGCTGGGGGAGAGAAAGTCCTGCTTCAGATCTGTTGCTAAAGCAGCATTTCACGCAAAGAGTCTGCGCCTGTTTCCTGGTTTGGGAAGAGCAGGGTCCAGGCTCCACTCACTGTCGCCTTACTGTGTGAGAAAGGCAGCGGCCCTGCGAAGCTGTCCTGCTGTACTTGGGCCATGGCATATTGTACACAGCAGCGAGGAGATAACATTCCCTTCCTGTACTCTTACACGCATTTGATTTATTGCCTGCCGAAGAAGATGAGACTTCCTCTGGACATGCTTGTGTTCACCATACAGTGGCTGCTAACTCTGAAAATGTATGCAATCTCTCTTATGTCCTTAGTTCACACCTACACGTCGCTGGAACCAGAGACTGAACGCATGATGGAGTTTTACAGTGAGGTGCGAGTTGATGACCTCCAGAAACGTGTTGAAAATGCTAATGAGATGACGGAGTACTTCTTGGGGCGGGATGACTTTCTGCATGTCCGGCACGTGGAGTTTGGCGAAAGAGAAAAGAAAATACACTTGGCTGGCACCACAACGGACATTAACTCCCGGCCTATAGCGGTATGGCCAAGGCAGGAACAGAGAAATACCTGTCACTGTGATAGTTATGCTATGCAAACCATACTGCCTAGAGCTTTAGGTTCATTTTCAGTGGGCACAGCCAAGGCAAAACTCCAGATGTGACCTCCAAGCCTTATTCAGCTGCTGTGTCTCAGTTGCTTGCCTGACAGAGAACTACAGTGTGACCAGTTGTCACAAACTGCGTTGAGCAGCTAGAATGAAACTAGGAAACTAAGACTTGGAAAATGTCAGAGGAAAGAAAAAATGTTTGACTATGATTTTTGGAATGAAATTTTCACAGGACTCAAAATTAGTGAAATGAGTTCACGTTCTAACCCCAAACTAATAACATTTTATGTTTCTGATTAAGTGTTCCATCACTCTGATTTGTTACAAGCAGGTAATTTACCTCTTCCCCTAGTCAGCTCTCAGGAGAGGGAGGAAATCCAACATCTGGCAGTATGGCTCAGACACTTCACCTACCAAGACAGAGCCATGCAGTGGCCTGCCTTTGAACCAGCACCCAACATGCTCCTTTTTCCTTCCTTATGTTGGGAATGTGGGAAACTTTGCTGTGCTCCAAAATACTTTGCTTCCTGCGGTTCCTTCAGGCAGGGATGCATCCCAAGATAACTTTGAGCTTGGACTGCGTGCTCGGCTCCGCAAATAGGAGACTTCCGTATTGCTTTAAGCAGCTTTCTGCTTGTTTCTCAGGCATAGGAAAGAACAGTAGGACCATCAGCCAAGACATGCTATTGTAGTCCAGGCAGAAGAGCCCAATTTTTACCTTGGGTTTTTACCCAGCTCTGCAGATTTTGCCCATTTTGTGTTGTCTAACCTTCCATCTCTTTTTTTTTTTTTTTTTTTTTTCCATCCCCCATTAGCAAATCAAGGAGTGTTTCCACAGAAACCTAGAAAAGCCTGCTGATGAAGATGTAGCAGAACGTACCTTTCTGATCCCAGAGGAGAGGATCCAACTGACATATCACCTCAAGGATGGACACATCACTGCCTCAAAGAAGGAATTCTTCAAAGCAACAGAGAGGAGTAGAAAAGGAAATGAAATCTTTGTGACGCCAGAAATGTTGTGCACCACATACCAGGTATGAAGAAAAACTACTTATGTCCTGGAGATTTTCTAGATCACAAGACATAAAGGGAAGGTGACATGTCAGTGGAAGAATGACAAGCATAACATATTCCACGCTGCCCCTCTGCTCCATCTGCACACCTCCCTCACAGACCACCTCCAGGCTGGTAACACGAATGCCCCTGGAGATGCGCTGCCATTGCTGGAAATGGCTGGGCACGCAGGACGTAATGTAGCGTGAAAGGCTTGCTCTAGCCATGCGTGAGGTCATCTTTCCAGAATTGGTCATCAGGCAGTGTAGACACAGCCACTGGGATCTTGCAAGATGCTGGTTGGGCTCAGTCCTGCAGATTCATGGTAGGGAAGCTGAAATTTCCTCTGCTGTTCTCTTCTGAAGAAGAGAGAACAGCCGACAGGCAGAGGCAGGCATTCTGGGTTCTAGCTCTGTTTCTGCCATGGATTTCTTGGCTCACATCGTTGCTTAAATCTCCCAGAGTTTACCCTGCAGACACAGCACAAGATGCTGAGGCTTAATGCATTGCTGATGGATAGACAGCCTTAAATAAAAGATATTCCAAAAGAGGTGGAGTGCTGTCATTAAGCCACATTCTCTCGTTCAGGGCAGGGGAGTCACTCCACTAACATCATTGATGTGAGTCTGTAACCAGGGGCAGAAGTCTGCCAGTAAATTCTGCAGTGATGCTGCACAATTACACTTAGGAAAATCAAACAGAAATTGCGAACACAGGATTTTTTTTTTATGTTATGCAATTTTTGTTTTCAAGTTTGTATTTCCCATTGGGGAGAATACATGGAATGCAATTGCTGAAGTGCCATCCTTTCATCTCTAACCCTGCAAAACCAGTTCCAACCATATAACAGAAACATCAGCAAAGTGCAAGATGTGCTGTCTGGCTCACATTACGGATGGATTCGGAATCAAAATTAAGTCTAATAAACTGTTGACCGAGGGTTAGATGTTTAAGTGGTGGAAGTCAGTGTCATGATACTGACTTTAGCAGAATTGTGCCAATTTCTGTTAGCAGAGTACCTGGTCCTATGCACCCAGAGAGCGCCGCTGTCTTTCATAGCTTATCTGCTTCCAGACAGGGCCCTCGGAGAAAGACAAGGGGCTGCTCCATCTGTACAAATTGTTGCAGGAGCTAAAAAAGGAAGAGAAGCAGCTGAAGCTACAAGTCCGGCAATCTGAAGAAGAGGTAACGGGGAGGTGTCCACACTGCGTCAGAGTTGGTCAGGCATGAAACAGTTTCAGCTGACTGATTGCCGCAGCATCCTCAGCATAAACTGTGATAAAAATAGAACTTTGGTGTCACAAAGCTGGTCTTCGTGCTGAATGATCAAGCTTGCAACCCAGACACTGGTCAGTAAAGATGTAGCTTTAATATATTTATGGCAAGTCCCACACTTTCCAGCTCCTGCTCTTACTCTTTTTTTTCTCTGAGAGGAAGACAGTCTCGGAGAGCAAATGACAGCATGTGAATTGGGGCATCTGGAAACATACCTGCTTTTTGCCTGGGAATGAGACCAAAAAAGTACTTAAGTGACTTTTTGTGGGAGAAACTGTAGGGAAACACTTAATAAAATACATTGCTTGTACTGCTAATCAGACTGTGACCAGTGTAACCAATCCATGTTCTTAAAAGCCTTTGTAATTTCTTCATGATAAATACAACCATTGTAGCAGATGGAGGCAAAGCTATTGGATTTTTTTGTAATGTTTTTGTGAGGAAGTGGAAGTCCTGATGGAGCTGGAGAGGGAATGCTCAACTATATTAGCCCCAAATACTAGTAATAATTCTGAACAAGACTGCAAAAGTCCTGCCCTGCTCCCCCCGCCCCCTACCCCCCCCCCCAAAAAAAAAAATAAAAAAAATTGAAGCTAGTTCACGGTGACCTCATGAACTACCTTGCCAAATTTCTGTCTTGATGTATGAACAGACAAAATATTCGCATTGCTTGTGCTGTATATCCTGTTAAGACAAAGAATAAGCCAAAGCTATCAGTGCAATTTCAAAAGTAGTGGCAAGACTGTGACTCCAGAAGAGCTTTCTTAACAGATAATATCAATAATTGTGTTTAAGAATTTCATACAGAGCAGCAATCTAAAAATAAGACCACTATCAGCTTGATCTATCAGCAGGATATGAACATAACAATATAGATCTTCTATATTTAACCTTGTGCTACTGTTCTCGTATGCAGCATCTGCTCTGTTAGCAGGTCATGTGTAAAAGTCCTGTCATTTTGTGGGAAAGCTGAGAGGCCTTTCTCCTGATTTTTTGGAAGGTGTTAAATATTTTGAAGATCCGTGAGAATGAAGAAACCACCATCAAATTGTCAGTTTCGATTTATAATACAGAAAGGAAAGAAAAGAGAAGACAACAGTATGAAGCCATGGTAGGTAGAGCTCATTAATCCTAGTATTTATTACATGTACACAAGGAAATCCAGAATAAGCTTTTTCTTTCTGAGGAATTCTCTCTGAAGAGCTTTCCGTATCCTTAAAATATACTGGGCCAAATCCCTAGGCGGTGTAAGTCAGCACAGCTTCAGCTGACTTCCCATGAAATTATAACATTATCATGCTATGACCTTCTGGAAAAACTTGCATCACCAAGAAAGAGCATTGGTTTATTTTGTTTAGTTAACAAAGAAAATAATTCACAAGGATTAGTTGATAGTAGGGGTTATGGAGGGTGTATGATAATGGATTCCAAACTGCATCTTTCTAGCCAGGGCTCATTTTGTTAGGCAGATATACGCTTCTTCGTGTGATATGAATCGGTTGTTTTCTTGGTTTTCATTATTACTTGCAAAACCAATTTTGTTCCAGGACCTCTGTTAAAGAATTAATACCTTATGAATGTTCTGGGCAAATACAAAAAGATTCAAGAACAACTACTTTCAATTTTTCAAGATCTCCAAGATGCTTCTTGTGAATGGTTTTTAGACAGCTTTCCTGAATAGAGAGGTTATAAAAGGTGATACTGGGTTTTACATGCCAACTTCTGGCATGAAAGACCAACAGGGGCAAAGATGCGATAACCAGCTCTTTGCCAGCCTACAAGCTAGTATCACTCAAAGTACCCTGTCCTGATCTCTTTCTGTCCAAATACAAAGGCATTTTGTAGAGCCCTTCTTGCACCTCAGGGGATAACACATTTTGTGTAAGAGACATCTCTATGATCAAGGAAATTATGAGAAATGTTAAAAAGGGACAACAGATCATACGCTACACAATAAAAACCACATTGAGAAAGGGTTGGTAGGCAAAGCTAATGCAAAGCAGTTGTTTTGATCAAACTATAGGAAAAAGAAAGATTCTTGCCTCCCTCGGGGGGGAAGGAGTTCTAGCCTTTGCTTTTATTTTGCCTTATCACAGGGTGTTGAGGGAAGCAGGTAAATGGGACCATGACTCGTTCTGTCCTTTCCCCTCCAGAAGAACACAATGGAAGATGAGCTCCCAGGACGAGAGGAAGGGGATCTGGATTACCTGGCACCTTTCCTTATTCGAATCGGCCACAGAGAGAAAATGACCAAGGAGCAGGCCCTGCGCATCAGAGATGACTGCCTGGCTGATTTTAAGCATCGTCTCATTGATAAAGTTAACATTATCCAAGCTCGCTTTGAAAAGGTATTCCCAGCCTTGCTCCAGGACGTGCATGTTACTGGAGTCTCTTCTGTGCTGGTAGGAGGATAACACACATCTTATTGTGACAGCAGACAAGAAACAAACTTCCTTTGATTACTTTGAGAGCCATATACATGCCTGTATATTTTTTTTTTTTTATCAATAGCATGTGAAATTAAAAAAACCCAAACAAACAAACAAACACAAAAACTCCAGGGTGAAGTTTAGTCCCTATCTCAATCAGAGCTGATTTGGTTCCCCAGTGCTTCCCAACTATAGTGAGGTCACATTCAGGGTTTGCTGCTTCTTGCTGTTCAGTGTGTTTTGATTCCCCTTGTTTTCTTCTTCTGCGAGACCTCACCTCAAACTTACTCCCCCCCGTGAAAGTAAACTGGCTCCAATTTCTGGTTTACTTCACCTCAGCTCCCTGAACTTTTGAGTTGCGCTTTTGTGTGCTTTTGCTCCTTGCTCCCCCAACAGGCGGTGGAAGAGCTGCAGAAGGAGCAGCACTGGTTTCGGGAACAGCGGGATCAGCTCAGCGCAGAGGAGGAGGACAACTTCCTTGCCCGTTACTCTGAAACCATGTCCCATATCCACGTTCTAGAGCTGAGACTCAACAGGTATTGGGAATGACTGCCTGAGTTAGTGCCCAGGGGAGGTCTACAAGCCAACCCCCCAGGAAGTCAGCACTGAAACTATTCAGTAGAATATTCTACTTGATGTCCTGCTGCAGTTTTCCTTTGACATCCCCCTTCTTGTTCTAGGGAAAAGCAGAGAGCGCCACAGAGATATCTTGCTCTTGAAGAGAAGCTGCACAAGGATCCTCGCCTAGCTGAGCATCTCTGGCATGCCTGACTTCTTTATTCCTTCACACCAGCCACTGGAAATCAGTGCTGAAGCCTGTTAGAAGCAGTCTGGAGAAAACATGGAAAGATCTTGCTATATGCCTGCAGTAAACCTTTCACGATCATCAGATTCATGGAGATTTTAATAAACTTGTAGCATTCCACTGGCTTTCTCTTTTCTCTCTTTTCTTTTAAGGCCCATCTACAATTACATCAGTTGTCTTCTCATGCAATTCCATGATGTTTGAGACTGAAGTCTGAATGAGACCTTAGCTTTAAGGTCTGCTTTAGAACTTGCTACAAATTATGCATGCTGTATTGCAGGGCTTTTCTTCCCAAACCTGCTCCCTAGCTGCTGACATCAGGAGCAGGACTATTTGAGAGTACTGTTAACAAATTTATAATTTGATTTTATAAAGAGCACAAGCAAATATTTTGAACTTGTGAGTTCACAACAAATACAAAAATGCCTTGACCTCAATTAGAGCTCTTTATTAACTACAAAACCCAGCAAAGACTAATCATCAAGTTAACAAACTTTGGATTTTAACAACTTTATTTTTCTCTTTGAATGTATCTACTTACTCTTCACAAATATTGTCAGACGAGGTAAAAAGTCAAGAGAAATCCAAAAAGCATTCCAAATCCAATAAATCTTGGTTAGTCAAGTATTTTGGTTAATAATCATTCCCCGAGATCCACAAATGGAAGTCAGTATATATGTGTGTGCCACGTATTGATACTTACGTTAAGTCCCTGCACCTGCTAGGAAGCAATTCCTGATGTTTCCCACAGTACATTAGGCACTGTGGGCACCTGCGGTGGTTCTGCGTACAGTTCCCAACAGCTACAGTCTTCAAGGAACAGCCTCTCATGATCATCTTCAACAAAGACTCTACTGATTGCACCTGAGGGAAGGCAGAAACTTATTTTGCTGTCATACAGCAGAAGGGATGTTACATCTGAAATACAGCATGAACCAGCGCAGATTAAGCTGGTTGTTCTACGGTCGCTATCTATTGTAAAAGTACAATAGATGCACCAAAGGGCTTTTACAGAGAAATGCACAGCCCCAGCTGCCTATTGTATTGCAGCAGGCATTTTCTCTTGCCTTCTTTCTGTTACATTTTAAGGGGTGAACACAGTGTTAAAACCAGAAGCCACCATAGCTCATTATGCATGGTCTGAATGTCCTAGGTCATTAAAACATACCAAATTACCCTTATAGAGGCCATTAATTTGAGCATCACTTGAAGGATGCACTGCATTTTGGGGTCAGAAATGGAGAGCAGAGAATTCCTCGTCTCCTGTGGGAAACAGTTGCAGTGTTTGACACTCACCCCAGCAAATCCCTGGCTCTACCTGGGCCTTCCAGCTCCTGGTTTTGGAGCTCGAAGATGTTTCACCACAGCACATCGTGTTCCAAGCCGTTCAGCAACAGCAACAGCCTATTTCACGCCAATGCTCTTTCTGACAGCTCTGCTTCCCTCAATCAGAGCTCGATCGTGGCAACCTAGCACAGATACAGACAACCCAGGAAAGGAGAAAGCTCAGAAACAGCTCCCTCTTTGGGATGGAGAGGCATTCCGGTAAGAATGCGCTACTGAAAAGGAACATCAGTAACTAGCCAAAACAATTTCCAAATTGCAGGGACTGTGAGCTGCTGAAGGACTAAGGGACCTCAGGGAACTGGGGAGAAAGGAAACCCTAAGGTGTCTAAACAGAGAAAAAGGAGCAACCAAGCCTGTGGTTTGAACTCACCAGTTCAACACCAGAAAAGACACCAGGCCAAACTGAATGCAAAATCCTTGAACAGGCACTAGGGACATAGCTGGTGCCAGAGAGTCAGCTAATATGCATTATCAAGGACTAGCATCAAACTAATTTGATTTCCCCTTTTGATGGGGTTATTGGCTTCAGAGACAGAAAGCATACAAGTGGCATGAGTCCACCTCAGTCAGGCTGTGGGAACACCCAGCACGGCTCCCTGGGGGGAAAACCGGCCCCAGGCCCCAGGCCCCGGTGGGGGGGCAGAGGAGCCGGTGCCAGCGTTGCCTGGCAAAAAGCCACTGAAATGGGGGACTCGGCTCCCACCAGGGCCGGGCCCGTGACACCCGGCGAGGTCGATCACCTCCTGCGGACGCACCGGCCACAGCTCGGGGGCGCCTCTGCGGCCGGCGGGCCCTGGGGAAAGTCAGAGAAAGGCCTCTCGACCGCCCCGACGGAAGCTCCGGGCCGAGGGGCCTGACCCGCTGCCGCCTCCGCACAGGTCGGCCCCGCTGCCTGACAC
>JAVJGI010000036.1:1355286-1365883 GCA_035590275.1 Ibycter americanus
CTGCCCGCCGGAGGGGCGCTGCGCCGAAACATGGCCGCGGCCGGCACCGCTCGGACGGCGTGGAAGCTGCGTGAGTGTCGCTGGGCAGCGGGGCCGCGGGAGGGCGGGCCAGGGCCCCGCCTGGAGCGGGGGGCGGAAGAGGCGGTTTGCGAAGGGAGCCAGCTGATCCCTGCCGGGGCTGTGGATGCCCCGGCCCTCTTCCCAAGCTGCTGACTGGAATTTTTGACTCCTAGAAATGTATTTGGAAAACGTAGCAGCGTTGTGGAATAACGTAGGGCCCTGTCATTCAAAGGGTCACAGCCTGTATTTTTTCTGATTAGTTGCTGTAACACTATCCTAAATTTCTAGCTAACCCCACGTGACTCTGATGTGGTACGGGAACAACCAAGGGAGTGATGGAATCGGAATCCCCCCTCGGGAGCCCAGGCTGAAGCGGGGAGTTCCCTCTGTGTCAGGTTAGCCTGTTTGAGGTTGCCCTTCGTTGCTGCTCAGCTGTTACAGAAGGTGCACTGAGCGCTCTGCTGCAGGAGAGACGAGGTGATCTTTGCAGGGCCTGTGTGTCTCATTCTCTTGAAATTGCTTTACAGGAGATGGTAAGGATTTTCTGCTTTTACATCCATTATTTTTCCTCAGAAGGAAAAATCAGTGCTGGTCACTGATAAGGTAGTTTGTAAGGGCTGTTGAGGAATGCTTAGAAACAATGGGAAGTGATCAGCTGTTCAGAAGTGCGAGCTCTAGATAGTGACTTGGGGTCTAGAAACTGGCTAGCAGAAGTACGGTATCCTTCACTGGTAACACATGAAGGGAGCTGAGATAATTGACTTAGTAATTTTGTGTCTTTTTGAGCAGAAATCCCTGAAACTCCAGTTATAGGAAAAGCTGGAAATCAATCAAGCTTCATTCTCTTTAAGTGGGCAGAAGTTCTTGATCTTCAGTTTTGCTAGGCTCTGTCCCATCTTAGCATCCTCATTAGAGCAAGAAGCATTCTGAATGTTAGAAATGTTTCGGTGATGCTGATTAGGAGCTTAGTATTACTGAACTGGTGGGTGATAATCTGGTGATGAATACTTCGTTAAAAAAAAAAGTTTGTGGGTTTAGGGAAATCTGCACTTCACTGGTGGAGTGGATGAAGCCATCTGGCCAAGGCTAGCATCAGGTTGTAACCTGGCTTTTATGAACAAAGGGTTGAATGCTTCAGCAATGGCTTTTAAACTTACAATATGTTATTAAGAATTAAATCAAGAGGAGGGAAAAAGTGGAGCTGCTGACGCATTCATTTCAGCAGCAGTGCTCAGCATCTGTCCTTTCAATTTTAACTAGTGAGTTGGTCTGTTAATGCTAATTGTATTGTTTGTTACCTTCAAGTCTGTGTATATGTACGTACTTTACTTTAGCATTGTCATATGGAAGATTGATCTTTCAACACAATACAAACATATTTTCAAATTTTCCCTTCTCACGTAATTCACAGTCCAGTTACCTTTGTAATTTGAAAGGTATTTCTCCAGCTAAAGTGAAAGTTAAATGGTTTTGCTTTCAAAACAGCACTCTGGGAGCTTGAGATCAAAGTACCTGTAATTATGGCAGCCATCTAATATCCTTTTGGATTAGCATTGCATGTAAAATGATCAAATTGCTCATCCCAGCAAAACAATCTGAACAAAAGCTGAATTGATTGCTGCCTAGCCTTTTTACAAACAAGTTTCATAACTATTACACATGTGAATCCCATGAACTTTCAAGGAGAACTGTAAGAGGAAGAAATTGGTAAACACATCTGCGAAAAGCCCCTGCCAAAAATTTAACTGAATTTAAAAATCCACTGTGAAGATGAGATGTCCAAGCAAAGATGCTCGTTTGGCTTCTCTTCTGGCCCAGCATTGTTTCTTTATGATGAGGCTTCCTTGGGGTTCTGTCGTTGCAAAGCCCTCTTGGTGTCAGAGCTTCCCCTCAGCCCCCAGGTTTTTTAACAAGTCTTTTAGTATTGATCACATTTGTTCTTTTGTGCCCTTTTGGATATATATTCATCCTTCCTTTGTCACGGTTTCACACTTTCCATTGCTAAGTTTCACCTGTGTTACATAGTGGGAACATAGCAAAGCCTCTGCCAAAGCTCAGAGAAGGGAACTCCACCTATCCCTGCTGCTGCGTCTGACTCTTTTCTGTGTAAGGTAACAAACTGTACTGCTGCCAATCTGCCAGTTCCTCTCAGGTTGGACGGTCTGCTGCTGCTTCCTGGAACGGCATTACAGGGCCTTTTGCTAGGCGACTCTGGCTGCTGTGTATTATTGCAGCTTCGCAGACAGCTCGGCTTACTGAGATCCACCCTGGGTACTGAAGGTAAAGCAGCTTCTGTGAGCAGGTTGCCACAGCTGAGGAGGTCTTTAAAAGCTACGGAGCTGCTGCTAGAGAGAGAAGATACTTTTTGTAAGCCACATGAGCACTGGAGCTGTGAAACTTGGTCAGCAAATGTCTTAAGTACAGCAGGCAGAGCCAAGATGGACTGTTTCAAGCAAGATAATAGTGTGACTTCTTATCTGAACAGTAGGCTGCTGCAGGTTGTTCAGTGGAAACTGGAACGTTTTTCTGGAGGGAGAATATTTTTTTAATCCTTTGGGAGGGATGGGATGAAACTTGTTATACTAGCTTGTAATAACTGTTTCATTTTGTGCAGAAGAGATCACGGCTCACAGCAGCAATGTATCCTCACTAGTCCTAGGAAAAAGTTCGGGCCGGCTGCTGGCAACTGGAGGAGATGACTGTCGGGTCAACATATGGTCAGTGAAGAAGCCCAACTGCATCATGGTAAGAACAGGCCTGTTTCCAACTTTTGGGGGATGGGAATAGGTATAGAGGGTGAGGAATGAGGGAAAAGGTTGTTGGGTTGTAGCCTGTGGGACTTGTAAATAGAGTTTACCAACACAAAGCTGGATGACCGGATTCTAGTGAAAGATGAGCACAGGATTTGGTAACTGGTGAGACCCCTGGCTTCAGAGAGAATCTGGGATGGATGGCTGCTTCAGCTGGGCCAGTGCTTGCTCAGGTAATGAATATTGTGCCTTCCGTTACCAGGCTACAGATAATTAAATGCAGCATTTTGTATGAGATCAGATAGTTTTTTAGCGCAAGCTACAGGGGACAGTTTTATACCCTGGAGTTTGTCCTCATAGCAGGAAGCATCCCCAGCAGGATGCATTCCCACCTGTCCCACAGTCACTAACTATCCACACAAAGTTTGTCAAAATAGTTCACTAACTTGCATGTAGGCTGGGGAAGAGTAGTGCTGGGCACAGTGTGTTAGAAGGAGTAGGGTTACCCCAGTAGCAGCACGTCGTAAGTACATTTAACAGATGTCTGTCCTGCACCGCTTTTGCTTTGACTTGGTGTTGTGGAAAACCATCTTTAGCAAGAGTCACTTGTTTGAGAACACTATTGTGTTGTGTTATGGAAGGCATATCTCTAGCCACTGTGAACCTTCTGAGGAAGAAATTGGGGAAGTAGGATCAAAAAGGCAAAAAGGAGAACGTGCCTACTTTATTTTTCCATTCATTTCTGTATAAAGAGGTTGAAATAGGTGGAAAAGGAGTTGCTCACCTTTGGCAGTGCTGTGCTTTTTGCATAGTGTAATTAAGGTGTGTCTTTCCAGACCCTTGGTGGTGGCATGACAGTAGCTTGAAACCAGAGTATTTCCTTCCACAAGAGGGTTGAAGGACTAATTATCTCCGTACCCATTCTGTGGGAGCAGAGAGCTGTACTTCTCCTGTGCTTTCTGGGAACCACAGACATTAGAAGCTGGTGTTTCTGAGAGGCAGGGACTGACTGGAGCTGCTGACGACTTCTGTCATTCTTGTATATCAAAAGAATCTTGATTTTTGAGGGGTTGTGCTGTATATTTTGTTCTCTGAAATTCATTTTTAGTGTTTATATTGTTAGGATTCTAGATGTTTGCGTTGGGGGAGAGGGAAAGAAGGAGCTTTCAAGTAGCATTGTGACTTGGCTCATGTTTTGAGCTCTTGTTTCTCACTAAGCAGTGACAGTTGCAGCTGTAGAGTATGTAGAGGATTTCAGTTGCACGTGAAATCCCAAAAGCCCCATCAGAACAGACAGCTTCCAACTGGCGTTTGCTGCTTCTGTATGTGTGTGGGAGGCACACAGCTAGCTTAGCTATTTAAAAAGACCCGCTTGAGGGTGGAGTAAAGCATAGAATATCACTGAATTGACAAGCAAAAGTCTGCAATAGTGGTATTGGTTTTCTAGTGCTAGTTTTAAATGTTCTTGTGTTTTAATTAAATACTGTCCTTCTCAGAATACTTACATAATTTGTGAGCTTGTAGATGCTCAAGGATGAAAGGAACTGCATACATGTGAATTATTACCTTATGCCTCAAGTTAATACTTCAGTAATAGCACCACATTATCACTGTGACACCCATTGCTGGCAGCAACACATGGCTCCTTGCTTATGTGGAGGTTTCGAAGTAGCCCTGCTTTTGCTCTTGCTTTGGTTTTGTAACCAGTTCATGACACTTACATGACCCATTTAGAGCAAACACTGTGCCATTGCACTTGCACAGCATAATTTTTATAATGTAAGCATGTGTCGACCTTGTCTGGGCACCCACACCTAACGTTTAACTACCCGTGTCTCTGTTGATGCATCCTTTAAAAATTAGTCAGTCAGAAAGTGGGATAATGTGGAAGACACATGCACAGTGCTATATGCAGTGATGGTCTTTAGAGTGCTCTACCATACTGGTAGCTGATGAGGAAAGAGGACCAGTGGCACAACCAGGTCATCCCAACTCATGACTAAATGCTTCAGGTACCCATCAGGTATGAACAATGTCATTGGGGACAGGGCTGTGTCAGTAGCTGTTGATCATGACTCATGGTTTTCTTTGCAGAGCTTGACAGGCCATACAACACCCATTGAGAGCCTACAGATGAATACAAATGAGAAACTCATTGTCGCAGGGTCCCAGTCAGGGTCCATTCGAGTCTGGGACTTGGAAGCTGCCAAAAGTACGTTTCCGTGAGTTTTCACTTCTGTGAATGCACGCTTTTTGGAATATCCCTGTACTTGATATTCATACTGACCAAAAAAAGCACTTAACTTAAGGAACAGGAGCCTGGCATTGCTTTCATCTTAATTTCCAGCCCTCTTAGAGGGCTTTTGTGCACTTCCTACTGAGACTGTAGAGCTGCGTACGCATGCTCAAACAGAAATTTGTATGTGTATTGTGGATACTGATCTGAGGAACTAGTTTCCAGGGGTTTGACCTGAGTGTGTTTGAAAACTATATTCCACATCAGTTTCCATGCATGTATAGTGTAACTAGGCGTACAGAATTTGTATTCAGTCTCCTTGTCAACATCAATAAAAGGATCCAAAATCAGATTGGAAATTTAAGGTATATTAGGTTTTGTACAAGTCCAGGAATCCCCTGCTTGCTGACCTCTTGTTCTCATTCTTAGGCTCTACCTTTTTTTTCCTCAAGTGATTTTACTCCTCTTTTACTCTTGTGTGGCCATATAAATAAACAAAGACATAATTTTTAATAAATCATAAAAGCTATGAACTTGTTGAGCTCTGATCCTTGAAAGACCAGCTGCTGAGTCATGCTTTATTTATTGCATTTTTCTCAAATCCTAGAACAAGTTTGCAAAGGTATCATGAATCACTTGAATGCATTCCAGCAGGAATACCATAAAATGACTGAATATTTCTTATAGGTTGCTACTTGTTCATAGAAAGAATGTGTAATGGAAATAACTTACTCTGGATGAGCTAAGGTGGCAAATGGCAGATGGCATAAATAATAAAAAGCACTTTTGTCGTTCAGACAGTTAGAATCAGTTCAGTTATAAAATAGTTTGGCTCTACCAGTGGAGAGTAACTGATCTGGCTGAATTTATGAGGAGACCTGTGAGCCAGTGTCTATGCAAATGACCGCTCCTGGTCTGGCTCAAGGGCTAATTTCTGCCAGGGGAATCATCAGACTGTTCCGGATGATGGAGAGAGATTACCCTTGTTGTTATATGAGCAATTTTTCTCCCTCAGAGTTGAGTTCTGCATTTGTCTCTACTTTTGGAGACACGGTGTACCAGTTCTGCTGGTCCTTTCTGGTTTCCAGACCTACAAGGGGTGTTACTTGGTTGATGACTTGCTGAAACACTGTGATCATTTCTTTGTCTCATGCTTCCTAAGCGTCCTTTCTTGGTCTTTGGGATGCTTCTTGAGAGGGGCAGTTGAAGGAGTACAGGGTGAATATTGGAACCTAAGAAGCAGAAGTTGTGATTGTGCCTGGGTGGGGGTGCAGAGTCCAGGGAAGGGGTCTGTCTAATAGCTGCAAGGTGAATGATGCAGGCAGTCAAATGTCCCTTTCAATTCCTGGCTAAAACTGTCCTTCTGGGTTCCCCCTCCCCCTGCCCCTTTTGCTCCCTTTGTAACGAGTGGAAAGATACACTGTCTGACAAAAGTAAGACTTTTTAGTTTTATTTCCAGAATGGAGAGCTTTGGAGTTTTAATCATAGTTACCACACCTCAGGACAGGACTTTCATTAGAATCATTGAACATGGGCTCTGTATTGCTGTTTCTTGGCATTGCAAGGGTGAAGTCAGAAACAATTCTATAAAATAATGTATACAAATGAATAAACAGTATGTAGTATGCCTAATGTACGTTATATTAGCATGTGCTTAATGGTGAGGATAGAATGGCTAAACTTCTGCGTGGTGTCAGGGAAAGTGAACTACTAAATATTGTTCCCTATTCCTTCTCCCTGCTCTGCTTCTCCTTTTCCCAGTTCTTCGTACCTTACTTGGTCACAAAGCAAATATCTGCAGCCTTGATTTCCATCCTTTTGGAAGCTTTGTGGCGTCTGGCTCTTTGGACACAAACATTAAGGTAAAACCCAGCTTCCCCTAGAGATTGCCTTCTTTACTTGCAATACCTTTGTTTTGAAGAGTGCCAGAATGTGTTTTGTGCCCAGCTGTTGGTAGATCCTGTACATCATCATTCCATGTATGTGGGCAGGTGTATTTACGAGTGCTTGTGAAATCCGTGCATGTATTTTCACAGTGGTAGCTCATGAGTGTGACTCCTCTGTTGTGGAATGTGGCTCCAAGTAAGATACCAGCTGAGACCTGGTGTCAGCAAGCACAGATGTCCTGATTGCTGTGGACTGCATCTGCTTCATCAGGCTGGTATTTGACTGTAGAAACTGAGCTTCTGTAGTAAGAAATACCTTACAGAAGTGATTCTCACTTGGGCAGTTAGGTTAGGAAATACCCCTGAAGCAAATGGGTTCACCAGCCCCTTCAGTGTTTTCATTCTGCAGTGTCTGTCAGCTTGGTGACAGGGAGAGCTCTTGTTCTGAAGGGACTCTTGGGCTCCCCACATACTGCTGTAACTATATCTTTTGTTTGCTTTTCTTCCCTGTAGCTCTGGGATGTAAGAAGAAAAGGCTGTGTCCTCAGGTACAAGGTAAAATGCTTCGTTAGTTTTCAGATGAAGAGGGGAGATAGATTTCTGTTGAGGACTTGTGAGCAAACCTTAAAAGTGATTATGTACAAATAACTTCCTAGTTTTCCAGTATGAAAATAAGATCTGCACGATTTGTGAAGTGGCCCGGCAAACCTCTGCAGGCCTCTGTGAACTGTGAGGGAATATGAAATGGATATCATAAGAGTTAATGTGTACTATAGTCTGGTTGGCTTCAGTGGAGACAGAGAGCATCCGTGACTGTTTCTTTATACTGTGACTGATACTACAATGCAAGTCCCCACTGCTCTGAGATGGTTCTGTTCGTGGGGCCTTTTTCTACCCAAGGAGCTTGCTGAATATTAATTTCATTTAGAAACCAACTTAGTGATACAGCACTTCTATCTGACCACCCATAAATCCGTGTAATTTAAAATTTATTCTTATTAATTAAGCCAGATCTGTATTTACCATACTTAAACTGATGCCAGAGATGTCTAGGTGAGAGAGATTACATGCATTTAGTGTGCATGGGTGTAGCTTTTGAGTGTAGTGTTTAGTGTTCTGTCAGCTGTGGACTCTGTGAAATGATTACTTCATTTGATTTGATTTTATTATATAGGATCGAAAGACAAAAGCCAGAATTCCCTTGGCGGGGGGCGGGGGTAGGGGGAGAAAAGAAACTACTATAAACTACTATTTGTTTTTCTCATTTCAGGGTCACACAGAAGCAGTTCGGTGTCTCCGCTTTAGTCCTGATGGGAAATG
Organism: Ibycter americanus; assembly: GCA_035590275.1. Taxonomy (NCBI): domain Eukaryota; kingdom Metazoa; phylum Chordata; class Aves; order Falconiformes; family Falconidae; genus Ibycter; species Ibycter americanus. Next base: position 1,363,539 of record JAVJGI010000036.1, read on the forward strand.
GTTAGCCTCTGCTGCTGATGATCACACTGTAAAGGTAATTTATTGTGATGCTTTCCTTATGTGCCAAATGCTGGGATCATCTTTTTACCAGGCATTACCAGCACTCACTCACAAACACCTTTAGTTCATTAGGCAGCTGGCTGAGCCCTGTGGCTTTGCAGGGACCAGTCTGTTTATGAGCCTGGTCATGTCCAGTGGCCCACAACATCAAGAAAAGAGCTGGATGTGTTGAAATGCACTTATCCAACAGACATGTTGGCAATATGCACATAAAAGTTCAAGTTTTCGTGATGTTAGTTATGATACGTGAACATTAACCTCAGTCATTTCAGTAAACGCTACCGAATGAGTTGTCCACAGCATGTTGCTTCACCGTACCAATTTTTGGTTCTGCTCAAGTTAATTCAGTAGGAGTGCATTACCATACACATTGCTCATGATTATCAGTCTGAAAATTGCTGTCAGGACTGAGCAGAGGCAAGAGAAGGAATTCAGAAAAGTATTGACTGAAACAGTGACTTCAGTTGTTTCAGATGTGGTGTGGAGGAGTGTGGGTGAAGGACTGATTCTTCTTTTCAGCTTCACGTGAAATAAACTGACCGGTCATTTCACTGGATTTTTCAATGAAGACTAGAGCACGGGAAGAATTAATTGCTAAGGGATTTGGAGTTTTTTGATTTTTGTTTGTTTGATTTTGAGATACAATCTGTGGGGGCAGGTGGAAGTGCTGTATTTTATTCCAGTCTCTAAATGTAAACCAGAAACTTCCAGGGGGCAAATTAAATGGAAAATTTTAAAAAAGAATAGCAAAGAGAAAAGAAGGAAAAAATAAAAAAATGCAGCTTTAAATAACTGGGATGTTACTCCTTCCCTGATCCTTGCTTTCTTTGACAAACTTGAGTCATTTCTTGGAGGGGGAGAAATGTTAGGAGGTTGCCAGTACAAGAAAATCCAAAGTGTATTGGAATTTTCTACTGTTAAATCTTTTTAAGAGTCTCTGTATTTTCCTTCTTCCAGCTCTGGGATCTGGCTGCTGGGAAGATAATGTTTGAGTTTACAGGACATACCGGCCCAGTAAATGTTGTTGAATTCCATCCCAATGAATACCTTTTGGCTTCTGGCAGCTCTGACAGGTACATATGGGGAGGGAGGAAGAAGGGAATTGTATATGTCAGTTTCCTTTCCTGATGCCCTTCCTTTTAGGAACATGGAAAATAGGAATGTCATGCAACTCAAACCTGCCATTGCAAGAGCCTGACATCTAGCCAGCAGCATGTCACATCTGTGATGGGCAGAACATTGAGATCTTGCCTTCTCATCCAAAATTGATGACACCTTCTACCACACTAGAAAACAATGCAATAGTCTCAAGATAATCCGCTAATCACTAATCCAGCTGACATCATATCTGAACAGCAAGCAGTCCTGCTCAGCTAGCAGGGTGTCCTCTTAGATCTGACCCAGAGCTAAATACCTGCCTGTATCTAGAGTTTCTAAGCAACTGTGGCTGGATTCACGGATCTTTAGCTAGACTAGCCTTCTGTGTTGGTTCATATGTGCAAAACAGTGAAAGTCATTCTAGCTGTTAGCATACTACTTCAATTCTGGATCCTACAGCAGATTTCTAGAGGGGTGAGAAATTATTTTTGTTCTTGTGTGTGTACAGGACTGTTCGGTTCTGGGACTTGGAGAAGTTTCAAGTTGTGAGCTGTATTGAAGAGGAGGCTACTCCTGTCAGGTATATTAAATTCCTGTTGCAATGTACTACTAGGCAGAGACTAAAGTGGGGGTGAATGGAGGATTTCCTGAAAGAGAGACTTTTCTGGGGAGAAGTTTGGGCTGTTGGAGATGTTGCACAGGTGAACACCAGGTGGGTAGATTTGTTGTTAGAAATGGGGCTGGAGGTTGTCAGTGAAGTCAGTACAGCCCTGGGGTCCTTGTGGGACTAAGCAAGTTTAGAAAAGCTGTGCCTGATTCTCCACATGCCTTCATCCCAGGTGCATGCTCTTCAACCCAGATGGCTGCTGCTTGTATAGTGGCTTCCAGGATTCGCTGCGTGTGTACGGCTGGGAGCCTGAGCGCTGTTTTGATGTGGTGTTGGTGAACTGGGGAAAAGTAGCCGACTTGTGTATCTGTAACAACCAGCTGGTAAGCCACTGCTCCTGAGGAGTGGGGGAGGTGGCTGCAAAACATGAGATAAAATCCGCCTGCCTTCTTGCAGGCCTTCTGACCTTTAAGCTTATATCAGACTGTAAGTGGCCAGGTGTCGCAGCACTACAAAACTAGCCAGCTGCATCAAGGCTTTCCCACACAAGCCTCCAAAAGTTCATCTACTGTCCATGCTG
>JAVJGI010000036.1:1375295-1387603 GCA_035590275.1 Ibycter americanus
GCAACCCCTGCAGCCAGAATACCTATACTCTTGTAAAAACAAAGCTGGAGAGACAGAGGGAGCACCCAGCAGCTCCCCACTCTGGCTAAAAACGTCTGTCCAGCAAAACTAAAAAGTCACAGAGCTGAGTGTCTGAGGGGGTGTTCCCTGCCCAGCACCACTGTCCCCCACTCTGAGATGGGTGTCCAGCTGCTGGGAGACCCTGGCCTCACGCTGCTCATGACGACGAGTGCTGTCACCCTCTGGTTTTGGGTCCTGGTGTATGAGGGAACGGCACTGAAGCCTTCACGTCTTCCAGCAGCCAACTCTCCATAGCACCATGAGAGGCTGGGTCCTGCAGTGGGTTTGATGCCAGGGCTGGCACTGGTCACACGGGGACCGGCCTCAGCTTCCCTGGTGGGGTAGACACATGTGGGTCACACTGGGCAGGGGGCACAGCCATCACTGCTCCAGCCTCACCCAGTGGCATTTCAGCAGGTGCTGCATCGAGCTGGTACTGCAAGCATCCCCAGGAGCATCCCTGTGAGCACCACATCCGGCACCCCTGCCCTGCCCGGGAAGCGAGGCCAAAGCAGAGCCCTCCACCGGCTCCCGGCCGCAGGCACTCACCTGGCAGCCATGGCTGCCCCTAATTCAGGCTGAAATCAAAGGGGAAAGAACTTCAGCCCAGGGGCACTGCTGCTATCACTCCCACACCCCGAGCCACTGGCAGTGGCTAAGTACCAGGGTGCTAACCAGGCTCCCAATGGCTAATTAGTTAATGAGTTAACCAGTTAATGAGATGATTACAAATCAGCTAGTTCCCCCACCCAGGCTTTGTCTGCCAGCATTTGGCTGGGACAGGCTGGCAGTGTGAGCCTCCTCTGATGGAGGGACCCTAGCTGGGCACCTGGGGTGTGGAGCGGGGCCATGGTGTCCCACCACCCACCTGAGGTCTGGAGCTTCCTGCGGATGGAGGCGGCGCGGCCGGAGAGCTGCCCGGGGCTGGGGGATGCGTGGCCCCGGCCAGGGGCTGCTGCAGTCCCTGGTGCGTTACCCTGGGAGGAGATGGGGCATGGTCCCAGGGTCAGCCTGTGCCAGTCCCCAGGGGGAAGGCACAGGGAATAGGCTTGCAGGCAGATTGTGCCCGCCTGGGTAGCGGTGTCCAAATCTGTTCTGGGGGTACCCTGGGGCTGCTGCAAGACAGGGTTTGGAAGAGCCAAGGTGGCAGCATTGGCCAGGTGCCGCTGCCTGGGGACAGCCAGTGTCCCACCAGGTGATGGTCCCCAATGGAGGTGGCTCCAGGGGAACACCCAACAGCAAATCGCCCTGGGGCCCACACGTGGGGGCAAAATAGGGGGAGCCCCTGAGGTGAAGGGGCCACTGGTGCCCTTCCTCTGCCCCTCGTTACCTCCAGCTGTTCCTGGCTGGGCCAGGAGGCCAGCTCAGCCTTGCGGGAGACAGGACCCAGCTCCACGGAGCGAACCCTCTCGGCAAACTTCAGGGAGCATAGCGTCTCACTGGTGTTCTTCTCAGCAGGGGAGACCTGCAGTCAGACAGGAGCAGGCAGAACGTCACCCTGCCACCTGCCTGCACGCCCCAGGGCTCCCCGCCCCGGCCAACACTCCCATGCTGGACCCGCGAGATGCTATTATTAACCTGCCGCTCCCAGGATAGCCCTCTTCACCCATGCCTGGGCCAGCGTCTGAGCCAGCCAGATCCCCTGTCACCAACTGCCCCAGCACAAGGGACAGCTGGGAAAAGCTGCAGCAGGTGGCAGGGGCTCAGGCACCCCCGGGGGGCTCGGAGTGGGTGCAGGCAGCTGGGGCACGGGGAGAGTTGCAGGACAGGAATAGAGGAGCTGCCAGAGCCTAAATTCCGCTCAGCAAGAGAGGGGATGGGGAGATATGCCAACACGCCCATAGGGATAGCATCCATGTGCAGGCAGGGAGGGCAGTACTGTGGACCTCCAAGTTCACCCCCCCATTCCTCAGCCTTGTCTGGGGGTGCAGAGACAGTGATAGAGCTGCCCCTGGCACCGTGGTTACAGACCGCAGGGGTGTCCCCATGGGCAAGCTCAGTCCCCTGGTCCCAGCCCAGCTCCTTCCTCCAGCATCCCTCCTGCAGGGACCAAACCCATTCCAAAAACCGTGCTGACCAGACACAGGGATGCCAGCAGGCCCCAGGTGCCCAGCCTCTACCTGCACCATCATGAGAGTCTTGCTGTCACCGCTGAGTGAGTCCTGCAGCAGGTAGGTCAGCTTGGAGTTGCGGAAGGGCACGTGGCCCTGCCGGGAGCGCAGGGCATAAATGACGTCGCCCAAGGCCGAGAGGGACTTGTTGATGTGCTGTGCCTCACGGAGCCGGCTGCCTTCTGCGCCCGACCGCCCAACCCGCTCCGACCCAGCCAGGTCCACCAGGTTCAGCTTCCCTAGGGGCACACAGCCAAACCCCCCAGCTGGCACCAGTGCCCAGCCCTGCACACCCCTGGGCATGCCATGGCCCAGACACCCCGGTGAGGGGCTTGCTGCATGGCACCCACCTGTGGTACGGAGCCCTGTGCTGCGGTCAAGGCCACGGACGGTGATGATGAGCAGGGCGTGGGAGCGAGAGCTGTGCTCGTTCAGGTTGGTGCACTCCGTTGCCCGATTGACGTGGCCAAACTCGAAGACCTGGGGGAGCCCGGGGAGGTGGGGGGTGAGGCCAGCCTGCCCCAAACCCACCACAAAGCCCCCGCGACCCAGCAGTGCTCAGGAACGTAACTCAAGCAACAGCCCTGCACAAGGTGCCTGGTCCATTGGGGCGATGACTGCAGTCAGGTCTCAGCCTGGGAGACACGCTGAAGGCAGAGGGTGACAGGCAGGGCACTGTGGTGACAGCCGGCATCCCGCTAATCCCCCGGGAGCTGCCTGGGGCCCATGTTTTTATTTTTAACCCCCTGTGGCTCACCCCATGGGACAGTGACCGTCACATCGTACCCAGAGACCTATTTTGGTCTCTATCACTCCCCAATGCTTCAGATGTTCCTGGATCTGGGGGTCATGCAGCAGAGGCACACACCCCCCCCCCGCCCCAATTCATCGTGCCCCTGGTGCCACCCTCCTGCTCCCGCTGCCCCCATCTCCCTGCACCTTGTTGATGTCCTCCACGCTCTGCACCCTGAACTCGGTCAGCCCAGGCACATAAAGCTGCCCGCTGCCATCAGGGCACAGCTTGATCTCCAGCTTCTCCTGCGGCTCCTTTCCCAGCAAGTCCCTGGGAAGAGGTGGGAAGAGGGGTACCCATCACCATCCCCACCCCATGGGGGTGACATGCATGGCACCCCTGCACGGCTCAGGGCAGCCAGCGCTGCCAGTGCAGCCATCTCCTCCCGGGGATGCTGCACAGTGTATTTATAGACCAGGGCTCGCTGGCTCCCCAGGTGCCCGCTCCCACCCAGCCCAGACTATGATCCCATCCCTATTCTTTATTGCCGTTGCTGGTCCCCATTATCCACATGGATGCACTCCCAGCCTCCTCTGCTCCCATTTCTCATTTCTCATGCTCCCAGCTCCCAGTTAGTAATTTCTAAATATAACGTCTTGGTGGGGCAGGGGCAGGGAGGAGAGGAGGATGCCCCAGCCGCTGCATCAGAGCTGGGGGAGCAGGAGCGATGGCAGGGCTGGGAGCCTGCATAAGTAATGGAGCTTGAGGAAGAGTGCTTTGAAAGGGTGGTGTGCACCAAAAAAACCTTAAAAATAAATCCTTGCATCACTAAATCCAGCACCCAGTGCCCTTGCAGCAAGCTGTGTGAGCAAGGCAGGGTTGGTGGTATGGGGAGAACAGCGTGGGGTGATGCCCACTGATGCCAGCTCCCCAGCAGCTCTGCTCACCCCACCAGGAAGTTTTCCCCCCGACCCCATACCTGAGTGCCTCGTTGTAAATCTCGGCAGCGCTGACACTGATGGCATAGTCCCAGTCGGCCGCCTTGCCCCGTACCTCGGAGAACAGGAGCTGCAGGGCTCGCTGGTTGATTCCTGGGTTTGCTGCCGTTCCCTGATGGATTGGAGTGAGAAATCAGTGGAGAACACTCTTTTGCATTTTTTTCTGAGCCTGAGCAAAGCTTTGAGGGGAGAGCTGCATAAACCCCTTGGCAGCAACAGTGAGCGTCACTGGTGCACACTGGGCCGAGCTGGTCCCCAGCCTGATTAGGGGAGGATGCCAAGACTGGGCACCATGGGATGGGAAGCTGAGGAAGAAGAGGGAAGGAAAGGCAAAATCACCTCCATTGTGTAGGTTTTTCCTGCCCCTGTCTGCCCATAGGCAAAGATGCAGACATTGTAGCCGTCGATGCAGGAGGTGACCAGGGCTTGAACCTCCTGAAACACCTGGGAGGGACCGGAGAGTTTCAGAGAAGGTGGCTGCGTCCCCCATCACGCCAGCAGGGTGGATGGCAGCACCCACCTCCTCCTGGGATGCTTGTGGGGGGAAGACCTTATCCAGCTCAAAGGACACCTGCTTCCCCTTGTGCAGGAGGTGCAGGACAGCATCATCATCAGCATCAAAGGTCACCGCGCTGGCTGCCTCTGGACCCTCGCCGTCCTCCCTCATGATGGGGCGAACTCGCCCAAAAACACGGATGTTTCCTTGGGGCAGGGGGGTGCAGAGATGGTGTCAGCCCCACTGCATCCTGCTGCTACCCCCAGTCACCATCAAATGCCGGGTGGGCTGACTGCTGCAGCCCACTGCTGACGAAAGCATTCCTCCACCAGCCCAAGCATCTTACAGGGACACGGAGCATCCAAGCCATGGTGCTGGGGTGCAGCAGGGTGATGCTCCCCTGTCCCTCTGGCCCCCCTTCAGTGACACACACTCCCATGACAGGACCCACCGCCCCTGCCACACACCTTTGAGCCGCACCAGCTCATTGTGACACTTCTTGCGGAGCTGCAGCTCTCGCCGGTACTTGCGCAGCAGCTCCCGGTTGGTGCTGTGCACCTCCTCGATGGCCTGGCCGATCTGGGGTGGATGGAGACCAATGGCTCAGTGACCCCCCCAGCATCTCCACCCTCCATGGAGGGGAGCCAGGGTGGTGGTCACAGGGGAGCTAACCTCAGCCCTGGCGTTCCGCAGGGTCTCCTGAAGGAGCAGGGGGAAGTCACGGACCTGACGCTTCAGGCTGTTGTAGTCATGGGTGAGTGTGCGCAGCGCTGGCTGCAGTGTCAGTAGGTTGGTCCGGACGCCTGCAGGCATGAGGCAGGGTGAGAGGCAGGTGGCACAACACCCCAGTACCAGCCAGGTGACCCTGTGAGGCCCCGGCGCCCTCCTCACCTGCCAGGTTTTCATGCACCGCCTTCATCTCCACTTGGGCACGGGAAAATGCCTCTTCGATGGCACGGTTTTTCTCCTCCTCCATTGCCTGCATCTCCTCCAGCATCTGCCCGTGGGCTCGCTCCAGCTCAGCCTCATACATCATGATCTGAGAGAGGAGCAAGGGTAGTGTAAACACCAAGTCAGTGACCACCAGCTGCCACACTGCACCACACGGCAAGCACCATGCAGGCAGGAACCGTGATGCTGCCAGGCAGGGCAACTTCTGATTTACACCTGTTGCGCTCGGACCTGAGCTCGGAGGTGAGCCACCGTCTTTTGGGAACTCTGCAGCTGCTGCTCCATCTCCTTCAGCACTTGCCTCTGCATCCCCACCTGCTCCTGCAGGTACTGATTTCGGGACTGGCTCTCGCACAGGGCTTGCTTTGCTTTGGCTGACTCCACCTCCACTGTCTTGATGATGTACTGGGAGGAAAACCACCCGGAGATGGAGTGTACTGGGGAAGCAGCACCCAAGGGGCCCAGGATGGAGCTGGTGCCAGCCCAGGGGGGACAATTTACAAAATCACAGTGCTGTGCCGATGTTCTCAGGGCAGAGGAACGGGTAGCACTTGCAGGACACACACTGGGCACTACTAGGCACCCAGCCCAGCTCCCCTTGCCCAGCCAGGAGAGATAGGAAGCCCTGTGGTGCTCACCTTTATCTGCTGGGGCTGGGACTTGAGGCTGGCGATGGTCTCCTGGCTGTCCCGCAGCCGCCGGCTGAGCCGCTCCTCCTCCTCAGCTCTCTCAGCCAGGGAGTCCTTGAGCCGCAGCTCCACCTCGGCCAAGCGGTTCGTCTTCTGCTGCACCTCCAGATCCAGCTCCGCCAGCTTGGCCCGCGTCTCCTCCGCCTCCCGCTGCAGCTGGGACAGCCGCTCCTGCAGCTCAGCGTTCTCCTGGCCCCCAAACAGCACAGCCAAGGCTACGTCACCCATGGGTGCCTGTTACCCTGCTGCCACCACCGCCACCACCAGCGACTCACCTGGAGGTGGGCGCAATCCCGGCACGGCGCCTGCTGCTGCCGCCGCAGCTCCCGCAGCTCCCCCTCGCACGCTTTCATGTCCTGCCGCAAGCGCTCGTTCTCGGCCGCCAGCAGGTCCCGGTGCTTCTCCGCATCTGTGCCGCCCTGCCACGGCAGGGGGTGGAAGCCTGAGGCACCCCAGGGAGCCCCCAGCCCACCGTACAGGGGCCCTCAGCCTACGGCACCCAGGGGAGCCCCCGCCTGCCACACTGGGGACCCCCCAGCCTGCTGCATCAACAACCTTCTGCCGGCTGGCCCCCGTCCGCAGCACCAGGGCAGCTCCAGGCTGCCGCACCCTAGGGTGCCCCCCCTGCGAGCCCCCTCCCCCCTGAGGGCCCCTCAGCCCCAGCGTCGCTCAGGGCAGGGCTGGCTCAGCCCAAGCCCAGCAGCAGCTCACCAGCTCCGAGCGCAGCCGGCCGATCTCCTGTGCCTGCTCCACGAGCTTCGCCTTCAGACTCTCAACCTGTCAACACAGGCAAGGTTAACTAGGAGGCATCTCAGCCGCTTTTGGAGGAGACCCCATGGTGCCACCCAGGCCTCCAACATCCAGTCTGGCTCGCGCCTTTGTTATGCCTTAATTTTCCACCTTGCTCTGAGTGCCTGATTCACATGAGCTGATTAAAACGAGTGCTAATGAAAGCCTTGCTTCGACCTTGTTCGACCATGTGTATAATTTGTCCATGTTGAGCATTAGCAGAGACCATTATTAAAAAAAAAAATAATAGCATTGTCTTTGGAGAAGGAAAAAAACCAAACCCATCTGTAATTTTGTTTAAAGAACCAGAAGTGCCTTGTCCTGCCCTCGCAACACAGCTTCACTTCACCTTCTCTATTTTTCTTTCTAGGAAAGTCATCTTGGGAGAAAGAGGGAGCAGGAGCAATTCGAGTAGTCTGCATGTCTGAGTCCGACAGCAGGATGCTCCCCAGCCACCCCTGTCCGGGCACCTGCCCAACCCATGGGGACTAGGTTGCCCTTGGGCAAAACCAGGTGGATTTCAGAAATCCTCAAATTTTTGTGCAGGGGCTAGCAAGTCTCCCCAGAAAATATGCAGCTATTCAAATGAACGCAGCAGTGAGTGACCGGCAAAGCCAGCAGTCTCTTGGGCTGTGTTTTTACATGGTTCGCCTGGCTGCTCTGTCCCTTGGCCCTGTGCCCAAAACCCCACAGCTGCTGGGTGAGCACCACCACCTCCCCAAAACTCACCCCAGAGAAAGCCAGACCTGGCCATGTGCTTCACCCTCATCCCCCAGATCCCAGCCTGGCTCCTGGTTTCCCCACACCAGAAAGCCACTGCACCGCCAAACCTCTTGCCGGGATGCAGCAGGCTATTGCCCCATCCTAATAACCAGCTTTTTCTAAGCACCCGGGCCTCCATGGATGATAATTTAGGAACTGCTGATTAATAACAAATGCAGATGTGCTGACGCAGTCCTGTAATTAATAAGTTATTAAGCCACACCCTTGCAGAGATGGCAGTGAGGTGGGCAGCACCCACCGTGCAGCCTGTGCGCTCGGCAGGGCACGGCTGGGGCTCGGCGGGCCAGCTCGGCGCGCTTGTGGCTACGAGCTGCAGAGAGCGGCTGGTACCTGCCGGTGGCAGAACCTGCCTCCCTCCCTCCACAGCAAGTCTCCTCCGCTACGGCTGTGGGGCTGAGCACACCAGCCTCCTGCTTAAGTGGGAAAATTCCATTTTCACATTCAGTAAGGTACATGATTAAGGTATTTTTTTCAAGTATTTTTAAAAGAGGGGAGGGACGGAGAAGACAGAGCCATGGCTTGTTACAGGGAAGCCGCCACCCCAGCCAGCCAACGTGCACGCCGGAGCCTGCCCACCACTCTCTGTGCCAGTGGCACCTGAAAATGCTGATGCACCTCCATCCCCTACCTGCTCGGGCATCTCCAGCTGCATCCGGATCTCTGGAGGCGACAGGGACTCCTTGGCAGCCGGATCTGGCTCAAGCCGCGGCCCAGCCATCCCCGAGCTTTGGGAGTTTGGGTCAGCGCTTCACTCCGGCCAGCGTCGGCTGCACTTGCTGCCGAACTGGCCGGCACAGGGTTGGATCCTGCTGGCGCTCACACTTGTGTCATGCGGAGTATGCCAACCAAACGCAGGACAATTACCTCCGCCTTTTTGACACCCGTGGAACAAGCAGAACCTGACTGTAACAGCTTCCACAACAGCCACATGCAAATGCCTTTATGAGCAGCCAGAATTTCAGTCTCCCTGGGACGACCCAGGTCCTCACACTGAGAATGTGGCCACACCAGCACAGTAGATGGTTCCTGGGAGGGGGGTTCTGGTCACAGCAGCCAAAACACTCTCCCCTTTGGCGGACAACTCTGTGCCTTCACGTTCACTTTCTACCTCCTGACTCTCAAAAGACACTAAAATTAATCCGCTGGGTTGGTCTAACAAGCTTATCCTGCAGTGGCAGTCCTGTGCTGGGAGGATGGACAATTGCTGCAGGGCTGCAGCCCCGATGCCCAAAGCCCTTCCAGCCACGTCACGTCCAAGGAGCCACGCACCCTTGCCAGCATTATTGCAGTGTCACTTTAACGTCAGTCGGAGGGCTGCGAGCATCCTCAGGGAGATGCAGCCTAAGCCAGTGGGATAGACACAGTGCTCAGGAGTACCTGGCTCCCAGATCATCCCTACGCACCTGAGTCAAGAAGATGCTCCATCGTGGAGGTCCTATGCTCCTTTCAAGCAAAGCCCTCACTAACTACAAGCCACGGCACTTTGGCCAAGCCATAGCCTGAAGCTGGAGACCCCAATGGACCCCCTTGTGCCCCCCTGTCCCCACCATACCTGGCCTTGCAGCTGGAGAGAGCGGGAGAGCTCGTCACTCTCCCGGGCAGTGAGCTTCTCCTGCAGCTCCAGCAGCTCCTCCTGCAGCCGCAGTTTCTCCTCCTGCAGATGTGCCATGGAGGCCATCACCTTCTGGATCATCGGGAAGGGCCGGGTTGCTGGCAGGCTGGCACGTTTTCCACCACAGAGCCTCCCTCCTGCAGTGGGAGCAAAGACTGAGCCAGTCAGGATCCGGCCACCTCGCCGGGGAACAGAATGACAGCTACAGGAAGAGTCCCCAGAGGCTGCGGCGGAGATGGGACCGCGGGAAGTTTGACTCGCAGAAGTCCCATGGAGAGCAGCGACATGTCGGGAGGTACATCCCAAGTGCCATGGTGCTGACCACGACCACGGCCAGTCAGGCTAACGGTTGGGGTCTTGCTGGATCAGCCGCCAGGGGGTGGGAGCCAAAGGTATCTGCCAATGCCAGCGGAGCATCCCAGGCCATGATACAGAGTGCCTGCCCACGCTGTCACGCTGTGACCCAGCCCCATCACACGCTGAGATGCTGCTGCCTCACTCAGATAACAACTGCCTTCACCACGGCGCTCTGATTCATCCCGGCATCCTTTCTTCTGAATGAGCAGGTGCCGGTGGAAAACCAGTATGTGATCATGTTATTAAAGACTGCATTATTACACACAAATATAATGGAAGCCAAATTAAAAATATACAGGTACCCTGAATGACTGTATTGCCTAATCCTTGTTCACTTGGCTTTCTAACCTTCCTAGAATTATTTTAAACATTGTTTTCTCCATGTTAATAGAGCCACCAGTGCTGACAGAAGCCAACCTGGCCATACATCAGAGCCCAAATGAATCTCTAAGCAATTCTGTAGTTCCCCAGAAGAAATGAGCTGGCCTGACTCATTCCCAACGTGGGGATGAGGCACTGTGGCGGGCAAGCTGGTGGCCGGGATCCCGGTTGCCTGGCGCCCTTCCCTGCCTGCCATGGATTTCATCTGCTGCCACCAGAAACCTGAGGTTTTAAAGGCAGAAAGTGATGCTGGGAATTGCTTCACTGCCTGCAGGCAGATGCTGCCTGCCTTATGGGAAACATCCTGAATTCAAGAAGCTGAACAAAAAAGACTTTTTGTGTCTGTGAATCAGACTTTCTACCTTTAAAGGTAGAAGGCTTTAAAGTTTAAAAGCCAGCAGAATGGGCAAAAAAGGAAACTCTGGGACCAAACCACAGCTCTGCTGTCAACTGCATGCCCTGGGACTTAACCGGCGACACCTGCAGAAGTCACCACTGGATTTTGTCCTCCTGTCTTGGGCTGGATACCCTGAAAGAGCATCAACAGGTGCCGGCTCTTCTTTCTTTCCATGACAAAAGCTCAGCCCAGCTCAGGCAGGGGACTGTGAAGTTCCCTTTAAACCCAACACACACAAAAGCCACCCCAAAACTTCTTAAGTTAACAGGAATGCCAGCTCTCACCCCCTGGGGAGCATGCAGGGATAAGACAAGATTACAGGAGGCCCCAGGACTCCTGTGGACACACCACGTATCTGCACACATCATCCATGCCAATCCCGGGCTGGGACTGAAGGCAGAGCCAAGTTCAAAGCCACAACACTCGGCTGCGAGTCACACTGCCAGGCAGGGGTGATCCTGCACAGATAACATGCTCCTCCTTGCTCCAACACCTTCCTCCTGCAAGAGCATCCTTGGGGAGAGGAGATGCTGGCAGGACGTGCATTACATCTGTGCCAGACAGACACACGCTGGTGGCGACTTGGGTCTGAGTGCAGCAGGCATGGCATGCTGACCCTCTGGTTTTCCAAAATGCTTTGAAACCCATTTGTAAAGGAATCCCTTTCCACAGGTCTGCCCCATTGCCATTGCCACACAGATGTCCTTCCTCTTGCATCCCTACTGGCAGCTGCTCGGGGATGCAGCCATGGACCATGCCAGGAGCAGCTCCTGAAACGCGCCCTGTTAGCCCACGCAATTCAGTCCCGATGGAGAAAGACGGGAAACTACAGGGATTCACCCACCCTGGTGCAGCCATGCACACTGCGAGCATTTCCACAAACATTACATTTTCCTTAAAAGGGAGGAAAGAGCAGTGGATTTCCTGGCGCTCACCTGCTCCGTTCACCCAGTTAAATAAATTATCAGTTGCCTGGTGTCACCCGACAGCTGGCTGGTGTTTGTTTTCTACCGAGACCCGATCCCCCCGTGGTGAGCGCAGCCACATGTCTACGTTCACCCTGAAAGAGGAGAGGTCCCCCCAGTACCCACTGGCAGGTACCGGGTGCCCATCCCATCACATCTCTCCTCCCAAGCACCTGCTCCCATATCCCAGTTTCCCTGTTACCTGCTTTCTCCAGATTCATGGCGGAGGCTGCCTGCACCGGTGTGGCAGCTGCCAGCTCACAGGGGGCTGTCGGCGGCTCCTCCGTGGCTGGTATTGGGGCCCGGTGCCCGCTCTCCTCCCACCGCCTGCCCCCGGTCTCCCGCAGGACCTGTGTCCGTGAGAAGAAACAAGACGGAGAGCTGAGATGCAGCAACCATGCACATCGTGATGGACACGGTGCCGGCAGCCAGCGCTTCACCGGGCTGGCCAGGAGGAGCAAGCAGGGAGGAGGTTGCAGAGGACAGCACAGTGGGACCTGGAGAAACTCTCCCTCCGAGGGATTTCAGGGTTGGGAAGCTGCCATGATGAACTCACTACATTGCTTTTAGTTCTCCCCATAAACAACTCCTTCCCTCAGTGTGGTCACGCAGTTATACTGAATATTACCTATTTTTCATTCTATGGCCTTAAAAAAAACCAAGGACCCTGTCTTGCAGGCAGGATTGAACATGAAGTTGCTCGCTGGTGAGCCATGGCTCAGGTAATGCCATGCCCTGTGGGATGGAGCACAGCTACAAAAAAAACAGAAAAGAAATCTGGAAGGAGGCAAATGACTATAGAGAAGGTCCCAAATTTCTTTATCTGTCATATCTATCACTTGCTTGCAGAGGGCGGGAAATCCGGGGTTTTTTTTTATCACCATTTAAAAAAGCACTACAGCATGGATGCTTTCAGAAAGCCAAGCTGCCAACCGGTCAAGCTTGCAGAATCGCTCCCTACCCCACTCAGAAGTGCCTTTTCTTAT
>JAVJGI010000036.1:1391307-1406433 GCA_035590275.1 Ibycter americanus
CGTCCCCAGCCCCAGTCGCAGGAGCCCTGGGGAGCTGGGGGGGGGGCCCTGTGCCCCCGGCGGTCCCCCGGCCCTTCCTCGGGCGTCGGGTCCCCGGGTCCTTCCCGAGCACGCCTTGACAGAGCCCTGGGGGGCTCCCGGTGTGTCCCTGGTACCCCTGGTGTGTCCCCGGCCATTTTCAGCCCGATCCAGGTGCTCTCCGGGGAGCCGCGGCGCACCCCCATCCTGCCCACACACCCCTCCTGGCACACAGCTCATTGGGGTGCTCCTGCCCCTCTCCTCCAACACCAAACTCCGGCACGGCTCGGCACTCTTCCCTGGGGGACGATGGGGACAGAGCCACCTGCACCACCAAGAAGGTGATGGTAGTGCTGGTGACCCACACGCTAAGGACCGGAGGTGACAAACTGTGCCCTCACCTCCCACCGCGTCCCCACCGCTCCCAAACACCGGTGCATCCACTGGCACAGATGCCAGCTGGCACCCAGGCTCGCCGGGGCCCAGGGACACAGATTTCACCAGGAAAACAACCCGTTTCTAACCCACAGGCAGGAAGAAAACAGCACAACGTGCCCCGAGACCTCTCCAAAGGCCCTGGTGTCAGAAAGGCAATAAAAAACTCTGCTTTAAATATAATTTATACATATTTTTAGGGTGTGATTTGTATCTACCTGTCTGTATTGCACATACAATCATTATGTTAATGGCCGGGTTGGGTGACACAAGTTACTCATGACTTGCTCATGGTAATTAACCGGCAGTACCGGCTATTGCCCACAACAAAACTTAACTTGGCTTCTGCGGCGGCGGGTGCCCTGTGCCAAAGGCTCACGTCTGCACGCCTGCCGTGGGGCTGACCCGTGGGGTGTGCAGGTCCTGCCTGGGTTTGGGGGTGCGCCGTGGCGGTACCCTGGGGACCACGGGTTTGGTGCCGGCCCTGCAGGTCTGGGAAGGGGGCGGCTCTGCCCCCCGGCGGGCTGTGTGCCCCTCAGGCAAGGGCTCCTCTGCCTCCCACCCTGTCACACTCAGTCACCGCCTGTCACTCACTCCTGGCTGGGTTTGGAGCAGGATTTGGCTTTGTCCTTCCATCCCGGCATCTGCCTCTTGGGCAGCCTCAGAGCCACCCAGGACACACTGGGCCATCCCCTGCCACCAGCCAGCCCCACAGATGGGGGTGATGGAAAGGGACTGGGGAACGGGGGGCGCGCACACACACACACACACACACACACACAAGCTGCTCCAGACACACACACAACACGACACAGAAGCTGCTCCAGCCACTCACCCCAGGGAAAGGGGGCTGGGAAGTGTCACCTCCATATCCCCATGCCCCTGGCGCAGCACCTTGCCCCGACAAGCAAGGCCATGCTGGCCTGGCAGCTGCCTCCACCTCTGTGCTGCGGCTGCCTTCCCCCCGCAGCCAGCGCAGCAGAAATACACCCAGCGCAAACCTCCCAGGCTCTGCAAAGCGGCGCCTCCCCTGCGCCTCAGCTGAGCTTTATCGACATTCCCAGCGCAGAGCCCTTGGCGTGGATGGATGGATGTGTGTGTGCCTACAGACCCACGGATATAGTACACATATGTACCCGCAGAGCCCCTAAGCAGTTGTGCTGATTTGCATAAATACCCTATTAACTGTGCAGCTCCTTCGTCTGGTTTGGTGATAATATTGACACACATAAAGTTACTTTCTACTTTCTGATAGCAACTGTAATGCCATATCATCACTGACTTAATTTACAAGCTGTAAGGGTAATCTAAATGTTTATGTAAATGACTTTAACTGGTAAGTAATTTCCTGGCTTTTGAATGCTTCAGGTTTTTAATGGCATTGCTATTATGCAATGCATGCAAGTTGTATCAATTACATCAAATACGTCTAAATTAACTAGGCATATGTGTGAATTCCCCTGTTAAGAAAAATAACTTAATGAATAAGCATGGAACAAAATCTGAGATGCAGAAAGTGATTTGTGCCAACAGTCATATTGAAATAGTATTTAAAAACCCACCCCTCTGAGCTGCGAGGCTGATCTTCGGCAAGGATGGTGTGGTTTTCCACTAGCCCCGGCACAGCAGGGACAGGATCACCAGGGATTTGGAAGTGGAGTTATTTAGGGTTGGATGCATGTTGGTGGCTAGGTACCAGCTTTCTTTCCCATGGCCACAACGCTGTTTGTGCCGTAAATCCCAGGGGATGCCTGCTTGCCGCTGGATGGGCCGGGGGCAGCATGGGAGCCTGTGCAGGCAGCGGGTACCCTGCTTGCCTGCCCCTCTCTGGAGGGATTCACCTGCACTGGCTGGGATAATCTGAGCCTGGTCTCCCAGTGATGCTCCAGTCCTCCTTTTCTCAGATGTCATGTTTCTGTGACCTGAGCAAGCACTGGCTGACGACATCGCTGGAGGTATTTTTAGAAACGCCACTTTGCAGGCAGATAGAGAAAAGGCAGCACTGGCAGGTCTCACTGCCACCGGCTTGCAGGTCCTGCGAGCACCCAGCAGGTCGTGGGAAGGCTCGATATATCGATGACCATCAGTGCTCAAACACTGCCCTCCATGAACAGCACCGGTGGCACCGGCCCACTGTGGGGCACGCTGCCAAGGGACCGTGACCCCGGTGCATTTTTAGCTCTTTGCTTTTAGCCCAGCCTTTTCTGTTAAGTCAGGGAGGTTAATTTGCCTTTTACTTGGATTGAAGGGAAGCTCCAGCAATTAAAACACATCACTGAGCAGGGCCTTTTGCGTTAGGCATTTGTTCTGCCCTGAGCAAATATTTAACCTACATCTGTAAGACAGTTAAAAAATCCCCCAGATCCCACCAAAAGTTTAACTGCCACTCACCTCCCTTCGAACAACCCAGTAACCTAGTCCAGGGATGCAGGCAGGAGCATACCTGAAGACTCTCATATATGGGGATGCTCCCCATACAAAATCCCCACCAGAAGCACCAGACATCATGAGAATGTGTCCCCAGAGCACAATTAATTTCAACCCAGCTCATTATTCTAATTTTGCTCCTCCTTGAGGAGGTGAGGGGATTTCTCGGCGTTGCTGAGGCACAGTTTGCCAAGCCGACATGAAATGCTTACCAAAGCAGGAACAAACCCCCTGCATTCCTACATTGCCATTTTGTGCAAAGATAGTTTTAATTAAGTCTTAGCATGCTCCTGAGAAATTTAATACTCATTTTAAAGTTCACCAACTGAATTAATTCAACCCGGAGGCTCTGATCCTTCAGATAGGGTTGCATTGAGATGGGTGGAGAGCTGGAGCTGGGGAGGGACGTTGCAAGGATCGCTGCCTAAATCCAACGCCTTGGGATGCTGCTGGCCACAGCAGCAGCTTCAGAGGGTGGCAGGGGGCTCGGCAGCTGCTTGGCTCAGCCCCCCTGGCCAAGCCCCGCGAGCCGGTTAGGCCAGGTTTGGGCTGCTGGGGTGGCAGGGAACAGCCCAGGGCAGCAGGGAGCTGGTGCGGAGCTGAGGAGCCAGCCAGTCCAGCTGGGAGCTGCTGCACGCCGCGGCTTGGCTCTGCCTGCGTCTCCCCCATGCAAATCTCCTTTCTATCAAGCAAATGGCAAAAGCAATATATTTTTCAGCCTGCTGTGCTCAGACAGAGAAAAACTGTACGCTGTGCTCAGTCAGGGGAGTGCCTGCAAGATGTAGCAGCCATCAGACAGGCAGCTCTTCCACCCCTCTGAATCTCTTACCTCAGACTGCATTGCAGAGCCACCAACCAAAACCTCAGCCTCCGCGTCTCCCCTTCACCTACCTTTTGCCTTTGTCATGTTCTGCAGCTGGCTTCAGGTACAGCTTGGGTTTGGCCGTAATGCTGGTGCCTCCCATAAGAGAAGCACCGCCGGGCTCATCCTGCGCCACGTCAGCTGCTGGGGAGCTGTGAGCTGCTCTGCTGGAGGACTGCAGCTCACCTGCTAAGTCATTAATGTTTCATGGCATTAACCAGTATGAGCTCCTGCTTATAAAGCACTTCTTAGAAACAAGGCTAAGAATAAGTACGAGGTGGCCCAGCCAAGACTGAAACTGCCCCATCTTCTGGGGGATCGCCCTGCCAGTTTGAGCGGACCCAGCGAGGGGACAGCTTGATACCAAGTAAATTCCATTCAGGACATTTTTTCCAGCAAATCAAATTTCAGGCTGTGCTGAAAAGGTCGCTGCATCCTGAGCAGGAACTCCTGGAGTTCCTGGGCTAGCAGGAGCCCACTGGTGGTCCTCCGGCCAGCGCTTACAGGACATCCTTGCAACCTTACGCTCAGGACCTTGGGTACTTTCTGCAATTCTTTTTTAAACAAAAAAATGTATGAAGACAGAAGCTGCAGGTGGGTAACTGGAATTTTTTCAGTTTTGCTACTTCTGCCTCTCATTTTCTCCTTGAGGCCAAGCCCCCTACCCTGGCTGGGTGACACTGGTAACAGGGTGTGCAAAGACAGGGTTAGGCTTTCCTCTGCACAGGCAAAAGTGATGGGAGCCATGTCCTTTAAAAAATACATCCAGTTCTCAGCAAAATAGTTTCTTTTTAGTGCCCTCCAATGTATGCTTGGCTTTGGAGAAGAAATGAAGCTGAAGCAGTAATGCTGAATAATTTAGGGAAAAGAATTTTGGGGCTGATCTAAGTGGCCGTGCTGTGCTGGGGTGGGGGCTGCCGGAATGCAGGGCTTGCTAATAATATCCACAGGCATGTAAAATGGGCACAGGTAAATCAGTAAGAGCCTCTACAGTGAAATACTCCTGTGGTCATAAAGTAAATGCACCCATGTAAAGGAAAATACTGCGATGGCAGGTAAACCATGAGATGGGCTCAGCTACATCCCAGCTACAAAGCAAAAGCTGCATCCGACAAAGAGAAGAATATGCAAACAAGGTCGGCTATTCTCCTATGGAATTAAACAGCCCCCCTGCTAACTGGCTTTGACTGCTCGATATTGAGCTGTCTGCAAATCCCACTGTGAGTCCATCCCAGCATGGCCACAGCCCTGCTCTCTGTGCACTGTGTCACCCATACATTTTAATGTGCCCTAGGGATGTTCAGCAGGCACGGTCCAGCCACTCCACTTGTCCATGAAGTCTCAGGGCCAGGATGTGCAGGATGCTGTATCACCACTGCTCTGCAGCTCTGACACCAGAAGCCCTCCAGTGGGACAGAAACATTACCCTCCCATGCATTATTGACACCTGTTCTATGCAGTGGATGTCCGTGTTTGCACTGGTGATGCAGCTCGGAGCCCTGTGACAGTGGTGACTGTGCCAGCTCCCGGGTGGGCATCAGCAGAGCCCCTTGGCCACAGCCTGGCCGTGTGCTGGCTCAGCCATGCCCAGGCCTCTATTTGCATGCAAGCTGCCCATTTCCCCGGAACCGCGGGGATGCTCCCACTGCCTCCATGCACTGCTGGGTGATGTCTTCCCTGCTGTTGTCTTCCCTGAGCTGGAGCATGCCAGCCCACCCCATACTATCGTAGCTTCCCACTTAACAAGGAAAAAGGCTGAGGTCTTTCTAGTTGAACTTACTGAAAGGCATTTCATGCCAATTTAATCATTGTGGAACAGGCACTAAATTCTCATATTTTTCTTCTAATGTGCAACTGAGATGGTGAAGAAAACTGCACTCAATCAATAGGAAGAATTGCCAAAGAGATCCATGAATATACCTGCCACAATTTTACAGAGAAAAATGTTTTTTTCCTCTTAAAACTTAACACATAAAGAGATACACAACTACCACAGAAACTCATCCTGTTTCAAAACAGAAGCAAAATTTCTTGTTCCCATGCTGGTGTTTCAAAGGCATCTTTCTGTTGCAGCAGACTACAGAACTGAAAACTGCAAATGAAATGCCAGGGTCTGTCCTCAAAGCAGGGTTTACACCCGATGAGGGTCTTCTGCTTCTCAGCTAAGCCAGTGGTAGTTGGGGGAGACAATCAAAGGAAATGTTAAATTCCAGCCTCCCACTAAGGTTTAGGGAAAACAGAGCAGCACAGTGCTGTGCAAAGCTATTTTAGAAAAGAAAACTTTACATCTATGCCCAATGAATATTAAACAGCCACACACTTCAGCTCTGCCGCTTGCACCCGGCACTGTGTGAGCAGATTTAATTTGTCTTTATGAAGAGGAGCAGACCCACACCCCTATTTCCATGCATATGCCTTAGAGATGAACGGGATGTGAAGGGTGAACCCGAGTCCTCTCTGCCAGGACATCCCTTGAGCAATCACTCACAACTGGAAAAACAAGGAGACATTAAGGAAAACCTGGCAGCACGGGCGGGAGGAAGAGGCAGGAGGGTTTATGCGGACTGACATGGAATAACTGCCAGCTTGCCGCTTTTTTTCATGCAAACCTTCCTGGGCTTTCAGGTCTACTTGGGGATCCTAGGGAGGTGTTGAGTGAAAAAAATAAGGGTGAGCTGGAGAAAGAAATGGTACATGAGGTGGGACCGAGGCATGGTTGGGGCACTCAGCATGCCAGGCGAAGTGGCACTGGGGCTCTCCAGGGCTCAGATGTCTCTATTCAGCTATCTTCATCTTCAGCCCGCCAGAAAAAAAAAAGTGCTGTTTAATTAACCCCTTGGGAAACAGCTGCAGAAGAAATAGAGAGCCTGTGTGCAAACATCCGGGCACTTTTCATGAAAACGACTCCAATCCAGAGGCATTTTCATCCCCAGCCTTTGCTTTTGACAGAAACTCTGCCCTGCTCACCCACAGCCCCCCCACCCCACCGCTCGCACCTGTGGGCCTGTCCAGGCCAGCCTTGGTCCCATTTCTCGGAAGCATCTTCCTCCATGGGCCAGTCTCTGCAGGGCACCCACCGGCTGGCAGAAGTACCCTCTGAGGCCGCGGTGCTCACCCTCCTCACCGTGGGCAGGGATGCTCTCCGCAGCCTGCGGTTCGCTCCTCTTGTGGCTCACCTTGCTCCAGCCCCGCACCAACAGTCCTGCCAGAGCACACAGGGCATGCATGGTCCAGCACAGCCCAGGAGGGGTTGCCAGGCTCTGGACACAGTGGACCTCTGCCGCCAGCCTCCCTAGGGCCCTGGGTGCAAGCCAGGCTGCTGCTGCTGTGCTGGTGTAGCAGATGCTGGCAGCAGCCCGCTGGGATGGAATGCTTCACTGTGCTTTTCCACACATGGTGCCATGTGGCTCGCACACCGGCACTGAAAAATCAAGCCCTTTTAGTCAAGGGCTTTGTCAGCTCCGCCCCAATCACTGATGCCTGAGTGAAGCCCCCAAGCAGTTCTCCTCTTCCCCTGTTAAGGACCAGTAAATGTCTTTGTAAAGAAGGACCATAACAGTGCCTGGTCCCAGTAGGGTCCCAGCAGCTGATGCAGAGCCAGGATGGCAGGACTCCCCAGGGATGCTCCACTCGCTGCCAGTCTCCCCAGCAAGTAAAGGCAGAGGATGGCTTCACACACCCAGCATCGCCTTTGCCGATGAATTTCTCAGTCCGCACAACCCTCTGGCAGCTCTGCCCCATCTGTGACTGGAGATGGAGAAAGCAACATCTCCTCCACTCCCATCTGCCAGTGCACTAAGAAAATGAGAGCCGATTAAGGTCCATCCCCTCCTGATCACCATTGGTCCCCAGAAAATTGCTGACACAACCTGTTTAGTAGCACTGGCAGACAGGTGGGCTTTCCTCCCTCTGCAGACACCCAGATTTAGATGGGTTTGGGGCTGCTGCTCTGAGCATTTGCTGTAGTCAGAAGAAGTGGTTTAATTGCACAGAATGAGTGTGTTAATTGGATATTATTTTTTTTCCCCATCACCTGTTAAAAAGTTGGCTCAGGCAGTGCCTTTCCTTGCAGACCTACTCCCCCACCATGTATCACGTGAGGATGCCAGGATGGGATGGGAGGGAACTCAGAGGAAAGCGCTCCTGTGTGCCCACACCACCACATCAACCTGCATTGACTGGAAGGCCCTCAGAGTGCCAAAAACTCTCCTGTTTCTCAAGGCAGGCTAGCTGGAAAGCCCTATTTCCTTCCCATTAATCTCCACCTGCGAGCACTTTCTAGAAGGCAGCCAAGAACATTAAAACCAGGGAGATTTGCAAAATAAACAGCGATCAAAGGCAAAGACCTCGGTTCCTGCTCCAGAGGCCGCCTGCCAAGACATACAGATTGTATCAGGCTAATTTACAAAAGAAAAACCTCCCTAATTAGTGTTCAGGAAAGCCCTTTAATGAGAAGCACGTTAGTGTAAAAAGCGAGAGCGCGGAAAGGTCAAGCCGTTCCTAAATGCCAGAAAAACAGGAAACGGGGCAGAGCCGATCTCTGCCCGCCCAGGCTGCAGCACCATTTTCTCACTTTTTTAATAACATTTCAGGTTATTAGTGAGGCATTTATAAAACCCAGAGCCTAACGCCCAGCGAAGGGCAGAGACACCGCACACAAGCTCTGAGCATCGCCCCGCCAGACGTGGCCCGCTCGCCCCGGGGAGGGCTGGGCAGCCCTTGCAGACATCTCTCATTCTGCGGCGTAGCGTAGGCTTTATGGCTGGAGTTTCCCCTGGAGAAGGGAGGACCAGAAGCCCTGTCAGTGCTACAAGTCCTGTCTCGCCAGCGGCTGTGACGGTGGCTAGTAACCATGGCAGCAGAAAGATTTTCACGTGATATTGGTATTTCTGCAGCACAAAAGAGCCTCTTATCTAGAATGAGTAACTTGTCTGGCTGGCCTTCATTCCTCTGGTTATTGCTAAGACAGAGCAGCATGGGCACAGGCCCACGCGATGCTCACCCTGGGGCAAATTCGGACCATCCACTTGGGAGACCCACGGCTGGGACATATGAGAGGTTCCAGAACGCACAAGGATGCTCTCACAGACTTTGCGGACACGGTCCTGATGTGTGGAGGCAGACCCAGCCCACCACTCCTGAACAGTTAAAGACAGCTGGAAAGGGAACTGTGGCCATCCCAGTGAGCTCAAGCTTGCAAAGTGAGCATCTGCAAAATGTGCAGCACATCGGGCCATGCCATCCCCTAGATGTTGCAGCCCAGAGCTGGCAGGGATGTCCCGTGGCTGCCCCGTAGCATCCCTGCAACCTGATTTATCTGACTTCTCCAGTTGTTTACGTTTCCCCCTGAATTCCTGCCAGTTTATCCAAAAAACGGTTTTTAGACTTCAGCTGTTTGACTTCCAGCTCTTCTCATGCGTCAAGTGACTTCTAAAAGCAGAAAAAAATATGCATGTAATAACGTAGGTAATCTAGGCTTGGCTTCTTCAGATGACTCAAACCCAGCTTGCTGGATATTGCTCAGATCTCCCTAAGACACTCACCCTAGGGCATGAGCCAAAACTGGAAAGTTTCACCCCAAAATAAGAGTGGGTAAACAAGGAAAGAATGAGCAAAGGAAAAATGTCATCCAGCCTGAGCTAAGCCTAAGCTGCTGCTAATAACCGCTGGTGTGGGCACCTGTCAACCTGTGTACCTCTGTGTGACCCCTTCCCAAACGGTGGGCTGGCTGGTTTTTTCAGGGTGTTAACTCCAGTGGGACTGTTACTGCACCTAAAAGGAGCTGTGCACTCAGGGTAGAGAAAACCAGACTTGTATCAGCTCCATTTTAGAAGAAGGTAAAAGGGGTTCAGGGGGATTTAATTGCAACAATGACTCAGAGCAGATCTACACAACGGAAAAAATACATAGGGGCAGAAAAAGTGGTTTACAGACTGTTCCCAGAATTAGGAGAGTGTCCTGCTGCCTAAGGTCTCAAGTTTTCAAGGTTAAACTGCTTAATTTTATTTCAAGCTTTCTAATTAAATGCCATTTAACTAGGCTTTCCATTTATCCTACAATTTCTTTCTAGTCCGAGTCTAATCCCCAAACCTGCTTATTCGTTTTTACTTTCATTATAACCTTATCAGTGATTAACCTGCAATTGCACTTAATCTTTTTAAAAGATTGCTCTGACTATAAATACAGAGAAGCTACCTGCTCTGTTTCTATCCAAAGGAAAACAACTTCCTCCACAGTCAAATGTCTATGGTGGGTTATATTATTCCATTTGTAAGTTGATTTTTTGTATCAGAGACACTCGTCTTCTCTAATTTCACACAGAACATTAAATCAGTATCAGTTTTCTGAAAGACGTAACAGCACAGGCCACAAGGAATATAAATACACCTTCACTATAAAAGTTATACATATATATATATATTTAAAAGTGTGTATATATAGATATATATAAAATTGTGTATATATATATATATCATGACAGTATATATAAAGCCTCCAGTAAAGATGCTGCTTGTGACAGTGAGGCAAAACCTACTGTATTCATGCAGATCCAACAACAGCAAGCTCTGCTCCTTCCTCCAGCAGTTACCTATTCAACTTCACTCAAAAGCAGCAACAGCTAAAATATTTTGCAAGAAAACCTGGTTTCCATGGCTATGGACCTCTGAGAAATCCGTTAATCAGAAATATAAGTCAGGAGGAAGACTGCAATGCAGAACTTCCAGGGTGCTGGACTGGCAATAAGCAACTGTCCAGCAAGATCCCCCAGGTAGTGCATTAATATTATTAGAGGATCTCATATTGGATCAATCCAGCGCTTAAGGACATCAAAGTGGAATGAGCAAAAGCTAGTAAGAAATGCAGTAAAGGTACGTGGAGCATTACCAAATCCATCAGGAACATCACAAGGGCAGTGAAAGGAACAGACCTGTGATAAGTGCATGTTGCAAGATATTTACAGGAACCAATGCAAAGGAAGACCATTGCAAACACAGCAAAACTGGTAAATGAATGGAATTACAAAATTCAGCAGAAAGCCAGTTTATGGTAACCCCCAAAACAAGAGGCGCTAACCGAGCTGCCCATCTCCTTAGCCCACAGCAAACAGACCTAAGCTCAACTCTCCCACCCAGCCTGTGAGCCCAACCCAGCCTGTAAGCCCAGCCCTACCTTGACCTTAATTATTACCTGGAAAATAATCTCTCTAAAGAACTAAAGCCATAAACAGATTGCAGAGGAGGATAATTTCAAATCTCCCCACCATTCCAGAATTACTAGTTATGTATCCTTCACCATCTAATGCTGCGTGTTGAAAACTAAGATCTTCAAGCAAGTATTTGCCATTTAATAAAGCTTTTTTCCCTCCTGGTGATTCAAACAGTATTACAATTCCACTACTGGTATTATGTGACCTCTGTGTCTCTAAAAAGTTTGTTGAAAAATCTGTGAACTACACATAGGGAGGCTTCCCTGGCTCCATCAGTGCACCAGTGAGCAAAAAGACGGAAAACAACTGAAATTTTGAAATAAATCTACAGCAAATGAATGGTAATCTATGTAGTATTTATTGTAGATATAGTGGATTATGAAAGCCATTACAGCCCACTATTTATTTAAACACTTTTTCTAAACCATATTGAATTATAGCAGCAAATCAGAACCCCAGTTTGACTTCTGTACGTTTCCTGGTTTGATCATATAAATATTTATATAGTGAAAAAAAATACTTCTCACTCTTCACCGAAACTTTCTACCTAGCAGGAAACCACCTGCAAATGACTGAGGACAAGAAATATTTAGGGACGTGTGGGTGAGCCCAGGTTTTCCACTGCAATGTGGTGGCTTCTGACCCTCCTGCGGTATATTTGAGCTCATTAAATTTGTTTAAAAGAGAGCAAGCCATTGTTAATTAACACTAACATATATTCTGTCTTTTTCCACCACAGAAACCCTTCTATTTTGCAAGATGGGGAAAAAACACAACAAAATAAGAAGACCCTGAAGGAGGTGAAGATACTGCTGATGGGAAGAAGCATCACTCACATACAGGGGCGATGCCAGCACTGACACCCTTCACAAAGAGCCCAGCTTTCTCATGGCCAGACCCGTGTAACCTGCAACATGCTCGCAGTATTTGCTGAACATGTGAAAAGTCCCTTGGCCGTGGCTGCTCCCTGCAACAAAACCTGCCCCAGCTTTTCCTCCAGAGGATGGAAACTGGCTTCTCTCGATGGAGCCAGGGGTGGTGCCATGGAGCCATGGCCAGCCAAAACCTTGGGGAGGATCTGTGTCATCTCATCTGGCAACATCTCACCCACCGCTTCTCGCCACCTCTCAGCTCACCAGCAACTCACTGCAGTTGGTTCTGGGTTTGAGGGAGATGAGAAACTGGTGGTGCTGGAAGAAGACTGGACACCTCGAGCCATCAGCTGAGCATGCTGGCTGCTAACCAGGCATTCCCATCCAGCGCCTGGTCCTGGCACGGTTGGCAGAGTGTCTTCACAAGCATCCTGTTGCAGCGGTGAGCAAGACCAGAGCAGCTTCTCCGTGGGAAACGTGGCCTAGAGCCCGCCAAGTGACCGAAAGGGGCTGGAAATGGCCTGCTGGAAATGTGGCAGGTCACTGGGGTCCAGGAATGAACGGAGGGGACCACCTGCATGCCCATACATGCTTGCTTGCACACCACGATGGGCTCTGACCTGACTGAAACACTGGCTGGTAGAGGAGAGCACTTACTGCACTTCTCTTTCCAGTCCCAGCTGGAAACCAGCACGGCTCCTGCCTTCCCACACTTGGTTTGTCCCTCCTGGCAGTGGCAGGTTGGTGCACCCATGGAAACCCAGGGCTGGATGGGATCTCCAGGAACATCTCATTCAGGATTGTGCTTCTCCATCCTTGAAAGACGCCCATCAAATCTCTCTGCCGCAGCCACCAGTGATGGAGAGCCCACCACCTCCCCGGAACTCCTCTTTCCAGGGACAAACACAAGGTGGTCTTGGCATCACGCAGGGACTCTCAGGCATCTTGTGGTCTATGCACACGGGACAGACCTTGGCATTCTTGTGACAGTGTGATTTGGTCTGTGCTCAGCCTGTAAGCACAGTCCACATCCTTTTCAACTGAATCACTCTCCAGCTGCTGCTGACAACCTTGAGCCCAACAGAGAAACCTTGTTGGTTTTTTTTCCCTGGTTGCTTCTGGCCAAGTGGTGATTCAGCTGTCAGAGGTCAATAACTCTTCACACTTTATCGGAATGCTCATTAACCATCCAGAGCCATAAAAAGCAATTTCTTCAGGGCTCCCTCTCCACAAGGCTGGATTTCAAAGCAAGAGGGCTGGCCTGAGATTTAGTGGGAATGTTCATAAAGATGTTTAATAAAAATAGATCTCCAGAGCATGGAAACCTTGTATGGTTCTGGGTCATACGGCAGAGGGTTTTATCAATAACGAGTGAAGGTCTAGGCAGAAAAGAAAGGCAGATCCTACCTGCAGCGCTTAGCAAAGCCTACAGCCACTGCACGGAAATCATTAACGACAAAAAGCTTCTACCCCAGGCGTTTGCCCAACTCCTACTCCTGCCCCAGGACCTGCTTGTTTTTCATTCCTCTTCTTTTTCTTCTTCTTCCTCTGAAATCTCAGCAGCAAGGATTTCTTCATCTTCTGCTGCTGTAGAAATCACGCGAATGGTGACTAAACCATCAGAAGGTTTTGAGATTATTTCTTCTCCCGGGTGGGTGCTTGCTCTGTGGGAGATGACAGGCGATCTCTGGTGCACTGGTGATTTTGGTGGGATCGGACTAAAACTGGAACCCTGCAATCAAAAAAAAAGAAAAAAAGAAAAAGAAAAAAGAAAAAAAAAGGCAAAATCAACCTTAGCAGACCCTTGTCCGCTACCCCCAACCATGGCGTCTGCGCTGTGCGCAAAGCCAGGCAGGCATTTTGCAGAGCTTTACCGCACCAGACCTCGTCATGGGGGTGTCAGCTGGCTGCCAGGGGTGACCCCTGTGCCAAGGGCAGTGGGATTATATCCGGCACACCCCGAGGGCAGTGCATAGAGATGAGTGCAACAAAGCTTTCTCACACCTACTGCACCAGCTTTTGTTTTGCTCCTGAAGTGTCTGGAGGGGTTGATCTTGGCAAAAGCTTGACAGAAGTGTTGCTGTGAGGGAGCAGCCCTGGACTGCCCTGCCCTAAAGCCTCCTTCAGAGAGAAGCCGCAGAACCCCCACCTATGGGCATGCCATGGAGAGGGGTGCCCTTCAGGCAGGGTCCTGCCAACCCTGCTGGAGGGGTTAACCCTCCGGTGACGGGCCTTGCTGCCACTACTGTGCAGCACACACGGTGCCACTGTTCACTGCTGCCTTTAACGGGTTATAAATCAGTGTTAAGCACTGCACCGTGTGGAGCCTCGTCATGCTTCTGTGAGGAATGCAGAAATGCGGTTATGCTCAGTGTCTCTCTGGATATTTACCCAGACTCAAGGCCACTGCGTGCTCCCTATCAGTTGCTCTTTCACCTCCCTTTGCATGTCCAGATGTGACAGTCTGCGTAATTCTGTGCTGGGAAGGGTAACAGCAAGGTCTGCATGGAGATACAGTCTTTTTTACAAGTTTAGCAGAGCTACTTGGAAGAAAAAGAAAAAAAAGAAGAGCAGGGCTGTTTTTCAGTCGTTCATCACAAAACAGCAAGGGTGATTTCACTGCAGCTCAGGCAAAGCGAGCAGGATGGCAGTCTGACTGCTGGGGGCCTCTGCCCCAGACGCACCGTGAAAGCTTTGCAAATATTGACTGGCCTGTGGGTGCTGGATACCAGCATCACCCTCCATCCCGCCAGCACATCGATTAATCGGCTCCATCTCTGTGGCATGGAAGAGATGTTAATCTGTGGCTATAGCCCAGCTAGAAATTAGACTCAGGCTTAGCACAGCTGGGCAAAAAGTCCGTGTATTTCCCTTTCATGTTGCAAAACAAACCCGTGTGGGACAGTGACATTCTCCCAAGATCGTGTGTAAGGTGCTGGATACCCCTGCCCGTCTGCCTACGCTACATCAGACCCCAATGAGCTGAGCTCACTCCTTTAAGGCACCTTAACAACACTCAGTCTCTGGAGCTGGTGGGCAAGAGCAGCGACTTGGCACCTGTGGAGGGTTAATCAACATTGATAATATACAGTTGTGGGCTTGCTTCTGGGGTGGTGGGTTGGCTGGTGTGAGTAATGTACAGCTGTGGCTTGTTTGGGCTAAGTAGCTAAATAGCACTGAGGAGGCCAGAAGAGGAGGAGCACTGGTGGAAGGGAGCACTGGGTGAAGAGAGAGAGAGGAGACTGGATGAAGAAGAGCCCAGGGATGTAGGAGAGACAAGGAGAGGCCCTGGGAGAAGCTCATAG
>JAVJGI010000036.1:1411536-1445236 GCA_035590275.1 Ibycter americanus
AGCAGAAAGGGAAATGATATGGTGTCTGCTGGGAGAAACACGTCAGATCTTCACCGGCATCACAAGGAGCTTTGAAGTGGTGAGCCAAGTGTTAACCACGCAGGTTCTGCCAACGCAGGAACCACAGAGCACCCAAACGTGCAGCCCTGCTTCTCCCTCCTGCAGTCCTGCAGCTCCAGAGGTGCCAGAAAAAGCATCTTATCCACTGGTGGCTCCTCTTCGCTGTCAGCATCCCTGTCCCTGCTGGGTCAGGGAGAGGGGATCCTATCCATGCGGGCTCCAGGACCCCCACATCCCACTCGCATCAGCCAACACCCATGTCAGCCAGTCCAGGGACAGCAGGAAAATAAATTAGTAACTCAGAGTGGGTGCACACCAGAATAAACCTTCTTCCCCAGTAGCAAACAGCAGCTCCACACTCCCTCCCCACTTCCCTCCCTCCCCCTCACCTGTAGATGTACGCCTTGCTCAGGATAGCCTCCAGGCGGTTGTTGAACTCAAAGAAGGCCAGGTACTGGGAAGAGAAGGAAGGCAGCGTGCTCCAGCTTGCTGCGCGCCCCCCCACCCCCGGAGAGTTATGTTCCTGCAAAACCCCACTCCCCCTCCATTTCCCTCCTGCAGCCCCTCTGCAGTGTGAACTGCCACGCACAGATTTGGCTCCATCTGTAAGGGCCCTTCTAGTCAAATGTGAGCATGTTCTAGGACTGAAATGAAGTGTTTGACCAACAGCCCTGCAAGGCCTTCGGGACAAGACTTCCCATCCTTTTTACAAACCTCTTGTCATCATTGATGAGCCTAGCAAGCTATACCTTACCCCACCGGTGTAGGACTCCTCCACATCCACTGCAGCTGGTGTTCTGCCTGATTTTGTCAAGCTTCAACTCACCTTCAGACAGCGAGGAAAGCGCAGGAGCGGGTTGACACCAACTTTGAAGTAGAAGAAATCCAGGGGCAGGAGGCACACCACATCCATCTGAAATCCACACAAAGAGAGAAACCTCTGTGGGGACCTGCAGGCATGGTGGGGTGGAGCTGCAAGCCACGGTTCACATGAAAGATTCAGATTAATAAAAAAAATTATGTTGAACCTTAAATCGTTGTGATCGCAGGTAGTTCTCTTTCATGGCCTTTTTATCGCTCTGGTTGGGAATAGGAAGGAGAGAGAGAGAGAAGATGATTGATTGTTGCTTACGGAAAGTCGTGGCCAACATGGTCATGCCTGGCTTTCCTTTTCTGCACCACAACAGGGAAGATGATCCCTTCATGTCCAGGAAGGAGAGCAGAGCAAGAGGAGCAGAAGACCTGGCCATATGCCATCTTCCCATCCTGTCTCGTGTCATCCTGTGCTCACTTTGCATCCCAGAGAAAGCACATCGCAATGCCAGTACCACAAAAATCAGAGTTTACAGGAGAAACCTCCCTGCCTGAGCACTGCACAGACCATAGAAAGGCTGTACCCTCAAGGTCTTATTTTTCACGGCTTATTTAATTGGATATGGAAACAAAATCAAGGGCTTTCACTTATCTCAGGCTTGTGATCTTCGTGTTCAGATTGCAATCACTTTTGTCATATTGCTAATGCATCCTGCCTACCTGAGCTCCAGAAAATTAAACCCAGAGTTTATTATGCCATCTGCTCATGCTTAGCAGCGTACGGCTGTGCCGGGGCCGGCTGGCGTGTACCTCACCGCACCCTTGGCAGGGCTGCCCTGCGGAGCAGCACCTTCTGAGCATCCCCACCCAAGAAGGGGACTGCCATGAACCACATGCTTTCTAGATGGGCTGGTATTGACTTTAGGGGGAAAAAAAGACTGCCAGCTTATCCACTACATAGCAGGAGAGAAGCTCACAGTTCTCCAAGGGTCGATGCAGCCCTGGTGGCCACAGCCATGGTGGGAGAGCTCAGAGAGCTCGATTCAGAGGTCAGTGACCAGCTCCATCCATGCCACTTGGAGGGATGGACATGGGAGGTCCCCACGATGGGTCCCCAGCCGTGGGATGCAGCGCACTGCCACTTACGATTATGTCTCCTCCCTGGACGAACTGCAGCCGAGTCTGAAAGACGATGACGTCCAGCAGATAGATGAGGTCGCAGAGGTAGTCCATGAGCAGCCAGCAGTGGATGTTTGCCGGCGTCTGGTAAGGGAAAGCCCAGCGGACGGGGATCAACCAGCAGTTCCAGTTCCAGGCCATGACAACGAAGAACAGCCACAGCACGTACATCAGGTCTGCGCACAGGGAACCGCACTATGATTAGCTGGGCATGTGTCCCTCGTCTACATGAATGCGCTATGCAAAGGAGTTTTCATCCCCTGCCCTGCCCTGAGCACAACAGGGAAACCTGCAGGACGTCTCTTAGTGATGGCATTTAATTGCAGCTGAACTGGGTTCTAGATGCAAACTGAATACCACCAGTTGCAGAGCACATCGTGTTTTATCAGAAATTCTAATTTTGCTGATTCAACTAGGTTTGCTTTTGCTTTAGTCCCACAATACCAACTTTCTTGCTTTGCTCTTTTCCCCTTGAGGCTGAGCCAACGGCTGCCTGAGCCCAGGGGCTTCGAAATGACTGTGAAATAGCAAAGCCAAAGGAAGGAGCTGGGTTCCTGTGTGATGTCCACTGGACAGTGAATTTTTCTTTTGTGATTTTTATTTTTATTTGGGGTGTCCACACCACAGGGACAGCATTTGCCCACTAAGAAGCCTGAAAAGCAGAAGGCAGCTGCCCCTTCCTTGCCTGGTCATGCTCCTGACACCCACAGCTATTGGGAAGTATTTAGGAAAGCCTGTGCCTTGCAGAGGAATTTAAACCTCTGTTTTTTCAGTAAACAGGTGTAATCTAAATTGCTCCTTGCTTAGTTGTCCTCCCTCCCTCCTCTACAAAGTCTCACCTATTAAACCTCTTCCCCTCCTTACCCCTGCTCCCCAGCTGCCCCAGCCCCGGTATGCAGCTGTGTTCCACCGCTTACCGGTGAGTGGGTCGATGCTGCTGGGGAACCGGTAGTTTTTCAGGCGGTCCAGCCAGGGCTGGTTCTTGAATGTGCAGCACAGCATCTCACAGTAGTGCTCGTCTCCCACCGGCTTGTCCCCCTCCGGCTTCCCTCCTGGGGGAGGCAGCGGTGCTGCCGCAGGTGCTGGCTTGGCAGGGGCTGTGAGAGGCCACACAGTTATTTCACAGGGCAGAAAATCTTCTTACTGTCATTTGTTTTAAGGTCTTTAACCTGTTAACAAAGCAGCTGTCTCCCTGGAAACACAGCATATGTAGGGACCCCCCCCAGTTAAATGCTTCCAGCCCCACTTGAACTCACATGTCACAGGGCTCTCCTCGTCCGAGGTGACATCGGGGTCAGTCAGCTTCTCCTTCACCTTCTCGGTCCTCTCTCTGAAGAGCTTCACCAGCTCCTGGAGCCGGTTGTTAATGATGGCACTGCTCAGGCTCGTGGCTGAACCGATGCGCTCGGGCAGGCTGCGAGGAGACCACCAGGCATTTCATGCAGGTAGGAAAGCCCAAGGGCAGGTTCATGACTCATTTTTTAACCTACAGGATCCTGAATTAGGATTTTTTAAATATTTCATATTATTTATATTAATTTTATTATTTTTATTTATGATATTTATTTGGGTACTGTGTAATCAGAAGAACATAAGTTAAGGTGGCTTCAGTAAAATATCATCAAGCCTGACCCTCATCCTTGCCCTGGGCTGTGAGGTGCCCTCAGAGGGACTTGGGAAGCAGCAAGATCCCAGGCTGGATTACATGAGCTTGGGAGAAGATTTTGGAAGAACTATGGGGTGAAAATGTGCACCAATGCACCAAGCTCCTGAATTTATAAACTGTATTTCCTCCTTTCAGCCTCTGTTAAAATTAGGTTGGATTCAGGCCAGGATGCTTTACCTAGCACAACTGAGAATCATCGCTAAGAGGGAGGACAGAAACAAGCTTTTTTGCTGTAGCTCTGGGCTGGTTCATTGCCCAGTTTCTGCCCAGGAAGAAGGCAAATCCCTACACTGTGTGGAGGTGCAGACCCTTCCCAAGGATTTGCTTCCCAGGGAGGGCAGCTCCCTCTGAGCCTGTCCCTCGGGGCTGCAGGGACGCCGGGGCCTGGGGTGCATAACGTAACGTACTGCTTGTGCTTGCTTCCTACATGGAAGAAAACAGTAATTTCTCCACAATCAGTAAAAACAAGGTGTACCTATAGAGCAATAGCATATGTAGATCAAAGGTGCATCTTCTCTGTGGTTAAACCTAGCCTTAAGGAGAATATTTCTACCTGGACACAGGAAAAAACAAGAGAGCAGTTTCTGTTCCAGCAAGCATCGTGATCATTATTTTTGGAGAGGGGGTCCATTACTTGTTACACAGCATCAGGCTCACCGTGGGCACAGCTCCCTCTCTCTTTGGTATCCCTGCAGTTCTAGGATCTTTGCTATTTCCGCCCAAGCCCCAGGACCTGAACCCCTGGGAGCTCAGCTGATCCGAAGACCCTTGATCCCCCTCGCCCCACACCTTTCCCTCTGCTCCTCGTTGCAGCTCAGCTGTGCTCGGGTGGGGGACTGGCTCACCGGTCCCTCTTCCATACCATCCTCCTGGGCCAGTAGTTTCCTCCTGTGGACACAAACACAGTAACCGAGGCTTCCCTTGTCCCCCATGCTCAGCCAGCTCCTCTCCCTCCTCCTTCTCCCAGGTTTTATCTGTTTCCACTTCCCCTTCTCCTACCGGGGTCAGTTTCCCCCTAATTTTTGTCATTGCCTGAAGTAAATGGGAGCAAACCACCCTACTCCTTTGCTGCTAAAGTCCTGTTTCTCCTTGGGCATTGCCAAGCCCATGGCTGCACCAGCACACAGCCATCTAGCCCATTTCACAACCCACTTTGGGCACCTGGCAAGATGCATGGAAGGCAGGCACTGTTCTGTGCTCGTCCCCAGTGTGGCACTGTCACACCACTGCACTTGGAGAGGCAGGCAAGGAAATGCAATACTGGTAAGATGGAGCAAGAAAGTGAAACCTGGAAAAAGGGGAAGGCACTGGGGACACCGCCTGGCTCTGAGCTGGCTCCATAGTGCCTTAAACCCTCAAGATAAAGAGTGAATTGCACAGCAGCAGGTACATAACATGGACCCTCTAATGGCTGCCAATACCTGCAAAGCCAAGTGCAAAGTGCAACTGCTGAGAGCAGCTCCAGGTTCAAGAGGTGCCCTATAAATGCTGATCCTGGCCACGCTGAGCCAGTGGCAGCTGATGTCTTCCTCGAAGATGTGTCCTAACACAGCTGATGACTCCCTTTGGCACAGATGGGTTTCTGTGACAACTTCCTTACATGCGGGCAAGCAAGGTGGCAGAAGGAGAGCTGAATATGAAGATGACAATCACAGCAAAAATCTGCACTGGTTTGCAAAACTGCAGTCAAGCCCAGAGTTTTAACTGTGACAAAGAAATCGTCTTCTGCCACCACAGCTGTTGCTCTAAATTAACCAGGATCTCACTGACCCTGGTTCAGAATGGCTCCATGCTGCTTGTGGGGCAGGAGCAAGCAGGATACTGAGGGAGGTTGTCCTGCCATCACAAGTCTCCTGGTAAAAGCCAAATGTTATGAACCCACCCATCTCCAGCCTCACTGGCTCTCAGACGTGCCCTGCTGGGAAGGGGAGCAGGTAAACAAGACCAATGAAACCTTCATTGCCCAAGCATGCAGCGCAGGGGCAGAGAAACCCCCCCACCCCTCCACCATTCAAGTACCCTCAGATGTGAACGGAGAGATTCCCAAAACCACATCAGTTTGGAGAAACAGTCCTGCCAAGGTCTGTGATGCTGTTAGGACAACATCCATCACCTCTCACCAGTCTCCAGCTGCCCTTGCCCTGCCTCTGTCCCCTCAGGGCACCACACTGCCCCATTGCCCATCATCATTCACGAGCACGACACAGACAGCCCAGCGGCCCCTCGCTCTGTAAGGGGGACCCTGCAGAGAAGGTATCACCATCCCCACTCGTTGCCTGTGGCATGGCTCCCCACGGGCCACAGAGCTCACATGGTTGTCCTCTGGGTACATGAAAAGCTTTATGTGTCAGCATCCGTACAGGAAAATGCCTCCTTTTTCTTCAGATTAATGGATGCCCTTGGGAAGACGTAAAAGGAGATCAAAGTCCCCAAGAAGCTTGTAAATTCAGAGGCGCAGGAAACACCTCTTGATATTCTGTGGTGTCTGTAGTTCACCTGCGTTCCCAGCAGACACAGACACAAGAAGGAGCAGGAGCTACCCAAAAAGCAATGCAAACGTCAGTGGACTTTGGAAACCGGTGGGTGAAGGGCTTAAAGGGAACCTGGAATGTTACATGAAGTTCCATGGAGAAGCTCACGTATGTGCAACCCTAAGTCCAGAAAAATCCCAACAACAGTCAAAAAGCCATCAGCTTCCTCCAGCCTCAATTTTAAAGCTCAGTTTTAGTCCTTTCCCTCTCTGAGCAGCTTTGATCTGAAGGCACGAAACCCTTCCCGGAAAAATGCAAGAAGAAAATTGTTGGGTTTTATAGTGAAGGCCCATATCCAGCACACAGACCCCCACACTCTGAATCTGGGAGCACAGACATGTGGGACAACAGACAAACAGGATCTGACCACAGCCTGGGAATCTCCAGGAGGACACACAACAGGGCTGTCCCCGGCTCCCAAAAGCTTTGAAAAAAATGTAACCATTGAATTAAAAAATGCAAACAAGAGGCAAGTCTTTTGCCTCCTCCCCTGCCTTGCATGGGGGTGACACCCACTGCGCGCACATAACCCCAGCTCACTGCCCAAACCTGCCAGAAACAGGTTGCACCATATGGTTGTATAAATTTTCCTGTACCGGCACTGTTGGGGGTGGGGGTGGTTGGGGGTGGTGAGACCCCCAGGAGTCAGGGACCATGCCTGGGCAGAGCCATACCTGGGGGACGCTGGCACTGCGCCGGGCACCAACAGCATATTGGGAGCCCCAGCGCTGGGCACCGGTAAGCGAGTACCGTCTTTCTCCACAGCATCGCCTCCACTCTCCGCATCCTTGATGTCCACGGTGGGGTAATTACCTGGCCCGTGGGGAAGGACAACAGTTGGAGGTGAGAGAGGCGCAGGGCCCTGCCTGCAGCTAGGGTGAATCCCCAGGCCCCATCGTCCCCGCGGAGCCACCCCCAAACACTGCAGTGTGCCAGAAGAACTCTCCTTTTCCCTCCATTCGCTTCTCACCTGGCACTCCTTTCTCCTAATGGTTTGGAGCATTTCTTTCTCTTTTTTGCCCAGTTTTTAACACTTTAAGAACTGTCACCTGCTTCCCTTCTACTTTCCCAGCTTGCAGGGATTGCAACTACTCTGTGCAAATGTTGGGGTCCTGCTGTTTGGAAAATGATGGAGACAAGGACTACCAGCTGCTGGAACCCAGGATTTCCAGCAGCAAACCTGCCCTCAGGGTTTAGAAAATCTGGGTTTTCTCAACATAAACTTAGGGAACATGCAAGCTCCAAATTACATTAGCATTTGCTTTTCATGCAGAATTAGGCACAATTTAAATAAGCCCTTACAGCCCCTCTCTTTTGCAGAGGTAATAACTGCTTCCTGCCACAGGCAAGGTGAGAAGCAGGAGCGCTGGATGTTTATAGTAGGTAAAGAGAGATGCCAATTGCCCAAGGGATATGTTGGCTAGACCCTACAGCCAGCTGGCCTATGAAGTGTCATCTCTTTTCTTAGCTATATAACAAAAGGCAATGAGTTCCTGCAGGATTTCTTCTAAGGGGGAGGAGGTTCACACATCTGAAAGACCCCATGCATCCCCTCTTGTCCCACGCTGATGTGGGACCAGTGGATCAGAGCGTGGCTCAAACAAATCACCGAGAAAAGGCCTGTTTGGGTTGCAAAGTTAAAATCCCACTGTGTGTAAGGAAAAGCAGCAGAGTTTGGCTTGCTGGTTGAAAACAAAGCAAAGCAAAGCTACAGAAAGATAATTTGTACTTCTGGGTTAAAAGGCAGAAAACTGTGAACAGCAAACCTCCATCTTACAGTACTCTTAGCATGAGTGGGTTGCACAAATACTAAGAGGAAAACTACTCGTGCAGCAGATGTTCAGCCTTAAGGTCCTCTGGGGGAGTTTCTGGCCAACTTATAGCAGACCATTTACGCATATTTACAAATGCTTTCTAGTGGTTAGCTAGAAAGGCATGTAGCGATGAGATGGAAGCAGAAAAAACATGAATTTTGTTCCCCAGCCTCTATGCTGCAACACAAAGGTGCTTTTATTTATTTATTTCCCCACCCCACCCCGAAAGCAACTACTCCAGGAATAACCCCTTGCCCCACTCAAGCTACACAAGCCCACTGTCAAAGCCAACATCTCTAATACCTAGCGGGGATTGCTCCTCATTGCAAAAACTGGGGTTGACAACTCCAGCCTTTGGCTTGCTGGTGACAGGGATGGGGATGAGGGAGTCAGCAGTGGCTCGGTAGCTGGGAACATTGGGGAGCTGCTCTAGCATGCCATGGCCAGGAAGGGAGGCATCCCCGCCAGTGAGCGGCTCGTCATGCATCAGCTGATCTAGCTCAACATCTCGGGCACGCTTGGACATGCTGCTAGGCGCATAGGTGCTTCAAGCAAAGTCAAGGCATCTGAAGCTGAAACAAAACAGAGTGGTGTGAGACAGGACAGTCAGGGCAGAGAAATGCATGGCTGCTGGGGTTTTTGTTGCTGCCTGCCGCTCACAGGTGGTGGTAGCACAGGATAGTGGCAGTGAGCTTCCTACCACATGCTTTTTTAGCATTGCTGCAAGACTGGGATGCTCTGCAAGGGCCGTACAAGCAGAGAAATCTCCAGCCTGTACCAGGGCTCAGGTCAAGCCATCCCTTGTGCAACTCCCCCATTGTCAGCGGAATTATGCCAGGACCTGCCTTTGCTCACTCGGGCTGCAATGGGAACTCATCACCCAATTTTCATTACCAACCCAAAACCTCCTAAAAGGTTACATTACAATGCACTTTACACCACTGGTTATTTCCAAAATTGAGCAAAGTGGTAGAGAAAATCCTTTTTTTCCCCCTCTATGTTCTTCAGTTGAAGGAAAAACTCTTATTTCACATCAGAGATTTCCTAATCAAGACTAAGTACTGCGTGAGCACCAGCCTTTCAGAGCTGGCTACAGCTGATGACAATATTGTTATTGTGCTGTGTCCATGGGATGCTTTAAGTCAGCGAAAAGCCCCAACTGCCCACGCAGGCCCGCGCTGCAGAAAACCCAGCCACCTGCTCCCAGGAGGCGAGCGGCAGGAAGGGAGAAGCTGCACTTTCTCTTCGCTGGGCATTGCATTGCCTGCTTTGGTTCATCCTAATTTGACATTACGCTGCTATATATTATACCTTCAGCATCAGCTTCAGCAGCTTCAGCTCTCTCCTCTTCCACCTTCAAAATGAAAAAAGCCATTTTAAGCAGAAAAAGACCTGCTCCATCAGTGAAAGAGCAGACTTTGCAGCTCGGTTGGGTGCCCTGTATCCCCTCCCTCTGCCAGCCTCTCAGCTTATTGATCAGTGCCAACATTTTAGGTTGGAAGCATCCCTCCCTTGGCGCACAGCTGCTGCTGCTGTCTCAGGTTCAGAGATGGGGACATCTTGGTCGGAAACATTTCCAGTTTTCATCCGGTCCCTGCTCCTCCCCGGGACACTGTACCCCCCTGGGCAAGCTCTGAGCCCGGGTCACGTGCTGGGCAGCAAGAGCTCATTGCAGACCTGAGCCCAAGCAGAGAGCGAAGCCGTACCTGTACAAAAGCACCTCCAAGATCACTTATCTTAGCTTCTTCCAGCTCTTCAAACCTGAGGGCCTCCTCCACAAAGCAGACATCATCCACACCCTCATCAGCGGTGAGACAAAGCGACCAGAGCAGGGGTCTGGGGTAGAGATCAAGCACAGACAAGCACCCGCACTCGCTTTTGCCCTTCCTGAGGTTGGGCACGCTGTGGATGGGGGGCATCATGTCCATGGGGATGATACACAGCTCTCCCAGTTTCAGGGAGCACTGTTCCCCCAGCTGCACTGCACACCTCATTTTCAGGCAACCACCACCACAGAAACCTTAGTTTCATACAGTAGTAGTACCAAAAAAAAAAAAAAAAAAATAAAAAAATATTGCTCCTTATGTTAGAAAGGCCTTGGTAAAAATACGCTGTGGGAGCCCAGGTGAGAGGTGCATAAATAATGCAAGGAATTGCATATACATAAGCAAAAACTGCATATGCAGAAAGGTACAGGCAGTATGTTTTTCTGCTGTGCATAATAATTTCTCGTATAATTAAAATTTGCCACATGCCAAATAAAAAGCCAAGCGCCTAATTTCCAGGCAAGGCTGCCCTGCAAGCACCATCCAAATTCCGCATTTGCCTGTGCAACATAGCACCAGCACACATAATTCTCAGTTTCTTTCTGCAGCAAGCACAGACCTCAGCCCCACAATTCTGACAAAGTGGGCTCACAAGATCTATTTTATTCATTTAATATAACTTTGTAACTGAAAAAAAGCAAGCCTCATCATCTTGTTCCGTGTACTTATCTCCTGATCTGCTCTTTCCTGGCAAGAAGTGCAAAGCAGGGATTGGGGATAATGAAAAAAGATTTAACACAGCTAAATGCATGAAAATTGAAAAAAACATCTTTCTGCTTCCTTGGCACATCCTAAGTCAGAAAAGGTATGTAAAAAGCAGGGGCTGCCTTTTCTCTTTTATCTCCATGTCTTGAAAAACTGCTATTCTCCAAGGTCTTTTGAAAATTATTTTTAATAATCACCCCCCACCCACCCCCAGTTTTTTAAATTAGGCTCCCTTCAAATGCAATTGCAAGTCTTTTCATCCCAATCTAGAAAACCTGTTGGTGTCTCTCTTTTCCCATAAACAGATACAGACATTGAAGGATGGAGCAGCATCTCATTCACCTAAAAACTGAAGCTCAAGTTTCCATAGTGGAGCTCCAGGAACAGATTTTGAGGAAATAAAAATGTATGGGTTTAACACTGCATAATCATGCTTTTTCAGCTTCTTCCTGAAAATCTAGCTACTTCAGAGAATTTAACAGAGAATAACACTGTAGCACGAGGTAGTAAATCCCTAAATGTTTATCTTGTGTGAAATCAGAGCAAACCACTAAACTAAGCGGAAAGATTTTTCTAAATATTATCTAGATCAAAGTCTCCACCTACAACAGCTGACAAGAACTCAGATAGTTTCTACAATGGGAAGAAATGTAAAATTGTACCTACTTGTATTAAGTAGCATTTGCAGGTACAGCACATAATCCTGTCTTTAAATTCAGCTGTGTAATACTCATAATAATCCCAGCTGCCTTGAATTAATGGATATGGTTTTAAATAATGTGGACCAGCTCCTGATGAAGGCAGAAGCCAGGGCTCCTGCTCGGCCGAGCCGCCGGACCCTGTGGGCGGGGGTGGACCGGGGCCGTAGCTGCTACGGGCGGCTGCGATGGAGATGGAGCCTGTGTCACCAGGAGACACTCGCCTGTCACCAGGTGCCGCGTCAGCAGCACGCCCTGGGGTGAGCCAGTTCGCAAAAGCATCCCTCCTGAACGCATCATCTGTCCTCCCAAACGCATCCCTCCCAAACGCGTCTGTCTGCCTGAGCGCATCCCTCCTGAAAGCATCCCTCTGCAGCGCAGCCCGGCCACCCCAGGCTGGGGAGCGCCGCTCCGCCAAGGGCAGCTTGCTCCTCCGCGGGTGTTTCAGCCTCTCCAGCTTGTGAATGCAGCTGAAACAACTGCTGCATTCATGCTCGTTTCCAACAAAGCCATAAAGGCAACGGGAGCCACTCACCCTGCACTCTCCTCCACTTTCTCCTCCTCCTCCACTTTCTTCTCCTCCTCCTCCTCCTCTTCCTCCTCCTCCTCCTTCTTCTCCTCCTTCTCCTCCTCCTCCTCTTCCTCCTCCTCTTCCTCTACGTCCTCCTCCTCTTCCTCTTCCTCTTTGGCAGTGCTCAGGGAGCACAACCACAGCCTGGGGAGGAGAAACTCATTAGGTGAAATCTAGGAAGTGTGTCCGAACCTCACAGGAGGAGCACTGCCAGTCTCCACAGCCCCTTTGGCTGGAGGTGCTCTCCCTACATCCTCCAGCCAACATCTTGCAGGCGTGGAGACACTAGGGCACAGCGGGCATATGCTGTTTCACAGCCCAAGAGTGTCTGCAGCCCCAAGTGGGTGGCGGGAAGAATAGGAAAAAAGTTTGGGAACACAAAACCAGAGTCCTTGAGCCTTCAGATTCCCCTTGTGGCACAGGGAGATGATGTGCTTAGCGGTCACTTGTTGCTGATTTTGACCAAAACCTCCCTGTTAATGAAATTCACTCTCCAGCACAGGATGCACTTGCTGCCCACAGCTTCCCAGGCCCATATACCAACGGGAAAAAAATCTGAAAAATATTTTTATAACATGTCCAGTGTTTTCTGGCTGAGCAGAAGAGAGCTCTGCTGAGGAAACATAGCTCTGTCTGGCTGAGCAGAAGAGAGCTCTGCTGAGGAAACATAGCTCTGGGCATCGCTTGTGCTTAATGCAGTTGAGCATCACCCACATTGGAGCTGAGGAGTGCTGTGCTCACTCTCCCCTGCACGTACGCTGGGCTCAGGGAGCATCTTGGGGGGCTCCCAAACACTTTGGGAGTCTGCATGGACACCTCTCAACTCCTGCTGAAACGCAGCCTGCTCCCAGCTCTGAACGCATCACCCAGCCCTCGGGAGGACCTCAGCAGGGGGTTCTTTTGGAAGAAGTAGGATGAATTATATAGAGAAGACTACCATTTCCAAATGTCATGAAGGTGGGATGTGCAGTTGATAGGAATGAGGTCCAAACCCTCTTGCCTTAGGGCCAAAATCTACTTACAGGAAGCCTAAAGCAGAGCACCCTTCAGCTGTCCTCTGCAGGGCAATGCAAAGCATTGCATTCATGGCTCTGCCACCGCCTGCCCCAACCCAAAATCTCAACACCAGCAGGAAAGGCCATTTGCTCAAACACCTTTTGGGTCCTTCTGGTGCCCCCCTCTTTGGAAACAGGCACCTCAGCTGCCTGCTGCCAGGTCCACTGCCAGCTCTCGCAAGGAGGGATGCCCAGGGATGTGCTTGTCCCCTCCCATGGCCTCCATGCCAGTGGCCAGAGAGCACATGGAGTTGCCCATTAACAGCATTCTCCTACCTGTTTTCTTCTTCTTGAGCTTCCTCCTGTATGGGGGGAAGGGGATGAGCATCTGCCACCAGCTCAGCCTTGTGACAACAGGCCATCATCTCGCACATGGTTTCATTAATCCAGTCATTGTTGATATCTTCTAGGACAAGGTTGGTCTCCTCAGGTTCCCCAGGGACAATATGAACTGAAACAGGAATGAGGAAAGGGAGGTGAAGAAGTGAGAGCAACACTTTTTCAAGGGGCCAGGGGTAGAGCCAGGGCAGATCCCATGTTTTAGTTGCTCAATGGAGAGGTGTTGCCATATGCAAAAACTGAAGAACCTTTCAGCCTGCACAGACCCATGCAGCCCCGGTCACCCCAAGCTGTGCCAGACAGATGCCTTGGGCCCTTTTGCCAGAAGGAAGAAGAAAATTCACCATTTTGTGCCAAACACAGCCAAAGCCCTATGAAAACTGTAACCCTTTGCATATAGATGCCTGTTGGCTTCCCTACACATGTAGCGACTTCCATCAGAAGACAATTTG
Organism: Ibycter americanus; assembly: GCA_035590275.1. Lineage (NCBI taxonomy): Eukaryota > Metazoa > Chordata > Aves > Falconiformes > Falconidae > Ibycter > Ibycter americanus. The sequence continues at coordinate 1,425,246 of JAVJGI010000036.1, forward strand.
GCCCATCTCCAGGCCACATTTTGGCTCTCCTTGCAAACAGAAGCAGCCGTGGAAAGAGCCCAAAGCCTTTCTCCTTGCGAACCCCAGGTGAAACACTGTGCCAGCACAGCCCAAGGGCCCTGGTTTTGCAGAGCAAGACTCAACCCAGAGCCCGCATTGCAATGCTCTGAGCACCATGCCACATCCTCTCCAAACAGTCCTGCAGGCATGGTGTAGGAAGCATCCTGCATGCCCCACCACTTCCCAGCATCACTAGGGGAAAACCCAGACCAGGTTACTGGGGAGACTGTAAGACCAGCTGCAAAGCAAAGAGCACAGGTCTGACCCACGACAAGCCCTCTCCATGTCCCAGGGGTACCCATCCTACCAAGTCAGGCACACATTGGAGAAACAGGAGAAGGAAGCACATCCATATACTGTACAACCAGTTTATTTTGAGGTTTGCCTGACAACAAAACTTACATGTCCACAGCAAAGCTAATAGGAAACATGCAGATTCAACTACAGAAGGCAGGAAACCCACCCACAGTCAGCTCTGTACTGTATTTACCCACCCCACGGTGCCCACATTGCCTTTAGCCCTTTCCCTCTAGATCTCCATTAATTAAAATGCGGGACAGCAATCCGCAAGATGGCTTTTAAGACACACCACAACTTTTGGAAACATTATATGAAAATGGGGCAAAGACTAAAATTGTAGCCTGGTACCAGCAGGGTTTGTTATAAACACAGGGGATGGATCTCATGTTGGTTGCTTGGCTCATGACCCACTGTTACAGCTGCCTAGATTGTCCTGAAGAGATGCAACAAGATGGTGGGACACCTTAATATGGCCTTTCAGTACATCAGAGGGGCTTATACAAAAAATGGAGAAAGACTTTTTACCAGGCTCTGTAGTGACAGGACAAAGAGCAATGGTTTTAAACTGAAAGACAGTAGATTTAGATTGGACATAAGGAAGAAACGTTGTATGATAAGAGTGGTGAGACACTGGTTGCCCAGAGAAGTTGTGGCTGACCCATCTTTGGATGTGCTGAAAGTCAGGTTGGATGGGACTTAGAGCAACCTGATCTAGGGGCAGGTGTCCCTGCCAATGGCCAGAGAGTTGGACTGGATCATCTTCAAAGGTCCCTCCCAACCTAACCCATACTGTGATTCTAGGGTCTGCATTAAAAACCTGGGGCGCAGGGGCTCTCACCCCACAGCCCAGTGTGCCTGCGCTGGCTAAGCCTGCCTGCACAACTCTGGGCTGGAGACAACCCCTGGGATCCCTTCCCTGCCAGGACACTCCTGCCACCACAGGTAGTGCCGCACCCGAGCAGCCGTGAGCTTTGGGAGGGAGCAGCTGCAGTTGGGGGTAAGGAGAGTCTGGGGTAAGTTCTTCTATAAGGAGAGCCCGGGCAAAGGCTTTTGACCATTAACTGCTACTTATTCACTTAGAGATTAACCTCACCCATCTGCATTTGCTGCTGCAAACCAGAGTCCTTTCTACTTGTTGGGAGAAAACAGTTAATGGAAGAAAAGAAATGAGCAGCTGACAAGAGCTTAGAGCTTTATAATGTTACACTTTGGAGGCAGAAGTTGACTAAAAGAAGCCTGTGGGCTTCAGCTGGAGATCTCAGTGGTGAATGTTTGGATGTTGGGGGCAGGGGGCATGGAGAGGGCCAGGGGTGCTAGGAGGCTGCAGCACAAGACTTTCTGCCTCCAAGATGTCCTGAGTGATACTTTTCTACCCTCCTATAAATCGTAGCCTGTCTCATAGACATCATCCTGCAAAACCAATAGCTCTGGTTCCTGGAGCCAAGAAGGAGCTGGGATGGGACAGCCCTGGGACCAGGGACATGCAGCCAGCATCCCTGCGCCAGTCTCAGGTCCCTGCCACCCTGAATGGGAAGGAGCTAGAAACCATTTGCAGATTCCCCTTTGCTTTTCCTCCCCAGCTGCACTTTCTCCTCAGGCTGGTCTTGTTTGGTTGAGGGAAGGGCTGGCTCACCATGGTCTTCGTTTTCCATTTGTTTCAGAGGTGCTAAGCCCCTTTGCCTCCTGAAACAAAAGGAGAAGGAAAACATTAATGAACATGCTGGAAGTTTGATGCTGGGGCAGATCTCTTCTCAACACAATTGCTCCCTTCCTTGGGCAGATTAAGTGACTTTGAGATGCCTCAAGGCACCAAAGCAAGCTGTAATGCGAGCTGGCTGTGCACAAAGGGTGCGACCGCCCTGCACATGCAGCAGCTTCCCACTGACTTTGCCTCTTTCCAAGCTCCACAGTAGCACTCAGGTCTTCAGTTTGTACAACCGTGTGGAGAAATGCCTTCCCGCAAGGTTTCCCACTCCAAGATCCCACCAAGTGGCTGCTGTCTTGGTGGGAGCAACCTCCCGCATGCCCCTGGGGCAACGCACAGCCTCTGCATGCCGAGGCAAGGCCCCGCTCCCATCAGCAGCTCCCATGGCCCAACCAGTTACTCCTTCCCAGGGACAGTGCTTGCACGGGGCTGTGTGACACCTCCCCTGCCCAGTCCATCTGTGGAGGCAGCCATGGCTCCTAGCTGGACTCCCCATTTTGCTAAGCATCCTGCAGTGTGGCTGGTGCAGGGAGCCAAACCTGTCTGCCTGCAGAGCTGGCGCTTGTTGCCCTTCAGAGGCAGACAAGCAGTAGTGTGAATGCCACAATGGTTTCCTACAACCATGCAGGCTCACATCTAACACATCTAATCCCAGGATTTTGTTTTCCCAATGTATCTCCCTAGATGTCTCACACTGGCTCAGCAGCAAACATGCCAAAGGGGGTGATGAAGGCGGCAGGTTTGAATTCCTTTGTAATTCTTTTATCACATCCCACCAGCCTGGCAAACATCTTCTGGCACAGCTTGAGGACAGACCTTGTCATCAGCACTAACCTCAATAGCTGGGACCCAAGGATGTGGGATGCTGTACTTGGAGACTTGCACAGCCTGAGTTTTACCAAGCCCACACCACAACTCCAGATCTGCTCCCACATCTCAAGCAGCAACAGCCTGTCATGGCTTCCCCAGGGGATTTCAGGGGCTCCTGAGATGGCACCCACGGCAGACCAGGGATAAGAGCTGCCAGCAGCCCCTCTTCCCAATGAACTTTCTGACCTCAGCAAGTTAACCAGCACAGTGAGATGGAGCAACCACTTACTTTCTTCCACGGCACTTGAGTTTGCTGCGGCCACTAGCTGCCAGGAGGAAAAGGGAAATGTGAGACATTGCCCATTTTCGGTAACCCTAAATTTTTGCCCTAAATGCAGTAAATTCAATAAATGTGGCACTTGTACCCTGAATACCCGACGTGATTCCTTGGGTCATGTTGGATGGCTTGGTCATGGGCACAAGCATCCTCACACATGATGTTAAAGGGCAAGAGCACATCAGTGAACTTGCCTGTGTGCAAGGGAAGGAAAGGAGAGTGTGTACAACTGCTGCTTCTCCTTAGAACTGGACTGTACCTGGGTGAGGTGCCAGGGCCTGGACATCACCCAGTAAAGGTAAGGAAACAGTAAAGAAAGCACATGCTGTGGGGTCTCTTGCTGCTTAGAAGCCAAATCCTGGTTTTCATCAGCTAAGCAGGTCATGGGGATTTGTTTTCTTGAAGGCACTGAGTGACAGCCCAAACCACAGCAGGTCCTGGCACTGGTATGTGGTGGCATCTGCATGGCAGGGGACTCCCTCCCCACCGGGGACATGGTGTTCACATGCCCTTTGCCTATCCATCAGACAGCATACCTGTTCACCCTGCTTCTCCCTGGTCACTGGCTGTGGCATCACCTTCTCCATCCCCTGGACCAACCAGGCAAACATCCTGGTGACCAGAAACCACTGTTAGACCTGGCTGCCAGAGCCTTTGCTCCCACAGTAGCCATCCCTCTGGCCACAGTACCCATGCAGAAGTTGCCGCTGTGGTTACCTGCTGCTGTCCTCAGCCAGGGACCAAGGGATAAGAGTGGTCACTGGCTGTGGCTGCCCCTTGGCCACTGCTGGCTCCACTGCTGCTGAGGTGCTCTGGGCGGCTGATGCGTTACTTTCTGACTTTTCCCGGGTTTTAGTCCCTGTTGTGCCTGCTCAGGTATATTTGGAAGGAGAAGGGCAATAAGCAACACAGCAGTCATCTTATAAATTGTTGGGCAAGGGGAGCAAGCAAAGAAGGGTCACCTCCCACAGAGGGACAGGCTTGGGGGACCTCCCTGGCAGCCCCTCCCCTGGGGACCCAGCCTGGGCTGAGGACACAGGTGGTCTGGGGACGGCTGTGGTGCAGGGGCAGCACTGTGATGCTGGGACTCGGCACGCCCACCCCTCCCAGCATAGTCAGTACCCCTTGGGAGGGCAGCCCCAGCGCTGGTGCCGGCCTGCACCTGGGTTCTCAAAGGCAGAGTGTCTCTTCTGAAAGGGCCACTCAGGGAGGGGGGTCGCTCACCTGCTGTGGCGTTGCACTTCTGCTCCTTTGGCTCTGGCTGCAGAGAGACAGAGGGATGTGGCAAAGCACTGTCTGCAGCCCCGTGCCACCCTGGGTGGGCACATCCCCCCCCTCAAGGGGACCCACACACAGAACCCTACACACCCTCTGCTGTGATTTTGGCCCCATTTCCTTGACAAGGACCATTAAACACAGACTCCAGCGCTGTCGGCACCAGTGGGTCCCAAATGGAGGGTCCCCACTGTGTGCAGCCAGGTTGAGGAGCACCGGCACGGCACCTCGAGGTCTCTCTTTTGCTGTGCTGAATTCCCCTGGGATTTTCATCCCTAGGGTCCCATCCAGGGCATGGAGGAGGATGAAGACAGGGAGCCCACCCAGCTGTCACCTCTGCCCAGTAGCCCCCTGTTCTCCCCCAGCCAGGCAGTGCTCACCTCCAACTTTTTCAGCATCCTCGGCTGTGGCACCATCCTCTGGAAGCCCTGCACCAGCCAGTTGAGCACCCGTGCTCCCGCCCTGTGGGGAGAGCACGCCGTGGTTGGGGAGCTTGTCCTGCACCCCTCCTGCTCTCCTGCATCTCCCTACCAGCCTCCCTGGGAACCCACCACTCTTCCTTGCTGGTATCTGAGCCATCTTCAGAGTCATAGCCGTCCAGATTGTCCTCCTCTGGATCCAAGGGGGTTATCTCTGCAAGGAGAGCAGTGCCGTGGGCATGGGGGAGAGCCAGAACCTGCACTGCTGGGAGCTCCTGGTCCCCCCATCAGGGAGCTCAAGGGGACAACAGTGCCAGCATCACCAGCTGGGGAGGTGAGATGTGGGAGTCCCAGAAAGGCCCCTGGGATGCTGCAAGCTGCGCGCTCCCAGCTCTCCTTACCCAAAGCATCCTCTTCCTCGTCCCTGAGGATCTGGACCTCCGTCTGAAAAGCCAAACAGACCATCACCTACCCAGCAGTTGGAGGGGGGCTTATCCCACCACATGGGGAGAGAAACCTGCCCTTTCCCAGGGCTGGATGAAGGCAGAAGCCCATGCAGGGCAGGTTTAGTGCTCCCAGTTAGGATGGGGAGAGTGACAGGAAGGAAAAAAAAAAAGAAAAAAAAAAAAGAAGAAGAAAAGGTAATAAAAGCTAGAACCTCAAATATGCCAGACTAGTTGCCTGGATCTGTCACCTACCTGATCGGGAACATCAATGCTTGTCTCGAAGCTCTTCCCAAGCGCCTGCAGTGTCCCTGGGGTTGGAACTGGCTGGGGAATCACCTTCTCTAGCCCCTGGGAGAGCCAGGACAACACACTGCTCCTCGCACTGCCAGGGAAGGGGGTGAGTCAGGCTGGGACCCCCTGTCCCAGGCATCCAGTCCCCGACTGAAAGCAAAATCCCAAGCAAACCATGTGGCATGCTGGAAGGTGCAAGAGCAATACCTCTCAAACACAAAGGCTGAGTCCTCAGCGACTGTAAATCCCACCTTCTTTTCCACTTTTTCAATGGCAGAAGAAAAAAAAAAAAAAAGAAAGCTCCCATCACCACTCTGCAAGCCCGAGGTGTGCTGGACTGGAGGGGGACCAGCTAGTAAAGTACCACTGAGCTACTGCCCAGGCCAGTGTATTTTCTCACGGTGGGGGCTTACCCTCAGTGTGTGCATGGTCACAGGCATCCCTGGGGCCACCAGCCTTCCCTGTCAGTGCCTTCAGGGTAAAAGGCAGAAGATGTCAAAGAATGAGGCACGGGAGACGGCGTCATCCATTCAAAAGCAGCTGCAAACCCCAGGGACTCCCCATCCTTCCTGCTGCCTCCCAGCAGCTCAGAGGGGGGTTGCATCCCGGCCCCCATTCCTGCCAGGAATGCTGCAGAGCATCTGGGTGCCACTCACAGGGTCCCTGGTACCCCCCAAACTGGCTCCCTGCTCACCTTAGCTGGCTCTGGGTCCCGCATAGGTGCTGGGGGTGTCTCCTCTGTCAGATGGGGCACCGAGGGCTGGGGAACCACCCGTTCAATCCAGCCCAGCATCCCTCCACCTGCAGGTAGAGAGGAGGGGTCTCCAGCCAATGAGAGGCCAGCAGCAGCGATGAACGTTCCCCAGGGAATACCAGGTGCACCAGCCACTAGCGCTGTCCCCAGGGAAGCCCAAAAGGTCCTTGGCGTCCTTCGGTTTCCACGTCCTGCTTGGGAAACGTGCCGCTGCAGCACAGCCAGACAAAACCTGGCTCAACCCCTGACGCCTCACCATCACTGTGAGAAAACTACGCCCTCCATTGTAAGCTCACAGGTTCAGTTAAACTTGCTTTTCCTAAATGTAAACGCTCATTTAGGGGTTCTTCAGCACAACCCTCCATGCAGAATGCCTTCAAATCCCTTGAGATGGTTCCTCAGGGGGCTGCCTAGCATCTTAAATCTTAATGCACTGAGGTTCCTGGGTGGGGTGATGCGCATCCTCAGGTCTTTTCTTGCCCCCACCTTGTGCAAGCCCAGGAGCCAGGTTTGGATGTGACCAAAGGATCACCCCATGTGGCACCTGCAGCCCCTGGTGCACCACAGGCAGGCTCAGCTCTCCCGGAGACCCCACATCCCAAAAGCAGGACAGGGTGGCTATAAAACACCTTTCAGGAGGCTTCATGAGCAGAAACCAATTAAGAAATTGCCTTTAACCTCTCACTGGGTATAAGGGATTAAGGAGCTGCACATGCCCTAGGAACAGCAGGGAAAACCTGGCAGCGCTGTGCAGCACAGTGGCATTTCCACCCATGCTTCAGGACCTTTGCAGGTCCCAAAGAAGCCCAGGGCTGACATACACCACTGCACCCAAACAAGCCCAGAGAAAGCCCCCCAAGGCTGGAGCGAGCCCCTCACAACAGGTCTCCTCCTCTCTCAACATAAGCTTGAGCAGCTGCAGAAGCCTGGAGCTTAAGCCTGTCCTTGGTCTGAGAAGGAAACTGGAGGACCAGGACCATTCCTCCAGTACATCTGAGCAAGACAGGGGCAGAAACACTTGTGGGTCCCCAAAAAACTAGTTTCTGGCAGAAACAGGAACAAGCAGCCAGGGTTTGCCTGTGATGGCACCAAAGAGCAGGCAGCCATGTGCAATCCCCCCGTGTCACAGGCAATGGCCAGTGCCACTGCCCCTGGTGCCAGCTCTGCGGGGCTTGCACCAGTGGGTGAAAGACCTTAGTCCCCAACAGCAACAAGTGAGGTGCAGACCTGCCATCCCCATTCAGAGCAGGGAGCACCGTGGCCTTTCCCTCCTCTCCAGAATCAGATCAAGCCCCTCCACATCACCCAGGTCCATCACCCTTGCGGCATTGCTCCCCATGGGCCTGCTCCATCGCTCCCTCACCATCCACCTGCACCCCTGCTGCAGCTCATCCTCCAGCTCCATTTCAGAGCACCAAACCCCACTGCAATGTGTGGAGGTGGCCCTGCAGAAACCCCAGCCACATCCCTCACCTCCACTGCTGCCACTTACCCTTGCACGTCCACCGCCACTTCTCTGAGAAGCCACCCCTGGCACGCACAGGCTCTCCCGGCCACTGCAGCTCACCACTGACCCCCCAGACCCACACCAATCCGCTCAGGGCTCTGCAAGGATTAGCCCAGCGCTGCCTGTAAATGGGATTACTGGCACCCAGCTGTCCCGAATGCCTCAGCTTCCAGCAGCCAGCCTAGTTTTGGTGCAGGATAGTGCAAAGAGAACCCAGACATCAAGCAGGTTTGAGTATCCTCAAAATCCCTGGAGACACCAAAGCTACCCCAGGCACTCCCCAGCTGGGTGCAAGCCCAGCAATGCTGCAGGGAAGGTCTGCCTGCGAGAGCCCAGGTGCAGGTGGGTGCAGGGACATGTGGATGATCAGCAATGGGGCTGCTGAAACCCCGTGGGGTGATGCAAGGGTGATGGGCTGAGGGTGATGTGCACAAGGATGCTCCACTTGCAGCTCTACCCCGATCCTAGAGGATATGGGGAAGGAGGTAGCAAATCTGTGCCAAGCTGAGCTAAGCCTCCCCTAGCTGAGCCTGCCAATTGCTGCCTGATCCGTTTACCTCCAGCCCTGCGTAACTACCCACCTTTCCCATCACCCTTAATCTCGGTCACGGTCACACCCTGGAATCCTGGTACTGGCACGGCTTCACTGCTTGATGTCTGGCCCCAGCTTCTGTCTTTGGCCACAGCTCCCTGCAGCAGTGCCGGAGCCCCCTGACCCAATTCCTCCTTCCCCAGCCCTGCAGGTGTCCCCAGCCCGGCAAGCAACAAGTCTCCATCCTGCCTGGCCCCAGCACAGCACCTCTGCAGCTTTCACTCACAGCTAGGGAAACTGGGGCATGGAGCAGTGGTCTCCCAAATCGCACCTCATTCCCCACCTGTCAGGCCCAGGGAAGCTGACCCACAGGCATCCCTGTATTTCTGAGATACTATTCACTCTGAAACAGAGTGATGACTGCTTACAGCTCAGCATTGGCCACTGATTTTAACGGCAGAAACGAGACTCAAAGGTGCTTGCTGCTGTCATCTCCAAGCCTTGCAGCTACCAAGGCCATTACCCAGCCTCAGCTCTCCACATTTTGCTCCCTGTGACTCTGGCCAGCAGAGCTGTCTCTGCCCTAGCAGGAATCAGCAGCAAACCCTCCATGATGGCCAGGAGAGGATCTCAGGGCTCCCATACCAGGCCAGGCAGCCCCGACCACTCCAGTTTCCTCCTCCTTGGGGTGGGCTCAGAAGCCCACAGCTGGCACAGCACCCACTTGTAAACCTCCAGCCCCCATAGTCCAATGGGATCAGGGTTACCCTCATGTGTCCCTTCACCCCCCCAGCCGCTCACACCACCTCCAGCCCTGGCGCAGTCCCTGGGTGGTGGTGCCAAGGGGCGAGCAAGGCAAGGTGTGTCCCTAAATGTACCGAAGTCCTGTACACGTGTGTCACACGGAGCAGACAGGCCACTGCCACTCCTCCCCTGGCCCAGCCTGCCCTGGGAAACAGGATGAGCCCAGATGTCCTGATTTCAGCCGGGACAGAGTTAATTTTCTTCCCAGTAGCTGGTACCATGCTGTGGTTTGGGTTTAGTTTGAGAAGAACGTTGATAGCACACTGATGCTTTTAGTTCTTGCTAAGTAATTTTAATACTAAGCCAAGGACTTTTCAGTTGCTTAGGCCCTGCCAGCAAGAGGGCGGGGGTGGCACAAGAACTGGGAGGGGACACAGCCAGAATGGCTGACCCGAACTAGCCAAAGGGATATTCCATCCCACAGAGCATCATGCTGAGCTGGCTGGTCGTGTGATGAGAAGATGGCACTGCCTGAAAGAGCAAAGTGATGCAGGGACAGTTTCAGGTGGACTTTTGCAGGCTCAGGCTTGTGAAAACCTGCAGCGTGGGGTTCAAAAAAAGCAGATCTGATGATGGCTAAACCTGCATCTCCTCCAGGGACACTCTGGAGACACCTCATCTTCAAGCCAGACCTGCGTGCAAAGGTCTTCGACTTATTTCTGCAAGCAAATGCCCAGGAGGAACCCAGGGTGTAAGGGGAAAGTTCTGCTCCTTACCTGGGTGATGCTTCCAGTCCTCCTGGCACATTTGCCATGAACTATTTTCCATCCATTTCTGCTGTCCTTTAATTTGCATACCTACCTTTTACATTTGTAGGGTAAGGCAGGAGGGACTGGCAATGATACCTGCACAGAAAACAGCTGCCAAGTAGGTAACACCTTCTGGAAAAGCAGCCAGTCCTTAAGTGGCTATTGGCAAGGTGCTGAGAGGATGCTGCTCCCACCAGCCACTCCTGATCCTCCCCCAGCCAGGGCCTGGGGCTCCAGCATGTGCAAAAGTTACATGGCTTTGCTGTCATTTGAGGAAATCAAAGATGAGAAGGTAAAAGCCTGTGCGAAGCACTGGTGGTGTCAATGCAGTTTGCTTGCCCTGCCCTGAGGGTATGGAGTATTTCCTCAAACCACAAAGTTCAAACACAGGCATAGTTTAGAACTGTTGGCTGTGGTTTTACTTTCGTCTTCCCATGGAAATCATCCAGCCAGGAATAAGAAATTAGGGCAGCTGGGAAAGGTATCACCCGTCTGCCACCAGGCATGATCCTGCTCAGCGGCACTGACACCCTCCCAGGGCTCAGCACAGCTGCCACAGAGGGATCAGTAACCTGGTATCAGCGTCAGCAAAGGGGAAGGGGATCCTGCCCCTTCCCTGAGATGCGGGCATCTCTCCTCCTCCCGAGCACCTCTCCCCTGTAATTTAAGGAGCTCTGAATACAGCAGTCAGCCAAGAAGGGATGCTGAGATGTCTCCCAGCCACGGGATCCTGGATGAGTGCTGTCCCCACTCTTGTCTTGGTTTCCCATCCCATTTCCTTCCCAAACCTTCAGCCAGAAGCGCTTTCTCAGTGATCCAGAGACAAACACACATCTCACCTGGCCTCGGTGTGGGATGGAGCAAGTCAGGTCGTCTGCAGGTAGCAGGCTCTTCTCTTGCTATCGCAGGACTGGGGGATGCAAAAAAACCCCTGGGAAAGCTGTTAAGTCATGCATGGAGCTTAAAGCACAACATGCATCAGCTTCTGCCTCCTGAAGAAGCACTCCTTTCTGGCAGCCACAGAATCCTGCTTGCTTTTGCCCTGAAGCCCCAGCAACCTGTGACCCAGGGAGGGAACGGTCCACCTCTAGCAAGGGGCAAAACCACATTACAGATTCTGCTTGCTTTTGCTTTCAGTCCCTGGGAGCCTGTCCGTACCCTGCATCTCAACTTCTGGTTATCAGGCAGATGGTCCATCATTTCTCCATCAAAAAAGTTCAGGGGAAAGAAAGAAAACATGAACAAAAATATGAAGAGGAGCCAGACAGAGCACAAAGACAGACAGGGGAGGCAGAGCTCAGCACATGGCCTCCGCTCCAGAAATCTTACACACCCACAGGAAGGTATAAATAACTATAAATTTATTAGTAAAGCAAAACCATTTGACACTCACACAGAAGAGCGGGATGTGTTAATACAATATATATACACACATACATGGAGTATCATCTTAGAAACACACAGAGAGCAGTGTTAAAGGCACTGCAAGCCACACAAACCTCATCACCCCTGGCCACAACTTCCCATGGCCCTGGGAACTCCACCAGAGGCACGAGCACAGGTTAGGAGAAGCCCAAGAACCTCAGTGGCCATGAAATCCCTTGGATCCATGGTTCAGAGGCATTCAGAGACAAGCCCATTGTCCAGCTCCCACCTGGGGTCCTGCTCTCCCTGTTGAGCATCCCAGGCACACTGAAAGAGCAGCAGCTTCACATCCAGAAAGCAGTGGAGGTGGCTGCCAGGAGATGCTGCAGAGGAAGCCTGGCAGCTGGGGAGAAGCTGTGCTCACCAGGGCCTGGGGGAGAGCCGACATCCCCAAACCTTGCTGGCCTGCCGTTATTGCATCTCAGCACTACACCTGCATGTGCAGGAACCTTCCCGCAGGTGAACTCGCCACCCAATGGAGGAAGAGTCAAACTCTGAAGAACAAGGGTTTTTTGCTTATTATTAATAGCCAGGCTCCAGCTGCAGCCTGGACTTGATGGTAAATACCCAAGGGAAGCATAGAAAGTGCTCTCCTCCCTCTTATCAGCGCAAGGCCAGGCTTGAGTGCCCAGAGTGGTCCCAAATCACTGCCAGAAGACCGTTTCCCCCTTGCCTCCCACTCCAGTGCATGGGCCCCAAGGCCAGAGCACACACATCTTCCCACCCAGATTGCAGGGGTGGCATCTGCTCCCCAGAGAGCTGGCAGGGCTGCCTAGACATACCCACTGTCCCAGGGGTGTCCATGACACAGCTAACTCAGCTCAGTCACCTGCCTTATGCACACAGCTGCCCTGCAAGCATTCCCAGGGGAAGTAGGTGGCCTGACCCTACCCCAGCGCTGTGACTTCTCCCCAGGAACATCTCACAGTCTTCTGCGGACTTAACAACTCCCAGCCCTGGAGATGTGGCAAAGGGACTCACCACAGAAATGGCCACTCTCACCCCAGTGCTCGTCTCCTACAGCTCTGCTCTGGCTCCTGGTCCTGGCTCAGACTTGCTTGCCAGAGCCAGCTGTACCACGCACACGATCCAGCCAAGCCAAGCTGCCAGGCCACAGGCATTGCCCATGCCCAGCAAGACGGACAGCCTCATGGCAGGAAGGACCAGAAGCACCCACTGGATTCCAGCAAGATTTGGGTCCCAAACACCTGATCTCATCACCAGTGGTTTGGCATCACCTGGATCCAGCCGCAGCCTGGGAGAGGAATTCGGGGTGAGGGGATGGGGGGGGGAAAGGGGGAAGAGACCTTGCAATCAAAATGGAAAAATGGATGAAAACCAAACCACTGCGTACAAATAAAGAATTTAACAAAGGGCAAAGAAGCCAAGAAGGTCTTATAAAAGTATAAGCAAAATAGCTGTGGAAGGGAAGGGGCTGAGACACAGATAAAGGCATCCTGTAGGCAGGGTAAGGGGAAGTGAAGATCAGAAAAAAGCCCAGGTAACAGACTAGCTTCCTGGACCCAGGAAGCCAGGGGAACCGCAGCCCTAGAAAGCAAGATTTATCTCTCGGACAACATCCATGCCATCTTCTGCCAGCCCAACCCTCTCCACTGCCTCCCCAGCAGCATCCCATGCTCAAGCTGCCTGCCAAAAAGAACAACCCTTTGGAACGGACCATCTTAAGTAGGGGCCACCTACTTAATGATACTCTAATGCCACACCATGATGTTTTCAAATCTGGAGACGCCTACTTACAGGCACTGGCTAACGAACTGGACCCGTGCTTGTCCCTTCCAAGCTCCACACAGCATCCCCTCTCCCCCAGGCACAAGGCCTCGAACGCAGAGCCTGATTATGCTCTCTCTACCTAGGGCACTGCTTAGCTGCTGCCACACCCTAAGCAGAGCCACAGCTCCCTGCTGGGACACCAAGGGCTTTCCCAGCTGCTCAGCACAAGGGAAATGCTCCCCAACAGTCCCTGTGCCCAGCTGGTACCAAATGGACACGATCTGGCAGCTCCATGGCTAGCGCATAGTATAGAGCTGTGTCCATGGTGTGGAGCTGTGTCCAGGGCCCACTGCCATCCTCCTCCGTCCCAAGCAACCGAGGCTGTCCAGCCACCCACTCAGGCCCCTGGGGAGGGAAGAAAGGAGGGTACAGCCATCGGGGGGCCACGCTCATGATAAACCCCTCTAGCCAGCAGCTGCGCCAGAAATAAGTACAGCCACAAAAGCCTCAGGAGGCTCCAGCAGCCTCCATTTCACACCTTCCTATTAAAGATGAGCCGCTCTGCAAGCTCCCAGCTCTGGGCACCAATCCTGGCTGCCAGCGCCATGCTCAAGCAGTCAGGGCGACCACTGAACCCGTGACTCTGTGGGACCTGCGGAAGCTGCACTGGGCTGCTTCACACAAACGTGTTAGCTGCTTCACAGCTAACCATGGCCCAAGGCAGGAAGAGAGCGGGGGTTCAGGTGGGTGCCATGCTCCCTGGCTGGCACCAGTCTCACGCTCACAGCCTCTGTCACCACCAAGCCCTTCTCTAAAGACAGGATTAGCCTTCCTTGGTTTAGACTAATTTTTACTCCTACAGCAAAGCATACACTGAACTTACTACACATTAAACAGCAAAAACCAGCTACCTAGAACCAAAGAGCTCTTTAAAAATCCAAATTATCACATCTCTTTTTTTTTTTAAAGATCCAGTATGACATCAAGTTAAACTATACAGTATTTTTTAATGAATATTAACAAACTGCTTTAAAAAAAAAGCAAAAAAAGAGAAAAAGAAAAAAGAAACACAGACAGAAAACTCGGTAGGAAGTTCTACATCTTTGAGGCAGCATGAAATAAGATAACCATCAGTCCCTCTTCCTTGGGCAGCAAAGCGCAAGGTCTGCTTTAATCTCTTTAAAGCTGCGCATGAAGAAGACTCAGCCTCAGGGTCAGACCTGTCACTGAACTGTCTCAGCCCCCAAAAACGAACCCCGTTCCCCCTCACTGTGCTGGAAATGGAAACAAAAGCCTTTCTCCACCTTTTAGATGGGCATTCCCTACAAGCAAAGCAAGTACAGCCCAACTCTCTGCAAGGTTAATCTGTCTATACTTGCCATGGACAGCATCTGTTGAACTTGTCTTAAACACCTGTGCAGCACATGGGCAGCTTGCTTGGCTGTGGTTCACTAATCACAGCTCATCACACTTCTACCTCACACGAGGGCCAGCCAAGATCACAGAAGAGCTGAGGCTGGCAGAGACCTCTGGAGATCATGCAGCCCAACCCCCTGCTCACGCAGGGTCAGCTACAGCATGTTGTCCAGGACCACATCCAATTAGGGCTTGAATATCTCCACAGATGGATATTCAACATCCTAATATCTCCGAAGACATAATGGGAAGGCTGGTGGGCAACCAAGTAAGCATGCCTTAAACCTCCAAGGCATCTAACTGGCATATAACAGGTCCCTCGGTCAGAAGAAGCCAGCAAATTCCTGCAGAGGAAAACACCTGAGGCTGCATCGACCTTGCTAGGGGAAATTTATTTTTATGTGATGTTTACAGGAACTGTGCAAAACCTGAAAAATACAGAAGAGGTAAAGAAAGAGTAAAGGGGTAAAACAGGACTCCCGCAAGAGGGGAAAAAAATACACTTCCCCTTAACCCATTGCTCACCTTCACCTCCCCATGCAGCTGAGACTGCAGCCAGGAAGGATTCTCCTGGCTCGCTGTGGTTCCCCTCAGCAAATCAGACACCAAGGCCCTGAACACGGCGTGGGTTACCACTGGCAATGGTAATGCCTCCAAAGTTGCAGGCTATTACTAGTGTTCCTCTCACCCCTTAGCGTTCCCACTGCTGGGACGGCCCTTTGCCTGACCCCCCTGGAGGTACGCTAATGGCCCAAGTGGTGCAGAGAGGGAAGGGGCCTGGGGGCTGGGGGTAAGTCTTGGCAGGAGAGCTAGGTCCCTCAGGAAGCAGCTCTTAACTGCCAGGCTCTCAGCCAGCAGTAGGGCACAGAGGCTTTCCTCACCACGCTCTCTGGTAGCAGCGCAGTGCCTGCTACTCTTCCTTGCGCTGCTGGCAGGGCTAGGGGGTGGGCAGGCTCACTCAGAACCCTTGCAGAGTGTGACAGCCAGCGACTGCAAAAGCAGCAATGCCAAAGTGCTTTTTGGAGCTGTGCAGCCCCATGGCTTTTCCCTTTCTACACTCTAAAAGAGGAAGAGCAGAGGAGGTCGGGGCAGTCAATCAATGCTAGCAATCTGAAATGGTCCTCTCAACTGAGCTCGGACCAGTAAAGTTGGGAGACCCCAGCAGTGGAAACCTGCTACTTCCTTGCCAAGCAGCACACCCCGGGAAAAGGGAGGGCTGGCTCTGCCTTGCTCCCAAGCCCTCTCCAGGAGAAGAGTTACCCAGCGCTCCCCGCCAACCCCACCAGGCAGGGCAGGGGAAAAAGGCCGCATGTGAAGGGCTGGTGCCCACAGTGGGCAGCTGAGCTCCCCAGCACTGGAACTGCAGGTACAGCGTGAACTACAGTCCAGGGGATGTGAGGCAGCTACAGGCATCGTTTCCTCTCCCCACCTCCCTCCTTTCCTCTCCACCCCTTCAAGCTTTTCACGTTGTCCGTCGCCCCTGCAGTATAGGGGGCATATCAACCACAGAGGCCAGAGGAAAGTTTACCTGCCCACCCACCGTACCACACCTTTTCCCCAAACTCCCTGGAGGCTGCCTACAACCAAGGACAGGGAAGGGGAGTCCGAGGCTCAGGAGCGTCACATGCAAGCTGAAAGCCGCTGAGGAGCAAGAGGCTCACGGCAAACAGGCAGCCACCTGGTAGGCGCCCTCAGCCGTGTGCTGGACGCTGTGCTCCTGCAGCAGGCCCAAGTCCAGAAACCGTTCCCCACACCACATGCACTTGTACTGCTGCTCCCGAGCGTGCACACTGTGGTGTTTGTTGAGGTGCTCGCGCTGCTTGAAGGCCTTCTCACAGGAGGGGCACTTGTAGGGCTTCTCGCCTGTGTGCACGCGCCGGTGACGCTGAAGGTCCGAGGCGTACTTGAACCGCTTTTCACAGTCAGGGCACTTGAGGGGCTTCTCACGGGCCGGGTCGCAGCGGTGCTGCACAAACTCGGAGGAGGAGAAGAAACGTCTCTCACAGAGCGTGCATTTCAGTGGCTTTTCGGCACAGTGGGCCAGCTGGTGCTTCTGCAGAGCCGAGGCCCGCTTGTAGGACTTGTTGCACACCGCACACTTGAAGGGCCGCTCCGCATTCTGCACACATTTATGCCGCAGCAGCTCTGAGGACTGATTGAAGCCTTTCTGGCACACGTTGCACTTGAAGAGGTTTTCTATGCCATGCACGTGCTGGTGGTACACCAAGTGCGAGGGCTGCACGAAGCCCTTCTCACACAGGTTGCACTTGAAGGGCTCCTCGGCCTTGTGTGTGCGGCGATGGCGCATGAGTGCATACTGCTGCTTGAAGCTCATCTGGCAGAGGTCACACTTGAAGGGCCGCTCCTCGCTGTGTGTGCGCTCGTGCTGCCGCAGGTCCGAGGGGCGCTTGAAGGCCTTCTGGCACTCACCGCAGCGGAAGGGCCGCTCCCCACTGGGTGTGCAGGGGTGCTGCAGCAGCTCCGACGACTCCTTGAAGTGCAGCTCACAGACATTGCACTTGAAGAGGTGCTCCCCTGAGTGTGCGTACATGTGGCGCACCAGGTGGGAGCGGTGCTTGAAGGTCTTCTCGCACACTGTGCACTTGTAGGGTCGCTCTGAGCTGTGTGTCCGTTTGTGGTGCACCAGGTGGGATGACTGGCTGAAGCTCTTGTCACACAGTGTGCACTTGTACGGCTTCTCACCCGTGTGGATGCGCTCATGCCGGGACAGCTCTGAGAGGTGCTTGAAGGTTTTCTGACAGATGGAGCAGCTGTAGGGCTTCTCTGAGGGGTCAAGAGGCTGTGAATGCTCTGCCTCTGGAGGCTTGTAGGTCTTCTCACAGATAGAGCACTTCATGGCATTGCCGTTGTGGACGTTGTGGTGCTGTGCCAGCGAGGTCAGGAGGGAGAAGCCCATCTTGCAGACACCGCACACAAAGGGCTTCTGCTCCACCTGGATGCACTGGTGTTCGAGGAGGTCTGTGGCCTGGTGGAAGATCTTCAGGCACTGGGTACACTGGAAAGAGCGGTCATGGCCTGGCAAGCACTGGTGCTCATGGGGGTTGGAGAGGTGAGCGAGGTCGTGGCCACACACACCGCATTTGTGGGATGGCTCTCCAGCCTGGATGGGGGCGTGCTGGTGGTGCTGCAGACCGGGGTCCGGCTGGAGCAGGATGCCGTAGACAGCACAGCCCAAGGGGTTTTCAGCAGTGCTGGGTGGGATGGAGTGCTCTGGGAGGGTGGCTGCCCCAGCGTGGTGCTGCTGCGGTGGTGGCGGCTGCTGTGGTTGCTGCTGTTGCTGCTGCCAGCTTTCTGACATGCTTGGGAAAAAAAAACGGGATTTTAGCAGTGACAGCTTCAGCTTCTCGGTTGAAAGGGTTCAAGTGAAAACAAAAATTGAAAGTATCCAAGATCCTGATATCCTGTAGCTGATCCTCTGAAGTCGAGGGCAGAAAATCCAGCCCACAGCCAGGATCTTGGGAAGAAAAGAGGTGACTGAGACTCCAGAGCCGCCTTCTTAGATGAGCACAAGTTCTTTGTCTGTTTTGGTTTGGCTTCTTCTTTTTTGGACAAAAGAACAGAAGGCAGAAGCAAGCGCCTTGAAGACAAGAGGAGGCCCTTCTCTGTGCTGGCTGCAATGTGTTCACATTTGGGAAGGGCAAGGGAAGCAGCCCGGGGAGCAGCTCTCTCTGCAAGGAAGAAGACAGCTCATGTCAGGTCTCGGAGGAAAGATGGGCAACCCTCTAGTCAACCTCCTGCCATGGCTCACTTTGAAAACTCTCCTGCATCCCTGCAAAGCTACCCAGAAGCCAGCACGGGGGAGCTAACCAGAAACGGAGCCCTCCTTGCTGCTGTGCAAAGGGCCCAGGACAAGGCGTGCTCAGCCTGCAAAGGGCTGGGCTTTGCCTGGCCACAGCCAGGTACGCATTCGAGCAGCAGCCTCTCACAAGAGGCTGCACAACTGCCCAGGTCCTAGTCAGCTCAGCTGTTACGCTGTACACTGTCAGTCACTCGATGTCCCAGCCCTGCCAGGGGCACTGGCTGAGAACATCGGTCTCTCTGCACAGGCTGAGGTACAACAGATCCTGTGCAATCAAGACTCTACTGGGTTAGATTTTACAGATACCAAGGCAGATCCCACCCCGGCTTGAAACACCCCTGTGAAGCAGTTCTGCTCAGCCTGCAGCTTGCAAATAGGGCATGTTACCCAAGGGACATATGTAAGAGATTACCCCCTCTCTGGGCAGCACTGGTAGACTAGGAAGAGCCAGAGAGCTCAGGGGAAGATTTGCCCTCAACATTATCCTATCTGCAGACAAAACACAGAACCCACAGGTATCGTGCACAGCACCCTCTGTAAAGATAAAAGAAGCGTTAGAGCAAGGGCTTGCCTGAACCTCCTATTAAACCATCAAATAAAAGCACATTGGAGCTGAACAACCTACACCAGAGGTGCTGCCTGGCCTTACTACAGCGCATTGCAGGGGTTTTGCTCACTGAAAAGTTTGTCTTCTAGAGATGTCAGTGGTATCAACTTAGAGAAGATTAAACTCACCAGTGAGCAGCAGACAGCAGCAGTGCCAACACACCTCAAGAGAGAGGAAGGGTCCAGGCCTTGACAAGCAGCAGCAGCTAGCACTCCTGGGCCGTGAGCCCTGAACCTCGCAAGAGCACACTCATTTCTGCATCAAATCACCTGCCCTCGCCCAAGGTAAGTAAAAACTCGGTCTTCCAGGAAGATGTTTGTTGCATTCAAAATTAAGCGATAAGGAGCATCAGAGAAACCCACTTCCCTGTGTCTCCACCTCCCCCAGCGCTCAGCCAAGACCAGACAGTGCCCCACAGCCTCGGCAGAGCTGCACCGCGCTTCTGCCTATGGGGACACTACATGACTTTGTCCACCGGCACAATTCTGGGCAGTAAAATGCCGAAAGATCCCACTGCAGCCCTGCCAGTAGGCAGGATCTCCTCTTTCTCCTGCGCAGCTCACCTTGGCTGTCGCCACGAAGGGAGGGCTCACAGTTACAGGAGCTAGCACCAGAGCTCAACGGGACACAAAACTTCAGCGCGGCACAGCCGCCACCTCCCCGCACAGGCAACGTTCGCTGTGGTTGGCATAACCCGACAGCGACGGCATCCCAAACCAGCCGGCCCAGCAGGGAGGGGATGCCTGAGTCCCCCCGGCAGGGAAGAGTAAGAAATACCGACCTTGGCTTACCGAGGGCTCTGCACAGGTACCCACGCTGGCGCCGGCTCCGAGCCTAGCTCATCCCTCCGTGGGAGGCGGGAAGCGACAAGCATTTGAGGAGAGAAGCCGGGAGAGCAGAGGTACTTTCAAACTGGAGAAGCGGCCCGCGGCACGGCCTGCTCCGGCATGGTCTGGCCCGCCTCCCGCCGGCTCCCCGCCGTCCGGGCCTCCCGCAGCCGGGC
>JAVJGI010000036.1:1451990-1462320 GCA_035590275.1 Ibycter americanus
CGGGGTGGCGGGCGGAGCCGTCGGGGGGAGGAAGCGCTTTGTGGCCGCGCCAGGCCGCGGCGGGGAGCGGGTGAAAGGGCCTTTGATAAAGTCTCCGCTCCGCCACCCTGCCGGGGGGGTGGGGGCGTGGTAAAAAAATTCATGAAAGATTTAAAATTTTTCAGTATTAAAAAACCAATTTTTAAAAAAATAACAAAAAAAAAAACAAGTTAAAGTGAGCGTAGAAAAAAGTTTTGAAAATTGGAAATTAAAAAGGAAAAATACCCCCAACATTAGAAAATCAAAAGGAAAACGGGAAAATGAAAAAATACAAAAAAGTAATAAGAAAAAGAAACAAAAATTTTTAAAAGGAATTAAAAAGGACAAGAGGAGGTGGAGGCTGGTGCAGGAAGGAAGAGCCCCAGCGCCCCCAGCACCCCCTCCTGCCCGCTGGGAGCCCCCGGCTGCCAGCCCCGCAGGACAGAAGCTCCTTTGTGGGCGGAGGCCGGGGCGGGGGTCCCGGGCGGCCTCGCGGCCATCTGCAGCTCCCGGGGACGCCCCCGGAGGAGGACGCGGCAGCCCACGCGCAGGCTGGCCCCCGCCAGCCGTCTTCTCCCTGGGGTCAGGGTGGCCGACAGCCCCCCAGGGTCGATCAGAGGGTCGATCGGAGGGTCCCTCACGCGCCTCGCGGGGCAGGGCTGGGGCTCTGTTCCCTGCCTCCCAGCCACCGCCCGCATGCTCTGGCTTGCCCGCGCTGCCCGCCCTGCCTGTGCTGCCCGCCCTGCCTGCCTGGGTGCGGCGTTCACCCCCGGCTAGCTGGCACAGACGCCCCGTGGCAGGGGATAGGGCTGGGGGGTGGCGGTCCAGATCCTGTCCCACTGGGGTCTCGAGGAGCCCAGGTCCCCGCCCGCGGCCTCATGCTCGGCTCTCCCCACACAGGCATGGCTGCGGCTCTATGGCTACCTGCCGCAGCCCAGCCGGCAGATGTCTACCATGCGCTCAGCTCAGACCTTCTCCTTGGCCCTTGCCGAGATGCAGAAGTTTTATGGCATCACTGTCACCGGTGTCCTGGATGAGGAGACCAAGGCGTGAGTTTCTCCATGTCCCCTTGCGCTAGTAGAAGGCGGCTCCACTCCCTGGCTCCTTGGCTTTGCCTGCCAAGCCCTGGAGCGCTGCCTGCACCTGGAAATGTGGGTGCTGTCTCCCATGGGAGCTGTATCCCCTCTTGGGGACTGCACCCCTGCAGCCAGGACACCTCCCTCGCTGCCCATGGCTGCCACAACCCCTCAGGGGCCTTGGCCACAGAGGGCTGAGCCCTGGCTCCATGCCCTCCTGGCAGGTGGATGAAACGTCCCCGCTGCGGGGTGCCAGACCAGTTTGGGGCACGGACAAAGTCCAACATGCGGCGGAAGAGGTACGCACTGACAGGGCGGCGCTGGAGCCAGAGTCATCTCACTTTCAGGTACCCAGCACCTCCAGGGCTTCCCACCCCCCCCAGGCCATGGAGAGCTGTTGACCCCTTGGGCAGCACATGCTGTCCTGGGCCATTGCCAGTGAGCTCTATACCCCCAGCATCCAAAACTACACGGAGAAGCTGGGTCGGTACCACTCGTATGAGGCTGTCCGCCGAGCTTTCCGGGTGTGGGAGCAAGCCACTCCGCTGGTTTTCCGGGAAGTGCCCTTTGAGGACATCCGGCAGAAGCGGAAGAAGGAGGCAGACATCATGGTGCTCTTCGCCTCTGGCTTCCATGGAGACAGCTCCCCCTTTGACGGCGTCGGGGGATTTTTGGCTCACGCCTATTTTCCTGGTCCTGGCATGGGGGGGGACACGCATTTCGATTTGGATGAGCCCTGGACACTGGAGAACACGGATGTGTCTGGTGAGCTGAGGGCCAGGAAGGTGGTGAAGGCAACCAGAGGAGCCTGGTGGCCCCCTGGGTTTGAGGGGAGGGGGGGATGCACTGGCGTGGTCAGGAGAGGCAGGGAGAGCAGTTCTACCATGGGTGATGCGGGCAGCTCTAATCAGAGCACCCTCATCATGGGGTGCTGGGGTCGAGGACTCACCCCATGCATCATGTCCTCTACCCCATCTTGCTAATGGTGCCTTTCCCTGCAGGGAACAACCTTTTCTTGGTGGCTGTGCACGAGCTGGGGCACTCGCTGGGCTTGGAGCACTCCAGCAATCCCAGCGCTATCATGGCCCCCTTCTACCAGTGGATGGACACGGAGAACTTCCAGCTGCCCGAGGATGACCTCAAGGGCATCCAGCAGCTGTACGGTGAGGAGCTGGGTGGGGGATCAGCCCAGAGGCAGGATGCTGGGCATTTGCATGGGGAAACTGAGGCACGGACACTGCTGGTCTGCATCACCCCATCCTGTCTCTTGCCTGCCCAATTCAGGTACTGTGGACGGGCACCCTCAACCCACCAAGCCGTTGCCCACCGTGACACCCCGGAGACCTGGCAGGCCAGAACGGAGACCTCCTAAGCCACCCCCTCCAGGGAAACCAGAGCGACCCCCGAAACCTGGCAGTCCAGACCGACCTGACCAGTATGGCCCCAACATCTGCGACGGGAACTTCGACACAGTGGCAGTGCTGCGTGGGGAGATGTTTGTGTTCAAGGTACCTGCTGGGACCCCCTCCTGCCCCTTCCCTGGGGATGTGGTGGGTCCCTGGGTGGGAGGACACAGACACACACACCCCCACACACACCCACTCCACACCCCACACACACGCACCCCCAAGATGCCAGGCACTGGGGCTGTGTCCCTGTGTCCTCCCCATCTTCTGCCAACACGCCATTTCCCACTAGGGCCGGTGGTTCTGGAGGGTCCGGCATAACCGGGTACTCGACAACTACCCCATGCCCATCGGGCACTTCTGGCGGGGCCTCCCCGGGGACATCGATGCTGCCTATGAGAGGCATGATGGGAAGTTTGTCTTCTTTAAAGGTGAGCAGGAAAGCTGAGTGGGAGGGCCAAGGTGGAGGGGGGACCCCAGTGTCCCCCTGCCCAGCTGCTGAGAGCTGGCTAACTTCATTCCATCCTGATCCAGCCAGAGCTGCTGCCTGATCCCAAAGGGATGGGTTGGCTGCAGGTGTCCTATCCACGTCCCTATCCGTATGTGCACCTGTTGCAGCAGCTAGGCATTGCCGCTTCACCCCCCTTCTCCATCACCTCTCCCTCCAGGTGATCGGTACTGGCTTTTCCGAGAAGCCAACCTGGAGCCCGGGTACCCACAGCCCCTGGTCACCTACGGGCAGGGCATCCCCTATGACAGCATTGACACGGCCGTCTGGTGGGAACCCACGGGGCACACCTTCTTCTTCCGTGGTGACAGGTGAGTGTCTGTGGGGTCCTCCTCCCTGTTATGCCACCTCCTGGCCCCTGGCAGTGGGGAGACATGGTAGGCAGTGGAGACCCCCATGCTCCTCACTTGCTCACTGTCTCCCTCCCCTAGATACTGGCGCTTTAATGAGGACACCCGCTCAGTGGACCCTGGGTACCCGAAGCCCATCTCCGTCTGGGTGGGCATCCCTCCCTCACCCAAGGGTGCCTTCCTCAGCCCAGACGCATGTAAGTAGAGGATGAGAAGAGGTGTGGGCAGCAGGGGAGGGGACCAGTGGGGATGGGGTCACCCCTCTGGTTGCCTGGCCATGGGGGATGGAGGCCGGGAGGCTGCCCAGAAGTCAGCAGTGAAGCCCTTTCTGAAGGGTCTCACCAGTCCCAGAGCAAAACCTGCTGTCCTGGGCAAACTGCAGAGGTGCCCAGGCTGTGGGGTGCCCTGCACCTGCCCACTTACCCCTTACCTCCATTTTCTACCCCCACCCCACCCCCAGCCTCCACCTACTTCTACAGAGGCACAAAGTACTGGAAATTTGACAACGAGCGGCTCAAGACAGAACCAGGTTATCCCAAATCCATCTTACGGGACTTCATGGGCTGTCACGCGGAGCTGGTCCCAGACCCTCATCCCCACTGGCCTAATGTGGATCGACCCCCCTTCAACCCCGATGGGGATGGGCGGGCTGAAGGCAAAGAGGAGGAGGAGGAAGAAGAGGAAGACGAGGAAGATTACAGCAAGGGTGGCCGCCAGCCGGGCGGGGATGTGGATGTTGTGGTGCAGATTGATGAGTACACACGCACCATGAGCGTCGTTATGGTGCTGGTGCTGCTGGTGCTGCTGCTCTGCATCCTCGGCCTCATCTATGTCATTGTCCAAATGCAGAGGAAGGGTGCGCCCCGAATGCTCTTGTACTGCAAGCGCTCCTTGCAGGAGTGGGTCTGACCCTGGCTCCCTCCCCAAACCGCCCCCACCACCATGGTGCTAACAATGGACCTGACTTCCCCCTCCTCATGACCCACCCCATGGCCTCAGCCCTTCTGCCCCATTGTTGCTTGATGGCTCCAGCCTTAGAAAATGGAGGGATGCCCACCCCTCCCAGCCCCGCTACAGCAGCCAAGCTGGGACCAGGGTGTGGTCACAGGGAGGGGCCTGGAAGGGCAGTCCAGGTCCTGCCTGCAGCCCGGTACCTGCGCCCCCCCCGCCAGCTGTGATCCTCAGGTTGCCACCCATCATGTTGTACCTGCGTCTACTACAGGGTCCCAGCAGGGTCCCTTCCTCCTGCATGAACCTGCTGCAGCTGTGCCTGTGCTGCAGGGCGGTGGCGAGCAGGTTGGGGGCTGCTGGTGAGTGCCATGAGCTGGGGGGTCTCAGCTGCCAGCACCTGCGATGGCAGGGAAGAGCGAGGGGAAGGGAGGACTGAGCTAGAGGCCATGGTTCCTGTTGAACTGCAGGGACAGGGGGATGTGGTGCCTAAAGACAGTGTGAGGGGAGAAGACACCACTGCTGCAACCCCGCTGTGGGCTCAGCTCAGCCTGGACCCTGCCGCCACTGTGGGTGAAGCCCTGGGGACACGCAGCCCTGTGGGCAGGCGGTGGGCATGGCCATCTTGTACGCGTATTAAATGGGTCAGGTGCGTGGAGAGCTGTGGTGCCGTCCTTTCCAGTCCTTTCCACCGCGGGATGGGGGCAGGAGCCACGGGGACTGTTCTGTGTGAGATTTGTGGTAAGGGGGGCTTGCTTGGGGTGCCACCCTGTCTGGCAGCCACAGGGGCTGGGTGCCATGCTAGGGGATGTGGGGAAGAAGCCAGCATTACTGGCAATGATGTCCCCCTCAGTGTCCCTGCCCTGGGGCTACCATTTTTTTTGGGGGGGTGGTGGGGTGTCAGCAAAAGCATTACCATCTTCCTCCCCCACAGCAGTGGACAGAGCTGTCTTTCACCAGCTCCCACAGCAGTGGCAGTGGCAATGGCCTCGACGGGAACACAGTGTGCCTTGTTCTCCCCTGGCTGGCACTATGCTCCAGCCCCAGGGCAGCCACCTCCCGTCCCCGGGCAGGGCCGGTGGCCACGGCAGCTGGGGGACAGTGCACGGTCCCCTCCTGGAGCCAGTTTACTGGGTGCTCCAGCTCCCTGTCCCTGTGCGGCCCCAGCCTGTTTCCTGGGGGGAAGGGGATGGCCGTATCCTGCCTCACCACTGCTGTCTCAGCAGAGGAAAGCAGGAGGAGTCATGACCACTGCAGACATCAGGGCAATAATCATGGGAGTGGGAAAGATTAGACCCAGGGAGTAGGAAATGGGCGTTATCGAGTGAAAAACATTGCTCAAGTCTGTAATGGGAAGGACAAGCCCGCAGCAGCGGGCAGCATGCAGAAGTGATGGATGCAGCAGTTTCCTGCCCCTGCTGAGTGATGCGCCTCCGGGTGCTGAGCCAGGGTGGGGTCTGCTCCGGAGCCGCAGGGGCAGCCCAGGCAGCCGCGGGGTGGGCAGCAGAGGCCTGGCCCGCTAACACCACCAGTGAGGAGGCAGGCCATGGCAGGCGGGGGGGGCGTAGGTCTGACGCACCCCTGAGGTGAAGACCCTGTGGAGTGGGGCACTCGCCCTAATGGGACTGGGCTCCAGCCAGCAGCCCCTTTCTTCCACCTGCTGCCGCCGCAGCAGGACAGGACCAGCACCCATGACCTACCTCTTTGCCTGTGGGGCTAGTGGCTTGGCCACAGGGCTTGGTGCAGGGAGCATTAACCTGCCCCAACCTGGTCTCCCCTCCCTGGGACTCTGGCTGATCCTCTGCCCCCATCCCCACCCTGCCAGCCCTGGCAGGAGAGGATCCCCCTCTTCAGGGGTGGGGATGAAGCCTTTGTGCCTCCCCAGGACTCGGAGCTGCTGGCTTCATGCCCAAGATTCAGTTACAGCCACTTCCCGGCACTAAATTACCTGCGAACTGCTCTACCACTCATCAGCCACCAATTATTTTAAAAGGGAAGGACCGATGCTGGCTCTCACCCTGCTTTCCCGGGGCTGCTGCGGGGTGGGGGGGGTGGGGAGGGGCATGGCCTGGGCCACCTGTCCCCTGCCCTGGTCTCCCATCTCTGCCCACACTGGACAGCGATTCCCAGCCTTTAGCTGGTTCCCTGGGAAACACGCTTGACTCGGACTCAGCACATCGCAGTCACCAAGCAAGCAGCCAAAATCAGGGACAGAAAAACCCTGAAGAATTGGGGGTGGAAGGTAGGGGGTGGGGGGGAGTGGAAAGGTCTCAGGTGGCTCTGGGCTGTTGTATTCCATGAGCCAGGCTGTGCTGAGTCACATTCCTTGGCTTTTAACTCCTTCCAATTCAGTTTTGACCGTTTCGCCCAGATTTGTGCTTGTGTGGGTCCTCTGGGGAGGACCCACAGCTCTGCTGGACTGGGAGCCCTGCCACAGGGCAGCTCAACACCCCAGCCTGTTCTGGGGCAGTTGGGGTGCTGAGCTAGCCAAACCGGCACCGGCAGCTACCAAAAGGCACGAACCTGGCCAAAAGGCAAGGCAGTGGGAAAGCGTGACCAGGACTTGCCACTCTCCACCCCCGCAAAGGCGGCTCCAGAGGCCAGCGCAGATGCATTTCCCACACTAGATGCACTTCCTGTGGCAGATGCATTTCCAACAATTCATTTCTTTCCCATGGCAGCTGTGTTTCCCCTCTCTCCCAGGGGTGCTGAGGGCTCAGTGGGATGCAGCGGTGGGGACCCTGAAGCCTGGTACCTGGAGAGAGGCCTGGCTCACAGGGAAAGCCAGCTAGAACAGCCAAGGATGCACAGGGCCAGCTGCTCGCAGCATCCCCTTCCTTGGCCAGCCCTACCATGGCAGGGTAGTGGGCTCCTTGCTGATTCAGGGTGGGACAGGGGCTGGAAGCAATACCCCAGGCAGAGTTAGGGGTACTGGGAGCAGAGGTCCAGGCTGCCTAGGTTTGGTGAGCTAGGACATCGCTTCCCACCGCTCTCCTGCTTTTCCCCAGATGCTGCAGTGGAGCTGGTACCGGGAGCCTGGGGCCATCTGGAAACACTCAAGGACAGCAGCGAGGGACCCCGCCGGAGATAAAGCCCAGCATCTCAGCAAGGCCCAGGCTCTTCGCTGGAGGCTCCTGCTCTGCCCTGCATGCTCATAGCAGGGTGGGCCTCTGGCCACCCAAGGACACAAGACCCCAGGGAGGGCCAGGATGCACCTGCTGCAAGGGACAGGGCTTTTAGTGGCTGGGGGGAGTGCAAGCGCTGCTCAGTCCTGCCAGGCAGCTCTGACAGGATCCACCCCTACCAGGCAACTCCCAGCTTCCCAAAAATAGGCTGGAGAAGCCTGACCTGGAAAAGACACAGGGTGCTCAGTGTCCTCCAGACCCTGCCATGCCAGCGCAGTGCTGGCCATTGCAGGATTTGGCTCCACATGCTGCTGGAGTGTGGGTGATGGGGGTGACCAGGGCTGGCAGGGGCTCTCTCTGCCTGCTTGGCATCATCACAGGAGAAACCACACTTCCTCCTGCCTCCTCCTCTTCCTCTGCAAGCTAGGGCACGACCCCCCACGCACTGCTGAGGAGACGGCCCGGAAAGCGGAGAGGAAGCTGGGCTTAGTGCAGAGGAAGAACTGGGGCTGGGATACGCTAATTAGTGACCAGCCAGCCTCAAGGCCAGAGGAAACGACACTGAGGACAGAGAGAACTGCCGTGGGGCCCTCGGAGGGGCCGAATCTGCTGCCGGTGTGTGCTGCAGGCAGGACTGAGGCTCTGGGTGCTGCCTGGGCAGGGGTCAGCGTCAGCACAGCCCTGCTGGGGACACCCCAGCCAGCCATACTGAGCTCAGCACCCGTGTCCACTGCTCATGCCCGTCATCTCCCGTCACACCCACTGGTCAGCCACTAACCTGCTCCCCATGGTGCCAGACCCTTCATCTCACAGGGTGGAAAACTGTTTCTGGGGCCACAGGGGCAACATGTGAGGTGATGGTGGAGCAGATGCAGGTCTGCTTCAGCACAACTTAGCATCCATAATCTCATTTCTAGCAGCTCCGAGGCTTTCCTCATCATATCCCAGGGTAGCTCTCAGGGCACACAGCTCCTCCCTGATCCAAGTAAAATCTTGCTTGGGTGGTCCCATTTTGCAGCTTACCAGGGGAAACTGTCAGGTAGGTCCCCCTGCAATACCAATGGGGCAGGAAGATCAGTTCTCCCTGCGTGCAGAAGTAGCCAAAGTCCCCAATATGGTCACTCATTTTTCCGAAGCGGTCACCAATGGCAAAACTCAAAACAAGTATTTCCCTCCCCTCCAGTACTGCCTGCCCCACGCTGGATTAGCATTGCACTGGAGGTATAACCCCTCTACAAAGATGACAGCATTTCGCCCAGGACATCCAGGAAGATGCAGAATGGGAGGCAGAGGTCAAGGAGCAGAGAGTTTGGCCCAGATTTTTTTGATTCCTGCGTATCACCTCTCTGATCAGAGCTCTGTGCTTTGTGTCAGGATCCACTTAATAGGAAGGGGACAAAGCGCAAGGGGACAGTCACAGGCAGGGACAGAAGCCCGTACCAGCGTCCTGCCACTCCACTGGGCTGGACTCTCACCCAGGCTGCTTCTGTCCCAGCAGCAGAGCAAACAAGACAGAAAGCTTTCCAGGAAACCCCTGCTGTCTGCATCATCTGCTTCCCCTGTCAGCTGCTGCCACCTGTCCAGGCAGAGCTACCAGAGCTGAGAGATGTCCCAGCCTTGGCTTGCACCACATGGTGACTGCCAGCTGCTCCAGCTCGGTCTGAGCACATGTGCTCCCTGGTCCAACCTGCGGATGGTCACCCTCCCACCCCTTGCTTCCAGGTGCTGCAGCCCATGCACTCACTGTCCTTCAGTGGTCAAGACTCCAAAGGGAAGCTTTACCTTTGATGTAGAAAGCAGCCTCCCAGCACTTGGGTCTTAAGAGGAAGGTGAAAACCTAGCAGAGGCAAGGAAAATTCACCTTTGGGCAGGCCCCGCTCTGCCCTGGGTTGAGTACAGGGCTCTCTGCAAAGAAAGATTCCGTTCTCTCCCACTAGACATGAACTGCAGTAAGGACTTAAGCAGGAAGGAAGGAGAAGGCCACCCACAGAAACGTGAACGAGGAGATATTTAAGACCTATTCTCCACAGGCTGCCTGCACTGAACCAGGACTGCCACTCCATTCACCCCTCATACCAACAGTAGCCATCCTCTGGGCAGACTCCCATCTCTGCACCCTCGTCCTTCCTGCCTTCCTCCATGCTTTCCACATAGGAGAACACTATGTCCCAGCCAGGTCAAGAGCCACAACCAAAGCAGCAAGAATCTGGGTGCTTCATCACAGTTTTACATATGTACACTTACTCTAGGAAATGACTGCTGACGGGATGCCTGTGACATTCGGACCTATCTACCAGCAGCATCCTCTCATCCCGCAGGGAGAGCGTCCAAACTTGGCTCATCTTCAGCCAGATGGTTAGTTTTGATGGGAGAGGGGGATTAGAAGAGGAAGATTTTTGAAGAACACCATGTAAATCCACCACTGTCTGGCCCTAAAGGAAAGGGCCAGTATCTGATGATGCTCCCTCCACATTGTATAGCAAGTAAACAGGAAGATTCAGTATTTGGTTTCATATTTAAAAATATACAAGAGGATCCAAATGGATGTAAGGGTTTACGGCTGGGAGTTTATTCCAGCAAATCTGCTGGCACAGCTCCTAGAGGTCAGGCAGGAATTGGCAGCAGGGTGCATCTAATCTCTCTGCAGAGGCAGCCAGCTCGGGGCCCTGGGAAGCCCAGCCCCTCTTAACGCATTAAGGTCACTCAGAGCAAGTCCAACTCCTTGAGGACAAGGAGTAACTCCAACATGGGCCCCAGTGGGGCAGGGAAAGGCAGCGACAGCTCCTGGTGGGTGCTCAGCCACCAACAACTGCCAGAAACACATTGTGCTGGTTTAACCCCAGCCGGCAACCAAGCACCACGCAGCCACCCGCTCACTCCCCTCACCCAGAAAGATGGG